>OW052221.1:91866789-92466789 GCA_932526605.1 Nephrotoma flavescens
ATACGGTTTCGCATCAGTAACAATATAAAGAAACACGAAGAAAATCACACGAGAAACTTAAAGGACACTTACCCGCTAGCGATAAATTTAACTGGTTGCCAATATGACCTTCAACTAATAGTGTTAAAATTCAACAATGCTAATTTGTATTTTCTGCTATGCCTAACACACAAGAAAACCAAGTTGTTAAATTTATTTTTTTTTTAAAGCTTTACCAGCAATATCACTCACAGTTTGGTACAAATGCCTAAAGAATATTCAAAATCAATCTATCACTTTACCAAGAATTACTTTGCAACACTTAACAACTCTATTGTTCACTAAACTATTTTAACTGCACTTGTGTATTATACTAGTATATGGTAAATTTCTTATAAAATTGTACGTACTAGCGAAAATCCCACAATAAACTGAATGCAAAATCAATTCTATTTAACTTGGATTTTTGATTTGCCAAATTATATAATACACTTCCTATACATACATATCTTTATTTAAACTGACATCTATTTACCCTATAGGAATGCAAGCGCCCCTACACAGGCCATCATACCGCACACAATTAACTACCACCGAGATTATATACCAATTATAGGAATGTACTCGTATATTTATAATGCTATATACTTTATGTACTAAGCAAAAACAAACATTATGAAACGCACATTAATTGAAACACTAATTTTGGTGTGCATTATACAGATGCAATAATACAATTAAAAAAAAAATCAATTCTCGAGTTCGTTGCCCTAAACCATTTTTACATAACATCATCGATACTAAATGACGTAATAGGGAATTCCTTTAATATTATATTTATTTACAAGCAACAACAATTATTAAAAAATATCAAAAACAGCTGATATGCCTGCAAAGATTCTGATGAAGATTAATGCAGCCGTAACAGCACAGGTTCTATTCGAAGTTACTCGAACGAAAAATAGAAGCTGAAAAGACTTTATATATCGGATGCATATTCTGAATAACTAGACACAAGTTTAGAATTTATTAGATCTTTAAGCACGAGCTTTGTCATGTTAAGTTTTAATGTCTTTTCCGTGAAATATTCCAATTATCTTGCCTGAGGAATCTTTGATTTCGTAATTCACATTTCCCACCTTGCGTGCAATAACTCCTTGAAAATAGTTAGGCGCGAATTTTGCGCAAAACTTTTTTGTTGCATCACTCTGGGAATGTGTGCGCACAAACACCGTTTGACCAACTTGGAAGACAATTGCCCTTGCTCTCAAATTGTATCGCTTGGCACTTTTTTCATAAGCTTTATTGATGTTCTGTTTTGCCGTTTCGTGAATTAACGCTAATCTGGCGGGCAATGGCAACATTATTTCACCCTCTGACACATTTTCCATCTGTTTTAAAAGATTATAATCGTTTCCGTGGTTAACCTTATGGTAACCGAAAAGAAGAAAGTGAGGGCTATTTTGAACCGACTCATGTACGCCATTTCGTAACGCTGCCGCGATTTCGTTAATGTATTTGTCCCACCTTGTATGCTTTCCATCTACATAAGCGCGAATTGCCGATATCACGGAACGATTTACTCTTTCCGAAGCGTTTGATTGGGGTGAGTATACGGCTGTCTTGGACCCTACAATCCCGAATTCTTTTAACATATCCTTGAATTCCGCACTTTGGAATTGTGAACCATTGTCAGAGTGTATGACTTGAGGAACGCCATACACATAAAAAACTTCATTTTTTAAATATTCTACAATTTTTTGAGTTGTCGCTTTATTTAATGGTTTGAGCAGCACGAATTTGGTGAGATGGTCCAATACAATTAATACGACTGTTTTACCTTGGGTTGATCGTGGATAGGGTCCTAGCAAATCAACATAAATGCGCTGCCAAGGGCGTTCGATAGGGTACATGTTTCCCATTGGTGGCCGTGATTGTCTGTTTGTAGGCTTCGTCGTTTTGCATATTGTACATTTACTAATATATTCAGCAACCTGCTTCGGCATTCCAGGCCAAAAGAAATATCTTCTCAGTTTTTCTAGTGTTTTACCGATTCCCCCATGCGCAGAAAGAGGATCATCATGATTGGCGCTAATCAATTTCTGTCTTAAACCAATTGGTATCCATAGTTTCCAGATGGATAAATCCGATAGATCGCTATTTTGCTTTGGTTCGAGACGAATAAATATGTAACCATCGTGTACCTTGAACGCAGGAAATTTTTCAGGCTCTGACAAAATTTTCTCGCGGAACTTTATGAATTCATTGTAATCGAAGTCTACCTTGTCGAAACTGTACTGCCTGAAAATTTTCGGAAAATTATCTACAAATTCATTCAGCTCATCACAATATATTCGCGACAGCATGTCCGCTACCACATTATTTTTACCTTTTATATGCTCGATTGTGAATCGGAAACCTTGGAGCTTTAAGCTCCATCGTGCTAATCTCCCGGTTAAGTCTCGTTGACTCATCAACCATTTTAAGCTCGCATGATCTGTTATGAGCGTAAATTCATGCCCTTCGACATACGCTCGAAACTTTTTAATGGCAAGAATTGCGGCTAAACACTCTAATTCGCTCACCGTATAGTTCTTTTGAGCTTTAGACAGTTTTTGTGACATAAAACTGATTGCTCTTTCATTTTCGTCCTCGTCTTTTTGGTAGAGCACCGCACCAACCCCTTCAGTACTAGCGTCACATCTAATATAAAACCTTTTATCATAACATGGACTTACGAGTATTGGAGCTGAGGTAAGTAACATTTTCAGCTGTTCAAATGCTGCCTGTGCTTCCGAGGTCCAGTTAAATTTTCCCTTCTTAAGGCATTCCGTGATGGGTGCGGTCACACTTGCAAAATTTCCAATAAAACGACGGTACCATCCAGCCATGCCAAGCAATCTTCTGGTTTGCTTGATTGTACTGGGCGGATTGAGGTTCACAATTGCTTCAATTTTAGATGGATCTGGTCTCAATCCTTGGTCACCAACTAAGTATCCTAAGTAACGAATTTCCTTCATTACAAAACTGCTTTTTTCTAAATTAATTGTCAGTCCGGCTGTCCGAAGTAAGTCAGCTACCAACTCTAACAATTCAAGATGATCCTGCAATGTTCCGCTTATGATCAAAAGGTCATCCAAGTATACGAAAATTCTGTCGTGGAGCTCGTGTGGTATGACCTTATGCATAAGGCGGCACATTGATTGGGCTGCATTACACAGCCCAAACGGCATCACCCTGAATTGATAGAGTGGTCTACCCGGTACTGTAAATGCAGTTTTTGCTTTGGCAGATTCCGCAAGCGGTATCTGCCAAAACGCGTCTTTTAAGTCAAGTGCTGTAATAAATTTTGTTTCTGAAAGGCGTGCAAGAAGTCCGTCAATTAAAGGGAGTGGATAGGCGTCTTTTTCTGTTAGTGCATTAAGCTTGCGGGCATCCAAGCAAAGTCTCGTCTTTCCGTTCGATTTTCTTACGATGGTGACTGGAGAGCTCCAAGAGCTTTTGCTCACCTCAATCACGCCTAGATCAATCATACGATCTATTTCGTCATATAAGTCTTTTTGGACCGCTGGCGAGACTGGATAATACCGCTGTTTGACTGGCTTGGCACCTTTTACGATTTCAATTTCGTGCTCGTGTAATTTCGTTCTACCCAGCCCATTTTTTGTGAAGGACGGAAATAGTTCGATAATTCGCTCTAGTTCGCTCTGTTCTTTAAAGGTCAAATCATGGCGATTTCTATCTTTAAGTGATGGCTCTTCGCAAATTTCATTTATGGCCACTTTCGGGGTGATATCAAATTTTCGCCAAAAATCAATCCCCAAATATAAAAATGAATTTAACGTTGGCACAATACAAAACCTGATCATTTCCGTTCGTTTGCCAAAAGTTACAGGCAAGCAAACGTATCCCTCAATTTTATTACAAGTCCCATCAGCTGTAGTAATATGTGAAATGAGTTTGCGATATTTAATATTGTTATCATTTAGGAAATCAAGCGAGTTTTTGCCCAACACACTAATTGTGGCACCGCTGTCTAGGAGCCCAATTACTTTCTTTGGTCCGATAGTGACTTCAACGTAGGGACGTGGATCGTTTATTGATTTAGATTTTATAAGAGATTCTACACAATTTTTAAGTAGATTACGCTTGTCTCTGAAATACCGAATGGCGCGTATAATTTTGTTATTTCTAGGTGTGGATTTCAAATTATTTGCTTCATTAAGCAATTCATTATTATCATCATTACTAATATGATATTTATTACTGTGCTTAGCGTCACGTGTATTTATGAGGAATGTGGATTGTTGGGTTCCTTGAATTCCAACTGCCGGTTTTTCTCGAGGCGTGATTCCCTCATTTGAACCGCGCTCGACAACCTGTTTCCCGAAACGAACTTTAAACAATGGGAACAGTTAGGTTTGCGAACGTTTGCGGCACCACAACCAAAACAGAAAATATCCAAAAATGGCTTTAAACAATCTTCGTATCGATGCCCTAGGTCCTTGCAGTTCCAACATACTAATGTACTACTTGACTGCCGACCAGGTGCGCCTTCGTGTTGGCGAAATTTGAATTTTGAGTCTATAGCCTCTACGTGTACAGGATCCTTTATCTCACTATCACTAAAACGTACACAATTGAATCGAGAATTTTTCGGCGTGTCAAGGTTTAAGTTGTCCATGTCGATATTAAGCTCATTCACGCTTGGTCTACGTCGAAAGATTTCAACGAACTTCCTAGGGTCATAACCTGTTTGTTCCCAAAGCTGCTCGTACTCACGACAAAGAATTCGCAGTTCTTCAATTGATCTTACGGAGTGGTGATATGGTAGGGTCACGTTTCTCAAAGCGGGGTACATATTCTGACACAATCTGTATATTATTTGTTGTTCGGACAAACGATTCTGTAGTCGGGCATTCATTTTCTGAATGTTCAGTGAGAAGTCAGAAAATGATTCCTTGTTTCCCTGAACTCTTTTTAATATGCTTTCTTTGATTTCCTCCTCGAAATTAGAGCTACTAAAATAGGAAAGAATCGCCGACTTCATTTGTGCCCACGATGATACCGGGTGGTTGGATTTAAAAACCCAATACCAGTCCTCAGCACTCTTAGAGAGGAAGAGATATAGAAGTTTTGTGAGATACTCTAACGGAATGTTATCGTCAGATGCCATCTGTTCTAAACGATACACAAAATCGTGAACATTAGTAGTGCTTGTACCGTCGAATGACAGATTCCACCTTTGACGAATTTTGTAATAATTGTCTGAACGAAACATGGGTGTTTGCGTAGGAGGACGCAGAGATTGTCGTAGAAAATTGTCATCATAAACACGCTCGTGTTGACCTCCATACCGATTATTTTGTGGTTGCTGGTAATTCATATTAAATGCATCTTCAAATTGGATTGGGACATGCCATTTATTTTTTTTGTTCACGCTTTTAGAGAACCCAGCGTTCTGCTGTGAAAAATAATCTACGATCGGTATCTTCAATCTTTCAGTTTTTTTTCGTTGATTTGTTTGATCAGTTGGAATATGCTCTGTTCGGTTACCAATATTTTGTGAATTAGGTACTGAATTTCTGTCTTGCATTTGTTGACTGTCACTATACAAGGAGCTGTTGTGCACCAGGTGGTTAATTTTCTCTTCAAATGAATTTATACCTGTATTGTGCATTTGCGTCTTTGGCGAGGAACATCTTGGTTGTACTGGTGCAAGTACGGATGTCGGTTTTTCGTATTCTAGCCACAATTTCTGGTAGAAGTTAAATGCGCGTCTCCAATTGCTGTACAATTTTGTGAGTACCGGAGCTTCCCCTAACAAATTCATTAACCGTTTAGTTCGGTCCTTATAATGTATAATTTTTGCAAAGGCAATTGTAACGAACTCTTTTGCAGGTGGCATAGGTTCAGTTTCAGACGCTTTTGATAATTCGTCATATTTCTTTCGACACAACTCAAGCTCGATTTCCGGCTTTTCTGTAACATGAGTATTTTTAGGCTTGAGGTTTGAGTCTGTTTGTTCGGCCTTATGGCTATTTGTTAAAATCTGTCTTGCATCATTCGCTTTACTAGACAATCCCCTTACTAGAAATTCAACCTCTAACTCAGGAGGCGTCAAATTTGAGAAATATACACTAGCATCCATTTTTATGAAAACGAAACGAAAAAAAAAAATAGTAAGGAAACAATCTAGCGAAAAAAACAAAAACCAACTGAGAGACAAAATCAATGAAAATAATGCACTAGTAGTGAAAATAACGTACTATTTAATAAGATTACTAACTGTAATTTATTTATTTATTTATTTTTTTTTATGATACGTGTACGTGTTGACGATAAGTGTGACGTAATATAGGAAATCAAAAATATATTATAACACAAACTTATAATTTTAACAAACAATAAAAAATCACTAATAATATTTTTTATAATAGAATTTATTAAGAAAGAAATTGAAACTGATTCAATTCCTTAACAATCGAACTTTATATTATCTTATATAACATTGAGGATGGTGTTGTTGGGAAATTCGAACAAATGTGAGCACGTAAAAAAAAATTTTTATTTTTATATACAATTGCAATGATTATGACTGCAATGGATTCCTTAATGAGATGTAACATACGTAAACCAAAGAGATATTAACCAACAGTAACCCTGGGTAGTCGACCATTGATTCACGCCGCTAAGTCTAACATTATATCCACAACAATCGTTAACAGCAAAAACAAAATTAATTCTAGAATTAATCAAGCATTCCTGTGTAGAAATCGATAAGAAGCAACAAATTGGAACTCACGAAATCATCGTGTGTCGACAATTGATTCCTCCTCTCGTACTCAATACACAATCCTGAATAATTTAAAAAGAATTAATATGCTAAGCTACTTTACGGAAAAAACTGAAACATGAAATTTGAAAACTGAAATTAATTAACGTTGACCACCCGCTAGATATAAATAATGAAAAAATTTGCTGATGAAAAATTAACTCTAAGCGGTACTTAAGGTCACGCGAGATAAGCAGAGAGGCTGCATGGATATCTTATTAGGATTACCGTACTAACAAAACACAACAAAAATTAATGACCCATCATGCTTTTTATTAAACCATGTGGTCAAGCGATTTAACGGAACCATATCGAGTACTTTCCATTCTATGGTCCCTGTTTCGGCGCCATTTTGTTACAGGGCCTTGGCGACTAACACGTGTCTTGCGGTGGGTAGTCTGCAGCTGGCTTGGGAGGTTCATAGTCGCCAATAAAATATAGGCTCCAACAAAAACATTATTTACACGTGGTATTTACACACAAAAAAATAAAGAAGACCGCGGCTCACATTTTTTTCTCCAATGCACCAACAACACCATACAGTAAAAGAAACTATTCCATTTTACGGTTTTTTATTTACCTAACTTGAAATTTATAGATCAAAGAAATATTACAACAATTTATAAGAGAAAACTCCGTCATATATTTATATTCTTATATTCGGGCTGATAATAATACATAAATAACAATTAATTAATAGCAAAGAAAATAATAACTTATTTCCGCACCACAGTGTAAGAAGCAAAAAAAAAGAACAAGAACACACGACGAATGTTCTATATATATAATATATTGAAAAATTTATATAGTATATATTTGAAATCTTTAATAAATAACTCACCAATCCAAAATTCCCTGAGAGTACTCTGAGGATCAGATGGAGTGCCTAAAAAAAATATATTAGTGCGCTTCGGCTGTTCCACGCAGTTTTTTTTTTTTTGTTTTGTTTTGTCGTATACACCGATTCGGAAATAAATATTGTTACACTAAATAAAATCACTAGACTAACAATAAATAATATAAATAATTATTTAGATATTTAAGAACTAATTAAGAACCTTTTTATACATATATTTTTTTTTATTTTTATTTTTATTTTTTTTTTTTTTGCACCGCACTATTAGTAATAACTCTTATTTTTGTATTTCCACAATTATGTGGTGTAGTTTAGCAATCCAAACATGTGGCGGTAAACCGGTTGTCACTCATAAAACCACCGGAACTGTAAATTGTTCAACCTGATGCTACGTTTATTAAAGATAGTCTGGAACTAAATCTCCTAAGCTGTCCAATGGGGGATTCTAAAGTAGCGAGAACAAATACGGTTTCGCATCAGTAACAATATAAAGAAACACGAAGAAAATCACACGAGAAACTTAAAGGACACTTACCCGCTAGCGATAAATTTAACTGGTTGCCAATATGACCTTCAACTAATAGTGTTAAAATTCAACAATGCTAATTTGTATTTTCTGCTATGCCTAACACACAAGAAAACCAAGTTGTTAAATTTATTTTTTTTTTAAAGCTTTACCAGCAATATCACTCACAGTTTGGTACAAATGCCTAAAGAATATTCAAAATCAATCTATCACTTTACCAAGAATTACTTTGCAACACTTAACAACTCTATTGTTCACTAAACTATTTTAACTGCACTTGTGTATTATACTAGTATATGGTAAATTTCTTATAAAATTGTACGTACTAGCGAAAATCCCACAATAAACTGAATGCAAAATCAATTCTATTTAACTTGGATTTTTGATTTGCCAAATTATATAATACACTTCCTATACATACATATCTTTATTTAAACTGACATCTATTTACCCTATAGGAATGCAAGCGCCCCTACACAGGCCATCATACCGCACACAATTAACTACCACCGAGATTATATACCAATTATAGGAATGTACTCGTATATTTATAATGCTATATACTTTATGTACTAAGCAAAAACAAACATTATGAAACGCACATTAATTGAAACACTAATTTTGGTGTGCATTATACAGATGCAATAATACAATTAAAAAAAAAATCAATTCTCGAGTTCGTTGCCCTAAACCATTTTTACATAACATCATCGATACTAAATGACGTAATAGGGAATTCCTTTAATATTATATTTATTTACAAGCAACAACAATTATTAAAAAATATCAAAAACAGCTGATATGCCTGCAAAGATTCTGATGAAGATTAATGCAGCCGTAACACCTTCGCCACTCTCCACCCACTGATCATATCAAAAATTGTTTCTGACGCACAGGTTACATCTAGAACCTCCTGTCGATTTCTAACAATGAATGTTGATTCACACTCAATATAGCAAACTACAAGGTTAGTATTTAATAAGTAATCAAAAAATAACTCACCTCTTTCGTTTGTGACCGACTAGGAAAGAATGATAATTTTACCATATGATGCGTCGTCAACCCTTAACTAAGCTATAAACTGGTTCCATTGTGTTGGCACCCCACCAACATTTGAATAATTGAAATCTTTCCAAAATATTTAAGGGTTGACTGACGGTCAATGACGGACTGTAAAAATTATTTGACTGAACTTAGTTGCTTTATATTAAGAACAGAAATCCGTCAACAAATATTCAAATTTTTAATTATTTTTTCGGATGTAAAATCCTCCAGCAATGATTGACGAGAATCTAATCTATTTCACGGTTTATTATTTAAAAAAGTTATGCTTTAAGGATATGACATCGTTCAAAATTCCTGATTTAAATAAATTAATTTCTGTGTGTTTTAGGGAACACGATGGTGGTGTCGATGAAAAGGGGTGGATATAACTCGCCCCCTTCCCTAAAATGCTCAAATTTCAATGTGATTTGATATGATATGATATGATATGATATGATATGATATGATATGATATGATATGATATGATATGATATGATATGATATGATATGATATGATATGATATGATATGATATGATATGATATGATATGATATGATATGATGATATGATATGATATGATATGATATGATATGATATGATATGATATGATATGATATGATATGATATGATATGATATGATATGGTATGATATGATATGATATGATATGATATGATATGATATGATATGATATGATATGATATGATATGATATGATATGATATGATATGATATGATATGATATGATATGATATGATATGATATGATATGATATGATATGATATGATATGATATGATATGATATGATATGATATGATATGATATGATATGATATGATATGATATGATATGATATGATATGATATGATATGATATGATATGATATGATATGATATGATATGATATGATATGATATGATATGATATGATATGATATGATATGATATGATATGATATGATATGATATGATATGATATGATATGATATGATATGATATGATATGATATGATATGATATGATATGATATGATATGATATGATATGATATGATATGATATGATATGATATGATATGATATGATATGATATGATATGATATGATATGATATGATATGATATGATATGATATGATATGATATGATATGATATGATATGATATGATATGATATGATATGATATGATATGATATGATATGATATGATATGATATGATATGATATGATATGATATGATATGATATGATATGATATGATATGATATGATATGATATGATATGATATGATATGATATGATATGATATGATATGATATGATATGATATGATATGATATGATATGATATGATATGATATGATATGATATGATATGATATGATATGATATGATATGATATGATATGATATGATATGATATGATATGATATGATATGATATGATATGATATGATATGATATGATATGATATGATATGATATGATATGATATGATATGATATGATATGATATGATATGATATGATATGATATGATATGATATGATATGATATGATATGATATGATATGATATGATATGATATGATATGATATGATATGATATGATATGATATGATATGATATGATATGATATGATATGATATGATATGATATGATATGATATGATATGATATGATATGATATGATATGATATGATATGATATGATATGATATGATATGGTATGATATGATATGATATGATATGATATGATATGATATGATATGATATGATATGATATGATATGATATGATATGATATGATATGATATGATATGATATGATATGATATGATATGATATGATATGATATGATATGATATGATATAATATGATATGATATGATATGATATGATATGATATGATATGATATGATATGATATGATATGATATGATACAATATTATACAATATGATATGATATGATATGATACAATATTATACAATATGATACAATATGATACAATATGATACAATATGATACAATATGATACAATATATATGATAGAATATGATATAATATGATAGATTGTGATAGAATATGATAGAATATGATAGAATATGATAGAATATGATAGGAATTGATAGAAATTGATAGAATATGACATGATATGATAGGATATGATAGCATATGATAGGATATGATGTGATGTAATGTGATGTGATGTGATGTGATGAACACACTTGAACCATATTTTTCAAAATGCTTAATGGAAAGGCAGTAAATGTTTATCCTATAATTAAGTCAAGTCATAGTCATGAAGATGTAAAATATTGTAGGACGATTTAAAGAGTGATCATTAAATATTATGACTGTCTAGTCCATTTTTCTACGATAATAAATAAAAAATATTGTGCGTGAGAGCTAATTGCCTCAATTAAGTTTGACATGCTTGAGAGCTTTTATGTCTAGACCTTACGCATCAAGAACACAATCAAATTAGTCGATTTTTTAATTGCTACTTTAGATCTTATATACTAAAAACTACTTACCAGCCAATGACTGCTCGATGATTACACATTGATAAAAATAAAAAATAATTTGTTTTTCCTCCATGCTCTGGCTTCATGCGTTGGCAATTTTATTTTCTTCATCATAAATAACCGCGGTGAATTTTATTCAAAAGGGAGGATACAATTTCACACTTTTGAGAGCTTAAGTGTCTAGACCTTCCCATCGATACTACCACTGGATCTCTAAGACATCTATAATATAATATATTTAAATAGAGACTTATAATACAGCTTAACTTTAAGACAGCTTATTTAAATTATAGCTTTACTCAATCAACCATTAACAAATCAAACATTTTCAAAAAAAAATAAATAAATTTGTCCAAAAGTGGGGTGCTAACACAACGGAGCTCTATAAATAAAGTGCTGCTTAGTAGCTATATAGACAGGGCACAGTCTAGCAGACCAATTATTTTAAGCACAATTAAAAAACGGCAATTAAATTTCCGCTTGAAAATGATAAATCAGTCCCAAATTTATTAGAAACGGAAACATTCGAGAACATAAAAACGTCCATTTTATTAACTGAGCCAACAATTCAGTTTCAATATACAAAAACCCATACATACACGTACTCACTCATGCATACATATGTGTATATATCATCTAATAAATTTCAAAACAACGCTTCATTGTTATCATAAAAATATTTCAACTTATAAATCACATTCCATATATAGTGTGTATCGATTCAAAATACGTATAAAGCACCGAATCTGAATTTTCCGTTCCATTTTCATACATATTTTCCCAGTTTTTATTTTCTACTGTACATGTCATTTTTATATACTGAGTTTTTGTGCCGCATTTTTTTTAGTATATAGAGATACAAAAACCATAACATTTGTCATGTTAAATTATCTAAATTAAATCATATTTGTAGGAAATGATGTTGAAAATATCAAAAGAGGGAAAACCTCTTGAAGCTTCAATGTGTTATGTGCTCATTATACTCGTTCTCGTATATACATATTTTGCAATATACGAGTTCACAAATCGTTGTTGAATGTTGAAAAATTACTAAAATTAATTTTACGTATACAAATATTTTTCAATTTTATTTAACTGGAGCTAAATAGTCAGTTGCCTTATGATTAACATCGATCACACGTTAAAACATCGACTCGTCTGCATATTTGCGACTATTGAAGAATTTGGTTATCCGTTAACCTGATTCGGGCCTAACGAATCAAATCAAGCTGAATACGTAAGACTATTATTATTAATCATCTCTCCTTTCAAACATGCAACTGGAACCCAGCACACAAACTAAACCTTTGGCCGTAAAACAGAAAAGCTGACCTAGCTGAGATAGGCAGAACCTAAAAAGCGAAACCTTCGACAAAAAATGTAGCAAAATGTTTGCAAATCAAATTCGATTATTTTAAAGAACTGGACTTTAAAATAATCGATAGTTGCCTCATAGTTGTCAACGTCAAAAGTTGCACAGAGTGGCTGAGAAGTAAGGATGTTTTCAATTTGACATAACAGAGATGCCTTTTTCTCTAAAGTCATATTGATTCCCATTGATGTGTGAGTTGCCTTGAACTGAAGCATGCTGATGTTTGTGCGTACCTAATTCGTTTGTGCTCCTTCATATAATTTACACCGGTTTCACTTATAGATGCGAATGCCTCAAACGGTGGTTTTTCATCATTATTCACAAACAATATTGGAATTTTGTTCAACTTAACTCGTTTTGTAGCCATACTGCCGTTAATCACGTTAAGCTGATTGAATTATCGGGACTGGATGTTTTACGGCATTGTATAAGATGTTCTGTGGTAAGTTTGTTTGTGTTAGCACTACGAGTTTAGCTACCTTAGATGCAAACGAAACAGCGCTGTTGTTTGACTGGATATGGTCTCGAAAGGGCATGTTATCTGGGTTGGTTGCGTCAGATCAGAGCGACCGGAGAAAGTCTAAATAACTAAGCATAATACCATTATCGTCTCTTTGATTCAATTAGTTCTGTATCATTGTATACTATCTAAAACTTCCTCAGGAATCAATATAATGCCAGCCGGAACAATTAGAAGCCAGCTGAAATAAGAGTTTTACCAGTATCACTATAATATCGGCATAATCCAAAGACCAGACGAACCACTTGAAGTGTTTGGCAACCATTAAAACCACTGTGCAAAGGACAGGATCTGATCTAAGCCAGCCGTGCATGGTTGTGCAATACGATCATAAAAGCGGTCGTCTAAATTATTACAATGTTACATAAATTTTGGCCAGAACCGTATATCGGATGCTAGCCATATGACGCTTGCACGCAAGGAGCATAATGTAGTTTAGATGGCTATGAAACATATAAATCGGAAAGTACTAGAATGGCATCCGGAATATATAAAATGACAGCCGAAATTAGATGAAGTCATATGGAACCTTTGACCCCATTCAACATTGGCCCCGATCTTTTTGTTCATTGTACACTATCTCTAATTCAGCTGCGGAACCATAAAAAATCGGCCGGAATCAAAAACATTCAAGCCGGAGGTATTTTGTGTGTGTCGTGATTAAAAAATTATGGACAGAACCACCAAAACGTCAACAGGAATGTTATGAAATGATCATACACATACAAGGACCTAGAATGGATTGCACTGATTGTACAATGGTCCGAATGCGGTTCCTAAAAACATGTGAAGTTAGATCTAACTAGGAAAGAACCTAACTTTAGGACTAATTTAGCACAAATTTCAGACGCTTGTACACGTGTTAAAAGTTGAAAATAAATTAAACTAAAGCTGCGTGCATGACATCGGGAGTTAGTTCGGAAAAAATATCATGGTATCACACAAAATGTATTAAAACAACAATAAAGTTAAAAATATTTAAACTCGAGTTTGCAACGAGTAGGCGGGGCATAGAGCATTTCACGAAATTTGATTGGTTTTGAGTTCGGGAGCGAGTATGATGCTTTTAATTTTAAAAATTTTAAAAAGAAGAGGCACAGGTACATAAAGCAAACAATGACATTTAGGGGAACTAACAATTGACATTTTAGGTAATATTTGCGGATTTTATTTAAGATTTTCCTGAGAAATTAAAAATCTCGTGCCCTGATATGTTTATCAAGAATTTTATCATATTTTTCTGATATGTCTAGATTAGGACCATCTACACTCGCGAGCAACTAAATCAACTTAAACCTCCACGATTTTCGTAAAACAACTTTTTCACGGCCTAATATTTTATCTTTACAAGGACACCTTTATCGTTAAAATCTAGCATTTTTCAAATTATAGCAATAGAAATAAAATGTGATGTTTCGGGGAAAAAAATTCTCTCTCTCTCTCTCTGGCTTTCACATCGAGGGATTTCGCCGCCCGCACAATGGTCCTCCATCCATCCCGATCCATTGCTCTCGTCCTCCAGTTTCGACATCCTAATGCGAGTAGGTCTTGTTCGACGTCGTCACGCCAGCGCAGTCGGGGTCTTCCTCTACGAGGTACACTGGCTGGGTGTTGATGGAACACTTTGTAAATCATTCGTTGTTGTGGGGACCTTGTAACTTGGCCGAGCCATCTTACTCGATTGGATTTAATGAATCCGATGATATTGCTGCCTCCGAGGAGTTGCTTTATTTCGTGATTCATACGAATCCGATATTCGTTGTATGCAACTTTAATTGGACCAAAAATTGAACGGATGACCTTCCTTTCAAATGTAGATAACAATCTACAATCGTTAGAGGTCATGGTCCAGCTCTCGCTTCCGAAAGTCAGCACAGGTCTTGTTAGTGCTTTATAAAGTGCGAGCTTTCACGACTGCGATAGATGTTTCGATCGCAATAATCTTGATTGGGCGTAGAAAACTCGTTGTCCGGCAGCGATTCGGGCTTTAATTTCTGCCTGCATTTCATTCAGTGATGTTATAACTGCCCCGAGGTATTTAAAGTTTTCGACACCGTCAAAATTGTGGTCGCCAATTCCGAGATTTGCACTAGAGATGTTCCTGTCTGTTGCTAGATATTTGATTTTACTGCTGTTCACCTCCAAACCAAGTCTTCTTGCGCAGCGATCGAGCGGTATGAAACTGTCTTTGATATCGCTAGGTCTTCGGCCAAGAAGCACGATATCATCTGCATATCCAAGAATTTGGCCGGATTTATTAAATAAACAGCGCGAAGTTTCGATGTTGGTTTTTCTCACTGCGTACTCAAGCGCCAAATTGAACAGCAAAGGCGCGAGTGCATCACCTTGTCGAACGCCAGATGTTATTTCAAAGGAGTCTGACACAGTTCCTTCAATTACGATTCTACATACAGGCCCAGACGTTGTTAATTTACACAGCGAAACGAGTTTCTCTGGGATTCCTAGGCATATGAGCGCGGCCCATAGGTTGTCGCGATTTATACTGTCATATGCCTGTCGGAAGTCCATATATAGTTGATGTATGGTTATGTTGTACTCCCAACATTTTTCCAAGATTATCCTCATGGTAAAACACTGGTCCGTGGTTGATCGGTTGGGTCGAAAACCACTTTGATAGTCGCCAATGATGTTTTCGGCGAAAGGGATGAGTCTGGCAAGTACAACATTAGCCAACACTTTGTAAGCAGCGTTCAATAGAGCTATGCCACGATATATATAAAACTATAGTTTTCACATTTAAGACGGTCGCCTATTTTATGCAACGGACATATGAGCGCGGTCTTCCAATTCTCAGGCAGCTCTTCTTGGTCCCAAACACAGACGACGAGGTCGTATAGACTTGTTGCAAGAGTAGCGCCTCCGAGTTTAATAAATTCTGCGGGGATTCCATCGAGACCGGGTGCCTTTCCGTTTTTCAATCGACTAATAGCTGCGTCTACTTCCTCCACTGTGCGATATTCAACAAAGACCTCTTCACCTGGAGGAGCTATTGCTCTAATGGGGGTCACGTCGTCATTCCGATTTAGCAGATTTTGAAAGTAGGTTTGCCATATTCAGAGAACATCAGCCACGTTTGTTCTCAACTCTCCATTCCCGTCTTTGATGGCTGTACTCCTTGGGTGGAAGTCTTTAGTGAGATTCCTGGCGTTGGCAAAACAGTCCCTTGAGTTTCTAGTTCCGCTTGGAAGATGATGTTTTCGATGCATAATCTCATATGTTCGCGCTTCTTTTGTCGAAGGTATTTAGTCGTGGCTTTCCTAGCGCGAGATATTCTGCTAGACTGCTTCTAGTGTTGCGAGCCAACCATTTTTCACGAAGTGTTCGTTTATTTTCGATGACCCTACGGCATTGGTCATCGAACCAATCATTGCGGGGCTTCGGAGGTCTTCTTCCGATGGTATTTTGCGCCGCGGTGGTTATGGCTGACTGTATAGCGTGCCACTGTTCCTCGATGTTAGAGAGAACTTCTTCGTTGGGGGAAAACAATTGGCGGACTGCAACCTCCTGTATAATACCATGTTGACCGATATTTGCCATCAGTCACTTATCAGACGTCGACCTGAACAAATCTACCAGTTTCATTCGTTGTTTCCTCAAAATCATGGATACTACTCCAGAAAAACCGCACAAGTTGTTGCTTTATTGCAAAAAGGGCTCGTTCAACGAGAAGTCGCTCATCAGCTAAACACGAGCCAGTCTGCTGTCTCAAGAGTATCCAGAATGGTTCAGGAAACTGGTACCTTCAATTGGAGGCCACATACCAGGCGGTATCGGTGTACATCTGAGAGGTATGATCCATTTTTCGTCCTAACTTCACTCACCTGCGAAATCGACTTCTCACGGGCGTCGATATGCAGCAGGAGCTAGGAGAGATGGAGTTGTTAGTTAATGGCCGGTCGGTAAGAAGACGATTGGATGAAGCCAACCTCACTTGAAGACATCCGTTGTATTCACTGACGAGTGCACAATATATCTCCATGTTAGTGATAGGATAGGCCAGGTGTACCGGCGTCCAAGAGAGTGACTTTCGCAGTGCTGTTTTACTGAAACAGTATCTGCTGACATTTCGCATGAGATATAAAAGATCTTGTTTTCGTACCAGTGGCCCTATTCTGGTAATTCCCGGGGAATGGAAATTTTAAATTTTGTAGCAGTTTTATTCCCTTTTCCCCAAAAGTGTATTCTAGCGTTTGAAGAAAAAAAATTTGGGAAAAAATTATTCCCCATTATAGCAGTTTTGACGTTTATTATTCCATACCTATTTTAAGAAAGAATTAACTGGGAAAAGAATTTAACGGAAATTTATTGTATTTTGTACTTATAGCAATATTATGACTGTAAATTTATACTGAAAACTGGTAATATTTATTGGAAATATTAATAGCCAATGTTTTACTTTAATAAACAAAATTATTTTTTACGTAAAATTCGGTTTAAATATCAACAAAAACCAATTAAACGTAGTAACCTATTTTTAGACTTGTTTTTTTGTTTTATTGCGATCACTCCTCAACTAGACCACAGATCACTAGATCGCGAATAATTAAATTATTTTCCCGTAAGTTTATTCCCCAATCGCCAGAATTAACTTTTGGAAAACGGGGAATTGGAAAAAAAAATCTCGGGAAATAACTGCTACAAAAATAAATTATTCCCTATTCCCGGGGAATTACCAGAATAGGGCCACTGGTGGAAGCCGTAGAGGAGATATGACTGCTGAAAGATATATCGAGGACTGTATCATGGATCATGCGTAGGGCACTACACAGGGTATATAGGGGAAGATTTGGATGTACTACGAAATTCCGGTTTTCAAAATCCCGGTTTTCTTTTCTTCTAATTCTCGTTCTTCATTTTGAAAAAGATATTTTTTATTAATTCGGGTGGGCCGGACTAATAATATTTTAACATAACAATAAGATATCTTGCCCAAACATTTACGAGAAAAATTTGTTTGTTTTCGAATTTGTTTTCGAATATAATTGATTATAGGGGCGGGAGCCGAATGTCAAAATTCCACGTATCCAGACAGTGATACATTTTGGTGAAGGAAAATTTGATCAAGTAAATTCATTAATATTTGATAAAAAAATTACGAAATATTCCTTCAAACAAATTAAACATATTATATTTCCAAACACGAAAAGTAAATCCTTTGACACGTTCGGCCCTTCGACATATTCGGCCCTTCGTAATTTTGCTCTTCGATATTCGGTTCTTCGACATTCAGCTCTTTGATATCATACCGAATTGTAGAGGCTTTAATAACTCTCGCGTGCACACGGGAAGTCGCATCGCTCCTCCCCCTCCGTTTTGCCGTCTGAGGGCCCTTAGAAAAAATTCCAGGAGAGCGGGGTTCAAAAACATGTCGGCAATAAAGGATCAGTTTTACTAATTTTATTCTAAGTGAATGATTCGAATTCAAAACTGATTTTTTGATACAGTTTTTGAATACGGTCGATAGGGATGGAACTTGGCCATTTCTTTACTGATTATGTTAAAACTCTACAAACAAGGTCTAAATGGGATTCTAAAATGATTTTTTGCTAAAGCTCTAGAATATGGCCAATTGCGACAGAACTTGGCTGTTTCTTGGCAGATTATGGTAAAATTCGACATGTGTGATGGGAATAAGATTCTAAAATAATTTTTTGACTAAGTTCCGAAATATATCGCCCTTTTTGTCCAGATACGCAGAGCTTTATCCAAAAATAATTTAATAATCCCATTTAGATCATGTCAAATTTAAACATTCAAAAAATCATTTATCAACCCCTATTCCATCACACGTGACCATCGATTATGTCAACATAATCGATTAAGAAATGGCTTAGTTCCATCCCCAATGACAATATTTCACAACTTTATCAAATATAATTTTAAAATCCCATTTAGATCCCACATGTCGTTTTTCGACATAATCGGTTAAGAAATGGCCAGGTTGGCCATCTATTAACAAAAACACATTTTCCGAATCCCAATTAAGACCCACATGTCGAATTTCAACTAAATCGGTTAAAAATTGCCCAGTTCCATAGCCATGACCATAGAACTTTATCAAAAAATCATTTTAGAAATACATTTCCATTGCACGTGTAGAATTTCAACAGATTCTGTTTAGAAATGGCCTAGTTCCATCTTTATTGACCTCTTAACGAAAAATCATGGGGGGATTTTGAAAACCAGGATTTTGAAAATAGGGGTTTTGAAAACCAGGAAAAACCGCGATTTCGTTACACACCCGCAAAATTTCATATTGATGTATGACAATGCCCAGTGTCACACAGCACGAACTACTCTGCAGTTCATGGATGAGGTTGACTCGAGTCGATGAAGTGACCAGACCTCAGTCCAGACATAAATCCAATTGAGCATTTACGGGACGAAGTAAAATGTAGGGTCAGAGTCAGAAATCCGGTACCATTTAACATCAGTGACCATAAGATAGCGTTGGATGAGGGGTGGAATGTGATCCCGCAAGTCCTTGTTAAAATTTTACATTAATGACGTGGTCGTAATTTTACAATAATGGAGAACCGCTTGCGAACCATTGTAGATGCAAAGGGGGGCAACACTTAATATTAACCAGTAAAGTTATTTTTGTTTTTCTTGATTTTTTGTTGTAATTTAAATTTAAGTATCCCCAATATTTTTTTTTCATAATAGTCAATTTTGATTGCTTTTTCATTCAAAACTCATTATAAAAAAAGTACTGAACCAACTTTCATGAAAAGAGTGTCATATTAAAGTGAAAATATCAAGCTTTCAAAAAAATAAAAAGAAGTGTTCCGTAGAAATCGGTTAAGCCGTTTTAAAAAAAACCGCCTTTCTGTGAGCGCTGAAGGTTTCAATCGATTAGTTGCTCGCGAGTGTATATCCCAAGCCATTTGAAAAGCAAATAATTTTTTCACAATCAAATTATTTTTTTGCTAGACCTTGAGAATTACAAAACAAACATATTGTTAAAACATATTAGGTCCCGAGATATTCAATTTCTTAGGAAAATCCTAAATTCTTAAATCCCATCCTAATAAATGTTGAACTTCTAATTATTTAAACAAATTGAAATTGGAATTAGTTCAGAAATTTAATATTTCGCCTAAATGACATTCTTGTTTTTACTTTTTAATCAATATTTACAAATTTTCGTTTGGTTTCGTTGGTTTAGTATGAAGTTAGGTTTAACTTCAAAAGGATGGCTCCTAATAATTTTATTTGATGCTGGCTGGTGTTTCCAGCATTTCCTCTTCCCCGGGTAGTACGGTTTAAGTTTCAGTAGTAATTTGCAAATACATTTCGATATGTTGTTTTGGCCGGGTCCTGACTGAAACCTTATATGTGCACAACCATTGGAAATGAATGTGCTCTCTGTAAAACCGGCTGACTGTTTTTATTTCTGGTTTTGAGACTGAGTTCATAAATCGAAGTTGCTTCAAATTGATTGATCCTAATTTACAATATAAATTTATTCAATAAAATCGTTGAACGAGCTCAACTATTTCGTAGGTATTCCATAAGCGGATCCAAAAAATGTTTACTGCCATGTAACAATAAAGACTTTTATTCGGTTTAAATGGTTGGTTGTTCAGTACCCTCCATTTGTATAAAACGGTGTACTTAAATAGGGCCAAATTACTAAACAATGGTTGGTTGGCGGTAGGGATTTTATGTGCTCGAATAAATATTTTACGGGATATATTTTTGACGACTATGCAAATGGAAGTCGTTACACTACATACAAATAAAAGTACCAAATAACAAACCCTAAATGAAATGGTATTTTTATGACACCTCAAATCTAATTAAATGTTTAACAATCAGAAAATAGCACAAACACATAAACATAAAAAAACATGACAAATGAACTAAAAATTAATTTTGGGGAAACGGATATAAAAAGGTTGTTTTCGGCATTTGTATAATTTCAGTAAATTTAAACTTTTTATTTTGGATATTAAAATGAATACTTTATGGAACCAATAAAACCATATATATTTTACTTTATTTTATGTAGTCGTAATTTTATTAACCCTTTTTTATTGACAAACATATTTCCCGCATCATACTATGTGGCTTAACTCCCGCCACCCCATATTCACCCACCTTTTTATAAATTTTATTTTAGAAAATTATCCCATCTCATTTTTTTTTTGTTTTCATAATTGTAAATTATTCTAGGAATTCCGTATCATTAAATGGTCCAAATTTCATATGTGCGGTTGGTTTGGTATGTTGTTGGCCACCTGCAAAAAACAGTTTATTTAAAATTGGGTTGCAACAAACTAGTAAAAAAGCAAAGTTTTACTATGAACGAGTAAATAACCAATGAAAATAATTAACGATTATTTATTTATCAGAAATTTTATTTTATCAAAAATTTTATTTATATCATTGTTAATAAATAAATAAATTATTAATTATTTCTGATCAAATACAGAATATTAAAATTTGGGGTTAACATTGTAAATTATGTTGTTTTTCAAATATATATGTGGTTTCAGTGGTGGTTGTTTACATTGATTAATCAATAGTTGGTTAGGCTATCAATGTTTGAGTGATTGCTTGGCTCCGAAAATCTATTAATTTGCCGCTTATAGTTTGATGAAATAGCTTTCTGCCTCCATGACCTCAGTGCTGCAGCCTGAATGTAGAACTGATGCCATGACAAACATTGATATCTCACATTGATTCGAGTATGCAACGTCGCTACTTCACACACCAATAATCCGTCAGGTATAGTTCGTTACACTTTGTTTGTTCCTGGGGCCGTATTCTTGGACGCGGTGGAAATTTCCGCATTTGAATATAATTTGCTCTAAAAAATTTTATATTTTTCGAATTTTTCGCCGGCTACTTTAATCAAATGATTTCAAATTTGTTGGCAAGTTATATATTGCTTGAAAGAATTTATGAAAATGAAGAGAAAATATATGTTTAAAGGTTTTTAAGCGATGAAAGTTAATTTTGTTTAAAAAATGATTTGCGTATGTATTGTGTAAGGACTCTCAAAATATACTAAAATTACCATAATCATCATTATGCAAATACAGGGCAACATCAAACAAATTGCCATCGTTCAAAGCACTCCATACAATTCTCAAGTCATTTTAATGTGAATGTTTTCAGTTTTTTAACAAAAGTGTTAGAAAAACCCCCCTGTAACTACCCTGGGTGTATGTTTCTATGGTAGCTGAGATCATAATTTATATACATGAGCAACATAAGATTCACACCTGGCGTCAGCAGCCTTTCATACATTTTTGAAGTCATTTCAATGTAAATGTTTTCAGTTTTTTAACAAAGGTGTTAGAAAAACCTGTAACGATCGGCTGTACAACGTTCAACAAAGGCCAGCTGTAATAGAAATCCATTGCGCCTAAGTGTTGATTAGGTTTCATTTATGTTGGATATAATTTGTGCCCGTCACGCCAGCCGGAACCATATCAGCCGGAACCAAACAATAATGGTAAAAGAAGCACAATGCATTGTGCATCATTGTGCACTAAATGCTTTTCCAGCCGGAACCTTATAATTCCAGCCGGAACCTGATAAAGCCATCCAGAACCCTACAACAGCAAAACCAACTATGACACTAGTAGCACGATGCATTGTACATAATTGTGCACTATATAATTTTTCAACTGGAACCTTACAAATCCAGAAATATACGATTTTTCGGAAAGAACCTTACAAATTCAGCCGGAACCATACCCTCTACAGCCAAACTAAGTATGGCAAAAGTAGCACGATGTAATGTGCATCATTGTGCACTATATAATTTTTCAGCCGGAAAATTATAAATCCAGCAATATATAATTTTTCATTGGAACCTTATAATTCCAGCCGGAAACGATGGTATGGTAATATACAGTCAAAAAAACTACATTACTAGTAGCACAATGGATTGTGTATCATTGTGCACTAAATGCTTTTTCAGCTGGAACCTTATAATTCCGATTAGAACCTGATAAAGCTATCCAGAACCCTACAACATCCAAACCAACTATGACACTAGTAGCACGATGCATTGTGCATTATTGTGCACTATATAACTTTTCAGCCGGAACCTTACAAATCCAGAAATATAGGATTTTTCGAGAAAAAACCTTACATTCTCAGCCGGAACCATACACCCTACAGCCAAACTAACTATAGCACAAGTAGCACGATGCATTGTTAATCATTGTGCATTAAATGCTTTTTCAGCCGGAACCTTATAATTATTGCCAAACCCTGACAAAGATAGCCAGAACCTTACAACAGCCAAACAACTATGACAGTTGCACGATGCATTGTGCATAATTGTGCATTATTCTATTTTTCAGCCGGAACCTTATAAATCCAGCAATATACGATTTTTCAGAGAAAAAACCTAACAATTTCAAACGAAACCTACAGTCAAACTAACTACATCACAAGTAGCACAATGGATTGTGTATCATTGTGCACTAAATGCTTTTTCAGCCGGAATCTTATAATTCCGCTTGGAACCTGATAAAGCCAGTCAGAAGCCGACAACAGCAAAACCAACTATGGCTAGTAGCACGATGCATTGTGCATTATTATGCACTATATAATTTTTCAGGCGGAACCTCACAAATCCAGAAATATAAGATTTTTCGAGAAAAAACCTTACAATTTCAGCCAGAACCATACCCTCTACAGCTAAACTAACTATAGCACACGTAGCATGATGCATTGTGCATCATTGTGCACTAAATGCTTTTTCAGCCGGAACCTTATAATTCCGATTAGAAACTGATAAAACTAGACAGAACCGTACTACAGACAAACCAACTATAGCACAAATAGCACGATGCATTGTGCATAATTGTGCACTATTCTATTTTTCAGCCGGAACCTCAAAAATCCAGAAATATATGATTTTTTGGGAAAAAACCTTACAAATTCAGCCGGAACCATACCTCCTACAGCCAAACTAACTATGGCACAAATAACACGATGCATTGTACAACATTGTGTACTATATAATTTTTCAGCCGGAACATTATAATTTCTCCCAGAACCTGATAAAGCCAGATTTTAATTTGCTTAAACTTGCCGGATTTTTAGAAAATGTTTACATATCCTCGACAAACATTGGTAAATTATCTGCGGAGATTTATAACAATCGTAATAAATTGCTCAATGAAATTTTTTGCACAACGTTTTATAAAATCGGGCAACTATAGCTCACACGAATAGATCACTTTCATTGATTGCAAATCATCAATTGGACGCAGACCTATGTATTTTCAACGATGATATTACTTTCTGTGTCAATATTGAAATGATTTGTGATAAATGTGGAACTAAAATCGAAAGAAAGTTGCCATTGCTTTCAATAGACGTTAATAAACTGGATTTGAGAAATGTGAGTAACTCAATAAATATAAATATTCGGGAGTCGTACTGTAGCTGTGGAAACTCACATAATCTAAATAAAGTATATAATAGCGTAGTAACGTTGGAGATCGAGCCTTTAAAACAACTAGAAAAACAGCAAAAGGTGGCTGTAAGCCACATAACCAAATCGCTGAATTTAGGAGGTAATTTCTTCAATTTGCGCGGTCTAATTGAGTATGACAGTGTAAATGAGCATTTCACTGCACATGCACTTAAAAACGGTGGCATATGGAAAACATACGACGAATTGCAAAAGGCCGAGACCAACACCAATACTTTACGAAAAATGCTTGCCTACATTTTGTTCTATGTATGTACAAGATGTATGTTTTACCTAAATCAAACAAAGTTTTTCTCTTATCGATGAAATATGTTATAAAATATTAATAATAAATTATTAACTTTTTATTTAATAAACACTTTTAGCGGATCGGGAATTATAATGTGTCTAAATAATTCCACTTGAAATTTTAACTATAACCGTCAACCAGGCTTACTCTTTATTGCTCCGAATGATTCACACCGACTTCATACGGTTGCGGCTGGTCTTGCTGGTTCTGGTTGGGTTGGCATTGTAGTGCATAACGTTTTGATCGTTCCGGAAAAATCATAGGTTGCACTATTTATGTAAACATTTTGTTTCGACTGGATTTTTATGGTTCTGGATGGCATTATAGTTTGGCTGCAAAAACATATAGTGTTCCACCCATTGTCCTACTTGTGCTATAGTTAGTTTGGCTGAAGAGGATACGATTCCGGCTGGCTTTATTAGATTCCGGATGGATTTATAAGGTTCCGGCTGAGAAAACAACTAGTGATCAATGATGCACAATTCATCGTGGTTCTTACGCCATAGTTGGTTTGGCGGTAGTATGGTTCTGGCTGGCGTTAACAGGTTCCGGATAGAATTATAAGGTTCCGGATGATAAATAACACAGTGCACAATGATGCACAATCCATTGTGCTTCTTGTTTGATAGTTAGTTTGGCTGTATATACGGTCTCTACCGAAAAATCGTGTAGTGCAGGACTTATAGGGTTCCGTCTGATAATTTATATAGTGCACAATGTTGCACAATGCATCGTGCTATTTGTGCCATAGTTAGTTTGGCTGTAGAGGGTATGGTTCCGGCTGAATTTGTAAGGTTCTTTCCCGAAAAATCTTATATTGTTCCTGTTTTTAAGGTTCCGACTTTAAAATTATATAGTGCACAATGATGCACAATGCATCGTGCTACTAGTGCCATAGTTGGCTTGGCTGTTGTAGGGTTCTGGCTGGCTTTATTATTTTGTAATACGAATTATAAGGTTCCGGCTGAAAAAGCATTTAGTGCACAATGATACACAATCCATTGTGCTACTTGTGATGTAGTTAGTTTGACTGTAGGTTTTAGCTGAAATTGTTGAAAAATTGTATATTTCTGAATTTGTAAGGTTTCGCCCAAAAAAAATTATATAGAGCACAATGATGCACAATGCATCGTGCTACTAGTGCCATAGATTTAGCTGTTTTAGGGTTCTGGATGGCTTTATCTGGTTCAGGATGGAATTATAAGGTTTCGGCTGAAAAAGCATTTAGTGTACAATGATGCACAATGCATCGTGCTACTTTTGCCATACTTAGTTTGGCTGTAGAGGGTATTACAAATTATATAGTACACAATATAGTATATAGTACACAATGATGCACAATGCATCATGCTACGTGTGCTATAGTTAGTTTAGCTGTATAGGGTATGGTTCCGGCTGAAATTGTAAGGTTTTTTCTCGAAAAATCTTATTTTTCTGGATTTGTGAGGTTCCGGCTGAAAAATTATATAGTGCATAATAATGAACAATGCATTCTACTACTAGTGCTATAGTTGATTTTGCTGTTGTAAGGTTCTGGCTGTCTGTCAGGTTTTGGCAGGAATTATAAGGTTCCGGCTGGAAAAGCGTTTAGTGCACAATGATGCACAATGCATCGTGCTACGTGTGCTATAGTAAGTTTAGCTGTAGAGGGTATGGTTCCGGCTGAAATTGTAAGGCTTTCTAACGAAAAATCTTATATTTCTGGATTTTTGAGGTTCCGGCTATAAAATTATATAGTGCATAATAATGCACCATGCATCCTACTACTAGTGCTATAGTTGGTTTTGCTGTTGTAGGGTTCAGACTGGCTTTATCAGGTTCTAAGCGAAATTATAAAGTTCCGGCTGAAAAAGCATTTAGTGCACAATGATACACAATCCATTGTGCTACTAGTGATGTAGTTAATTTGACTGTATATTACCATACCATCGTTTCCGGCTGGAATTATAAGGTTCCAATGAAAAATTATATATTGCTGGATTTATAAGGTTCCGGCTGAAAAATTATATAGTGCACAATGAGGCACAATACATCGTGCTACTTTTGCCATACTTAGTTTGGCTGTAGAGGGTATGGTTCCGGCTGAATTTGTAAGGTTCTTTCCCGAAAAATCCTATATTTCTGGATTTGTAAGGTTCCGGCTGAAAACTTATATAATGCGCAATGATGCACAATGCATCGTGCTAATACTGACCTAGTTGGGTTTGCTGTTGTAGGGTTCTGGATGGCTTTATCAGGTTCCGGCTGGAATTATAAGGTTCAGGCTGGAAAAGCATTTAGTGCACAATGATGCACAATGCATTGTGCTTCTTTTACTATTGTTGTTTGGTTCCGGCTGATATGGTTCCGGCTGGCGTGACGGACACTATAATTTCTTATGTACAGAGCATAATGTAGCAAGCAATAAAGATTGAACTAATACAACCGGGATAAGTAATAATAATTGAGATGGGTTAGTGTATACACAAAAGTTATCAAATACAAACACGAAAAAACTGCATCATTACGGTGGCTGGATCAATGTATTCGTGACTTGGATGCGCCCGAAAAGGTGAATTGGGAGACGGTGAATTTTTGGGTGGGACAGTAGAGTCTCGGAATTGAAAAAAATAATCATCACTAAATTATAAAATTTTAATAATAATATTTATAAAGTTGTAATATTACAAGTTATAAATATGTTATATATTATTCAAAAATTATAAAATTTTAATGTACCAAATATAATGAAAAATTGTTAAGTACATCTTTTTATGTTTATAGACAACTCTTATCTAAACTAAAGCAACAAAAACTTTATAAAATACCAATAAAATTGATTATTGTGCATTTGTGCAAGTTAAATTTGGGTGAAGTTACGCGTTGTAAGTTAATTTACGCGTAAAAATACACGCGTAGTAAGTTATTTTTTTTTGCTGTTAAAATTTAAATAAATTTTTTGTTGCAATTTAATTATAATACCTAACTTCGAAGCCATTTAGTGACGATTGATTAATCACAATTTCCGCACCCAATTCAATCGCGGTTTAAAGTATGTTTTTAACCCCCCTGTAACTAACCTGAGTGTATGTTTTTATGATAGCTGGGATCATAATCTATATACATAAGCAACATAAGATTCACAATTGGCGTCAGTAAAGAATTTTTGAAATTTGAAAAAAAATATTTACGCCTAAATGTTTGTGTTTTGTGAATAATAACTAATGCAGACACGTAAATTTTAAAACTAAAACCATTTCACATTAAAATGACTTCAAAAATGTATGGAAGGCTACTGACTCCAGGTGTGAATCTCTTGTGCACTTCATCGAGATAAACAAATTATAAAAAAATACAAAAAACAAAATTAAAATCTAAGAAAACAAAGTGTTTAAATTAAATCGATACACAAAATCAACAGGGAAAAAACGCAAGGCCGTTTGCAAATATAAATTATACGAAAGGCTAACGGATTGCCCCTAGATTTGTTCCTTCGAGCCGGATCTTCCGATATTTGCACCAAAGGAGCTCGCCATTTTGAGCAATAAATACTGATTCAGCTCGCCACATTGAGCATTCATCAAATTATATTGTTATATTGGACTCACCTATCGAGTCAAAGCCGCATCATTGGACTCACAATTCGAGTACTACACACGGGATCAATTGGATTCGCCACAAGGAGGATAAATCTATTGTTAGATTGGACACGTGGAAGAAATTATAGTAAGCTGCACCTTACCACTTCAACCAGCTAAGTATACAGCTTTTATATTTTGAATTGATTCGATTTAAGAATCAATCGTCATTAAAACTATATAAACCAAATTTCACGCGTTGGTTCTGAAAATTATAAATCAGAATTCGTGCGCTTGTACTCAACATTCATAAATCATATTTCGTGTAATTTTAAACCGTGTAAAATCGTTAGCGAGCTGTGTGTAATGTGTGATTGATAAAATAAAATGGTTGAACGATAAATTGCCGTGCTTAAGAAACAACGATCGAGTAATAAGGGTCGCATCACCAATATACTTAATTTCATAAAGAACGCCGATGAAGATACCTCAATCGAAGAATTTCGGACTCGCTTAGCTCGACTCGAACAACTTATGGCAGAATTTACGTCGATCGAGAGTAAAATATTTGCAATCGATCCTACCGAAGAATCGGATTTCGTGTACGAAGAGAGCTACTATGACGCGGTCACGAAGCTCAACACGTGTATTCGTAGCAAAGCAATGGCGGCCGGAAATACATCACCGAAATCATCCTTTATAAAGCCAACCTATCACCATAATGAGATTAAATTGCCAAAGATTAACATACCATCATTTTCGGGAGAATACACTGAATGGCAATCGTTCTACGATCTCTTCACCCGCACAATACACGAATCTACAACGCTGAGCCCAGTTAAAAAATTTCAGTATCTTAAAGGTTACTTACACGGGGAAGCAGCTGTTTTACTGAGGCATATTAATATCGCCGAAGCGAACTACATCGGAGCACTGAACAAGCTCAAAGAACGGTATGATCGAAAGCGTCACATCATAAATGCCTTTGTCCGGACGTTTATTGAACAACCATCCATTTCCACCGCTACATCCATGAATGTCAAGAAGCTAATGGACACATCGGACGAGGTCATCCGGGGATTAAAGGCAATGGGCGACAGCACGAAGACAAGAGATCCTTGGTTGATCTTCCTTTTAGTGCAAAAACTGGACGAGAAATCAAGAGCATTATGGGCTGAAGCGATTGCTGATAATGAAAATCCAGGGTTTTTGAATTTTCTTGAGTTTGTAACGCAACGAATAGACACTTTGGAGATCACCACAAGCAATTCAATCACAAAGCAGGCACCAAAACCGAGTGTCAAGAGTCATGTAGTTACTGAGGAGTCGCATTATACTTGTGCCATATGTCATGAAAAGAACCATTCATTGTTTGACTGCAAGGAATTCAACGAAATGAATGTAACACAACGAAGGGAATGGGCAAGCTCGAGTAACAGGCATTTCAATTGTCTCAGCAAACGACATCAAGTACACAAATGTACATCAAATCGCAATTGTCAACGATGTAACAAAAGGCATCATTCATTGCTGCACCTCAACGACACTGAAACAACAATAGCCAAACCAATCCAGTCGTCTTCCAGTACGCCACAAACAACTATAGCCAAACCAATTCAGTCGTCTCCCAGCACGCCAAAAACTTCACCTCACTGTTCCCTAATTATCGTCACTCGTTCGATCTTGCCCACGGCACTAATTAAAATCAGGGATACAGTTGGAAATGTCTCTCATTGTCGTGCCTTGCTGGACTCAGGCTCCCAGGCCAGTTTTATCACGGAGAAATGTGTTCAAAAACTAGGAATAAAGAAACGAAATTCGAAACTATCAGTTGCTGGATTAGGTAGTTCAAACGCTGGAGTTACCAAGGGTCTAGTCTGTATCACCGTAATACCCAATTATCATCCAGAAATCGTAATAGAAGCCCACATATTACCCAAGATTACATCACTTTTGCCTCCTCAAACTGTCGAGGGCATGCAATTCAGATATTTGCCGAACCTACGGCTGGCCGATCCACATTTCTTCAAATCTGGTGAGATAGAGATCTTAATTGGTATCGATTATTTCTTCGACCTGCTTCTATTTCGGCAAGTTAAAATGAATGCAAAAGAACCAGTTCTCCAGAAAACCATATTAGGCTGGGTCGTATCTGGGAACATCGATAAAGATGCTTTAGGAGACCGTATCACATCCATGGTATCAACTACTGAGAGCAAGAATCTCAATTTAGATAAAATATTACGTGGTTTCTGGGAATTAGAATCCATTCTAGACTCCAAAACTAATCTATCTCCAGAAGAAGCGTTTTGTGAGAAACACCTCTCTGAGCATGTAAGAACTTCTGATGATGATGGGCGCTTCATTGTTCGTTTGCCCTTCAAGAAATCGCCTCAAAACTTAGGTTAATCATTAAATATCGCAATCCAGAGATTGAGATGCATCGAACGCCGGTTTACACGGGATCCAGAGTTTCAGAAGAAGTACCAAACCTTTATGATATAATACGAAAATCTCTACCGTATGGAGGAAGTGATGCATAACGATACACAAGACACCTTATACTATTTACCTCATCACGGAGTCTTGAAAGAGTCTAGTTCAACCACAAAATTAAGGGTTGTCTTTGATGGATCTGCCAAGACAACATCTGGTATTTCACTAAATGAATGCTTAGCGATTGGCCCTACGGTTCAAGCGACATTATACTTGATCAATCTGAGATTCAGAGAACACCGATTCGTTATCACCGCAGACGTGGTGAAGATGTATCGACAAGTGCGAGTAGCAGAAGAAGATGCTAAATTCCAGAAAATAGTATGGCGCAAGAATACGTCGGAGCCGATTCGCCATTATCGTCTCACCACAATCACATATAGACTAGCAGCTGCATCATTTCTAGCTACGAGAGTACTTAAAAAAATTTCGGAGGAAAACCAATTAACATTTTCAGTCGCTGCCAACGCCATCTCCGATGATATCTATGTCGACGACCTGATGACAGGGGCCAGCACCGAATCCGAAATATTGCAGCTGAAGGAGGGTATAAGTATGTTGCTATCAAAACATGGACTAAATCGTCGCAAGTGGATGTCGAATTCGAAAGCCATTGCGGGCTCAAGTATCAGAGATGTTGATACAGGTCCTGCTGACATAAAATCCATAAAAATCAACAATGAGGAGCACGAAAGATCGATAAAGGTACTGGGTATCAATTGGAATCCATCAACAGACAACTTTACGTTCACTTCTGAGTTGCCGAACCGGGATTGTTTTACCAAACGAATGGTAGTATCCGAAGCCAGTCGGCTATTTGATCCCCTTGGTTGGACCGCTCCTGTCATAGTCATTGTTAAAATATTCATCCAAAAATTATGGGCCATCAATTTAGATTGGGATGACCCGCTGCCGGAAAAAGTTTTAAATCAATCAAGGGAAATCCGAGACCAATTACAACGCGTCAACCTGATATCCATACCAAGATGGATCCACGCTAGCAACAACGATACGATACAAATTCACGGATTCGCTGACGCCAGTCAAAACGCTTATGGAGCAGTAGTGTACATCCGAGCAGAGACCTTAGGAGGACATGTCTCCATCAGCTTGATTTCGTCTAAGACAAAGGTGGCTCCAATCAAACAAGTAACTTGCTGACCAACTTGATAAAATCAGTCGCTGTCGAAACCAGGAAGATAGTATCGAAAACTTATACTTGGACTGACTCCCGCATTGTTTTGGATTGGCTCTCGAGCCATCCAAGGCGTTGGAGTATCTTTGTGGGAAACAGAACTGCTGAAATACTAACCACTCTATCCTGCAGTCAATGGCGACATGTGACCTCATCAGATAATCCGGCAGATTGTACTTCCCGAGGATCACTTCCACATCAACTCTAGATGCATCAACTATGGTGGAATGGTCCTGCGTGGCTTCCTCAAACAATTCAATTCTGGCCTCCACAAGAAATAAGTTACGGCTTAAGCGATGAAGAAAATCCAAAACTGCACCTGTTTGCTGGGACCACCAACACGTCTTGGGTTGATGAACTAATGGGTAAATACTCCTCATTAACAAAGCTGTAAATGGTGTTAGCTTATATGCTAAGATTCATCACTTGTCTCAAATCTAAAGAAACACCAAAATCAAATGTTATATTGCTGCAGAGAGATAAGCTGATCGACGCACTTCATATACTTTGCAAACATGAGCAGAAAAGGTTCTACGAAAATGAAATCGCTCAATTGCAGACCAATAAAGAGATTAATTAAACTAGTAATCTGAAGGCTCTAAATCCGTTCCTGGACAAGGCTGGAATGCGTCGAGTTGGCGGACGCCTAGAGAATTCTGAAGCCTCATTTTCTACCAAGCATCCATTAGTTCTACATCAAAAGTCTCGACTCAGTTGGCTAATAGTTGAAGCCATTCATCTCAATAACAAGCACGCGGGGCCATCACTCATGCTAGCAATTGCCAGACAAGACTACTGGTTTCCAAGTGGTCGAAACTTAGTTCGACAAGTCGCCAATAAATGTGTTGCCTGCGTCAAATACCAAGCCAGGATTAATAACCAATTGATGGGCAACTTACCCAGCTGCAGAGTTGATCTAATCCGCCCATTTCTGAAGGTTGGTGTAAATTTTGCCGGTCCGGAGGACCATGAGGACGAGGTCAAAAGACCTACAAAGCATACATATGCCTATTTGTGTGCCTAAGCACGAAAGCCGTGCACTTGGAAGTGGTCGGTGACATGACAACAGATGCTTTCTTGGGGGCGTTAAAGCGGTTTGTTGCACGAAGAGGAATTTGTCGAGACATCTACAGTGACAATGGGGGTAATTTTATTGGGGCATCCAATACTCTCAAAGAAACATTTCATAAGTTAATAAAAAAATCGAAAATTATATCTCAATATTCTTCCAGACAATTAATATCGTGGCATTTTAATCCTCCAAGTTCACCTCGTTTTGGAGGAATCTGGGAAGCTGGCATCAAGTCCGCGAAAAATCATCTTAAGCGAGTCATCGGCAACACAATACTTACCTTAGAGGAGATGGGCACCATAATAACAGAGATTGAAGGTATACCTAACTCCAGACCCATCTGTGCATTACACGCCTCCGACATTGATGTTCTAACGCCAGCTCACTTCATCATCGGACATGCTATTACTAAAATACCCGAGAACGATGTATCTGATCTCAAGCCATCATATCTAACAAGGTGGCAAATGGTACAACACTTAGCACAACATTTCTGGAAGAGGTGGCACCTCGAGTATTTGACGTCGTTGCAGCCTAGGTCGAAATGGAGAGAAAGTCAAACATCCATAAAAATCGGTAATACACCCTGGGTCCGATGAGATTGTAAGAGTGGTCACACTCAAGACGAAATCGGGGATATTAAACGTCCAACGAACAAATTGGTTGTGCTTCCAGTATCTCCAGATGAAAAATCAAGCCAATCAGAAAAATCTACAATTCAACAAGCATGAACAACTTCGGTCCTGCACAATTCAGTCAACGCAATCAGTCATCAAATTATTGAACCCGGTAGTTCAAGGGCGGCGGTATGTTTGGGATTCTGTACAAAGAAAGTTCTTACCAGCATCCTACCGTGTCTCATCCTATAAAAACATCAAAAAACCAAAAATCGGCGTAAACTAAAAGACTAGAAATAAGATTAAAAATGTAATTAAATATCTCAAAATCAACTTACCAATTGTATTTACATTTGTATTAATTCATAAAAAATAAATTCATAATTCTAATCAATCAATCAATAAAAAATGTATAGTTTGTTCATTATAATAATATATACTTATAACATAATTTATACGTAACTTAAGTTAAATTAATGTAAACATTCCACCATTTTGCGAAACGTCACACTTGTCTGCACAGCTTGAACCAAGACGTACTAAAGGCTTGGTTGCGTACATTTATTTTGTGTTTGGGATGTGTTCGAAATTTGGGAAAAGACGTACCTACAAACATGACGTATATGACAAATGGTCGAATGGTAAAAAATTGTTTTATCATTCATTTTCATTCATTCTTGTGCGTTTCATCGAGATAAACAAATTATAAGAAAAATACAAAAATCAAAATTGAAATCTAAGAAAACAAAGTGTTTAAATTAAATCGATACACAAAATCAACAGGGAAAAGTCGCAAGGCCGTTTGCAAATATAAATTATACGAAAGGCAAACGGATTGCCCCTACTCACACGACTATATAGCATATTCTAAATTTGACTGAACCATTGATGAATATAAGATTTGAAGAATCCTCCTTTCTTTAACATCTTTACAGAGACGCTGTATAAAACCCAAAAAATATGACGATTTTGATATTATTTCAAACGTCAAACGTAACTCCCAAGTCCGTGATTTGGTAACCGGAGCTAACTTTTCGCTATTAATATTATAATCAAAATTTAGCAGAGTTCTTTTCCTTGAGAAAGACATAAAATAGTACACTTCTTAGTATTTAACTTTAAATAATTCCTGCTAATTAATTAAAGTAATTAAAGTAATTTAGTGGTTGTGGGTTGTGATTTTCCGTGTTCTATGATGTTTCTGTGTTCTGGAATTTTGCATTACTACTCATTGAAACTAAGTCATATCTTAAGATATTACTTACAAATTAGCTATGTACAAATAAATTGGTATTTTAACATGTATTTTGAATGAAGTTTTGGATTTCGGCCATATTAATCTGTAATTAAAAAATCTGTAATTAAAATCCCAATTCAGTTCTACATGCCTAATTTCTAAGTAATATGCTAAGAAATGACTTAGTTTTTTCCAGTGAAATAAATAGATTGGTAATGAAATAACGGAGTTAGGTCCAGTATGGTCAGTTCTTAGAATTTTGTTCAAAACTCACTTCGGAATCCCAATCCAACACTACTTGGTAAATAGTTTTAGTAACTTATAGCAGATCATTTTATAATTCCAAAATTTCTTATACCGAGCTTCTTGACTTATTGATGTCAACCAATTTGACAATTTAGGGAACACTTTTGAAAAAAGAGATACATAAATGAATTAAAAATTTCCACTTGATAAAAAATAGCGTAACTTAATGATAGGCCCAATAAAAAAAAGAGGCGTATGCGCACAGAGTATACGAATAAATTACGAGGTCAGAAATGACTTTGAAAAAAATTAAGTTGGGTTCGACAACAACGGAAATTGAACCAACCTAGGATATCTGTCGAAATATCGAAGGCGGTCAAATCCGGTCATGGGATGTAGCGCCAACAGTAAATTAGTAAGGGGAGCTGTAGTGTTTATTGGATAATTTACTACTTACTAAAGCTTACACGTTTGCAGCAGAATGATGAGCATCATTTGGAGAAATATTATAGATACAAAATAGAATCCATAATTTGTTATCCGAATAATCCGATTATACGACAATTAATTTCAAAGTCGTTCGCATTATTATTTTGCACACCATTATACTAAATCTACTGATTTGTTCATAACACGCAGACCTTATAAATCACCTTGTGTATTTTAGGTAACTAAAAACTTATACGTTTAAATAAATTATTATTTCCCTCATATAGTTGTTGATCGGTCAAGTGCTAATATTATTTCACCATACACAAACTCGCACCCACCCTGACATGTGCTCTATATAACTAAATTTTTAATCCTATTTCGGGATTTACGTATTGTTGTGCAGCAAATATTATTTTAAACACAATTCATTTGAAAAATTTAAATATTCATCCCTATTTGCCCTCGAACCATGATTTTCATGATGTGTATACGTTTATAATTTTACACCGCCGAAAATTCCGGATAAATGTGAAACATTAACGACACAAAAAAAAACAGAAAAAAATAATTTTCATACTCCAAACTCTTTTAGTATACCATCGAGTACGTCGCATATTGAAGGCAACTAAATTTCTAATTCATTAAACATAAAATACAGAAACATTTTGTGGATTATGTGCACATGTTGGAGTACAGAATTTAATATGTACTTGTAAATAAATTAAATAAATTCAAATAATGTTTAATGCTCTATTAATTATTGATTAACAATTTGGTAAAGTAAAATTTATTTATTATTATTTTAGAATATAATTTACAGTTCATTATTGTGTGCCTTAAAATAGATTAAAATTTAATTTACAGACGAATTGAAATGGTACACGCTTAAACACATATTTGATTTATTTAGAAATTCTGCTTTTTTTTGGTCAAATTCAACTTTACTGAAAATATAATTTTTACAAAGATTAGTTATTGAAATATTTGCCATTAATATCTATAGTCTTGTGCCATTGTTCAGGTAGATGATGAATGTCTTCGCGAGAGAAACTTGGAGTTTTTGATATTTTGCTTCGAAACCTCCAAGCCATCGAGCCATTTTGGCACATCTTCAATTTTCGTGAACCGCTGGTTGAAATATGACGACAAATTGTTTTACTGCTCCTGGACGTGGCTCGTCCTCAAGACTAAAATTGCCATCACAATATTTTACAAACCATATTTTTACTGTTGAATTGAATGACTCACAGGATAGGATGTTCACTTAAAGTTGAATTAATCAATTCCATATATCTTGGGCACATCGAATACAACCATCTCTTAAAATTGATGCACACGGAACGACAGCTTGTAAATGACTGAAAGATATATCATAAAAAAAAGCAATGACAGCTACATATATCCAAAATGGTGGGTGATTTGGATGCGTTCAAGTATATTTTAATGCAACTCACTTCAGAGCCGAGTTTGTACTTGCACACATAATATTTTAATTAGCCACTTGCAGTGTTGTGCTGTATTGTCTACCTTACGTAGTTTATCAATATTCTCCTTGGGTAGACGATGGATGTCGATAATTAAACCAATGGTCCAAAAACTTTAACTTGATTTACAGTTTTTATACCAAACATAGAGCTGTCAAACTATTTATTAAACAACAACAATGAACAACAAAATTTAAAAAAATTAAATCACAAACATGTTCTTCAGACAAGACATAAAATGATCCTAGAAGTTCGTCGGTTAATAATCCTTAAATATCGCCCTTTTCGTATTACTCTGTCACTAAATTTTAATCTGGGAAAACCACGCAAATACCCCATACATTTTTGGGTTGGAGTATTTTTGTGGTTGTCCTAAAATAGGTTAGCCAAATGGCCGAAGGACTGTACTTTGGCAAATATTTTTATGTTAAATTTCTACTGAATGAGTTGAACACAATTCCGGAAATTGATCGGATGATCATTGGCAGTGTACTCATTTTAAAATAATCAGTGATCTTGGCCAGCAAAAACAACAAATGGTCATTCAAAAGCCCGAATTTAAAAATCCCGAGTTATCAAAATCCCGCTTTTTAAAATCTCGCTCTTGTTGAAATCTTGCAAAATCCCGCAAAAATTACGCTAAAAATTCCCGCCAATCTCAATAATTGTCAAATTTGGTATGCTGAATTAGGGATTGGGGTTTGATTTGCATTTTAACATGAGTTTTCAAGAATTTATGAAATTTGACTAGACTCAATTCAACTTAGCCATTCCTCAACCAATAATTGTCAAAATTGAATTAGGATTCGCTTGCTGCTTTTTTATTTCTACTTGAATTTTGAATCGAGGTTTGGAAGGGAACGGTTCGCTATTCCTTAGAAAGAGTCCAAATGACTTAAATTAAAAACAAACTAAATTTGACCTTAATAAAGAAATGGGCTCGTTCCGTTTATTTTGACCAAAATCCAAAATTTCTCTAAACGTTTATGCTACAATTCCAATTCACCCCTATTGGGACACAATTCTGTTTAATAAGCGACCATAAAAAATTGAAGAGGCACGTGACACTTGGTTTAGTTTAGTTCGAATATTTTTTTTCGAAATTATTATGTTTTCGCAAAGAAATTTCCAAATAGCGACATAAGTGGCAAAAATTATAATTTCTGAAAAATTCTATAATTCCAAATGTCGCTATATTTTCAAATATTTGGTATTTTTTTGGTCAAAACTGTGGCATTCAATAAATACATTCCGAGTTTAATCACACGTAACCTGAGGCCATTGTATTATCTCGACGCCATTTGCCATCTATAAGTCTAAAATTAAAAAAAAAACTCAAAGAGTCGAGTTCAAAGACACGACGGGATAACTTGTGGCGCCATCTGTGTAGACAATGTTTCTAGATAATTTAAAAATTGGAGTCGGCATTGAAGATAATGCCCACAATGTCGAAATATCAAACAAAATGACGTCGAATTATGGTCTCAATTAGGAATCAGCAAAATTATATGATTTCTTTAGTTATGAAACGATAATTAAAAATTTTGTACTAAAGAAGTCAAATGTCGAATATAAAGTTTAACACAAAAATGCTTAATAATCGGTCGTAGACGGAGGCCATATTCATAACTACAACAGGAGTGCTAAATAAACAGATGCTAAAATAAGAGATTACGCTACTCGCCGCAAGTGACAGCAAGGTAAACCAAGAGGTGTACCGCCAAAAGGTCCTAAACGATGTTTTGCTACCTTGGGCACGTAAACACTTTGGTACGAACCGTTGGACATTCCAACAGGACTCGGCACCGTCACACAAAGGTCGAGCGACACAGCAATTTTTATAAAATTGCGTTCCGCGGCTGATTTCTTCGAAAGAATGGCCACCATATTCACCGGACTTGAATCCCATGGATTTCTCCATATGGTCCATTTTGGAGTAAGGTGTCCACTAAAAAATACGAAAGTGTTGATGCATTGAAGTCAGCTCTTGTTCGAGAATGGAATAAAATTCCGCAAGCCCACGTTCGGTCAGCATGCAATGCTTTCTATGGAAGACTGAATCAAATAATCAGAACCAAAGGAGGTCATATCGAGCAGTAACATATTTTTCATAAAATGTAATATGTTTTCAACATACTCCACGAAATTTCAATAAAAAATAATCAAAATTCAAAAAATTACAGCGTTTCCATTCTCAGCCAAGGTCTCAGCCAACCTGAGTTGTAGATGTTGTAGTGTTAATATTATATCATTTTTTTTGGTCACGAACAATAGGCGATGATTTTCAACTCCTTTGTTTAAATAACAAACAAAAATTTAATATTCGCATTTGTTTTGAGAAATAGTTTAGTGTTGTATCACTGTTGTGAATCAAAAATTCTAAATAATTTAAAAAAATTAATATTACGATGGCACAAATCTTAGATGAGGTGTACATTAATATCAATTTTTTTACAGATTTTGCGTTGGTAATGCATCTTATCCCCATACATAAAATCCAATACAGTTAGATCGGGGGATCTTGCAGGCCAATGAATTGGCTCATTTCTTTCAATCAAATTATTTGGCTAATTTTCATTTAACTAACTCTTAACATTTGTGCCGTTGTGACTAGCTGCATCGTCATATTGGTTTGTGTGTAAGAATCTACTTAAAATAGGAACATCATCGTTTATTTTATCGAATGAGGGTTTTCACCAGCCCACGTGTGTAGATTGAAATAGTTTGTTATGCCATCTCAGAGGGATTTGCTGTTACATTACTAAATATTTCTTCGTTGGCATCCAAATGATTCGGTGACACTGGCGTATTTGGTATTGTTACGATATCTCGTAGTCTTCTATGAATATTTGTAAATACTCTTGCGTCAGGAAAAAAACAAAATTGTTATCAATGTACTTTCACCTGAGAACTGCGCCATCGTAATATTCATTTTCTTAAATTATTTAGAATATTTGATTTACAACACTGAAAATACTAGAAAATTTCTCAAAACTAATGAAAATATTTGATTTTTGTTTTTGCTACATTTAAACAAAGGAGTTGATAATCATCGATTATTGTTTTACAGATAAAAAAAATTACAATATTAACAACACTACAACATAAATATACGTAATAAACTATGGGACGTGGGTACAAATAGTGAATAAGGGGCTTGTAGCGGAAAACTTTTTTGAGAAAAACTGAAATAAAAATATTTTTTTTTTACTTTAAATCATCGTAGTGCTCAAACAGAGGCTGCAAGACAACCACTTAGATCTTAAATAAGCCTATATACAATAATTACCAGTCAAACAAGACTAAGTTGCTTGCTCTCCGATACATATTTTGGAAGTTAAATATTAGTTATATTAGTATTTTTTTTCTGAACCAAATTTTTTAGACATCCTGTATCTCAAAAGATATCAAAAGTTGACCGTAGAATAAACCAAGGAATCGCCTTTAATAGACCGGGAGCCGTAGAGTAACAAGAATGAACGAAAACGTACACGGGTTCTCGATACGCGATTCAAAGGATAATAAAATTTCGAACTGAAACGAAAAAATAAAATAATAATTTTTGTTGACGATGTCCTTCAAAGTGACTCTCAAAATGGTAAGTATCGTTGTTAAAAAAACGAAAAGATACACGGATAGTTATTTGACTAACATAATGTAGATCTCCAATCATAAAAAAATCTTTCAAGCGTCGAACAGTTTTTGGTGACCTTCAATAAGTAAATGAGATTTGAAACAGGTGTTGTCGTTGTTAAAAAAAACAATAAGGTACACGGCAAATTCGTAAATAATTTGAAAGGTTTTAATGCGAGCTTTCCAAATATATACTTGGTTTTTATATAGGCGATGACAAAGATGGTCAATTTCACCAAAATTAGACAGAAATTGGTGTTTTTTTCATATATAGTTATGTATTAAGTATCGTTAATTTATTTTCTCTATTTCGGTTTGAGTGAAATAATATATGTGGGAATTATGATGGGTAGTCGAGAATATAGAATAAAAATCTATATATGTTATTGTAAATGTGTGTTCGTCGGTAAATGTGCATATTTACCGATGACAGTTTGGTGAAGGACAATTTGGTTCTGCGCTATCTGAAATTTTGGCCATATGATATATATATATATATATTGTATATATTTTGTTTAAATTTAGTTTAGTTAAAACAATAGACAAATTATAATTTTCAAAAAAAAATTAATTTAGCAACAATTGGTTTATAGTTAAAAAGTATTGTCTTCCTCATCACTCAAATGTATGCCAATTTCATCATTCTCTAAGTCACTGCTTTCATTTTCATCTAATATTTGATGTACATCACATGGTGTTTGATTCCCACCGAACAAGTAAAAAATCTAGAGAGTTATCTTTCTCTATCCATCCATGATTTTGTGCTACGAAATGTGGTGGCTTCATATGCACAGCACTCTTCCAGATGGCCGTTATGAAATTAACTCTCTTAATTTTTTGGTATAAAACCGAAAAACAAGGAGGTAACATAGATGCATCAAATTCTGAAACACAATACATTATAATATACGTATAATATATTAGAAGTAAAACTGGAGCATACATACCTTTAATTTTGTTAAGTGGATTTTTATCCGAATATTTACAAAGTTTATTAAACAAAAAAACCTTAATTTATTTACCAATGTGACTGTGGGGTTGCCATACATCGAATACACAAAATTTTCTAGTTTTGAAGAAACATTATCTTCCACTACTTCAGATATACCTAACGCAGAAAAATATTCCTGAAATTCATGATTTTGTTGTAGTAATTTGAATATTATTCCTTATTTTTCCTTTTCCATGAAATGCCGCTGAAAAATCACATCCAGTGAAAGCATGGAATGCTGGTAAAGTTTTACAAATTGAACTTCCGAGATGTTCATATAATTTGTGAAGTTCTATATGTCTTAAAGAATTATGAGATACCCGCCCAACTTCCATATAAATTTTCAAATTTGGAAAATTATACATATTTCCCAATATAATTATCATAATATCCGTATCTATTGCTCGAACAACTACATTTTGTGACATGCTATTTATCTTGCTTAGATGAAATGCGATTTTGACATCTGCTTCTTCGTGCTCACAGTATAGGTCTGCAACAATTTCACAGCATATTTCACCTTCAATTGCACTAAATTTATAACATTGGTTTTCGGCTGAACAATACAATATTTTTTCATTAAAACAACTGTAAAAATTTGATCCATAATTTTGTAGCATTGTAACAAAAAACAATACAAATTTGGTTTTGAATGATTTCGATTGTAGAACCTGATGGAGATTACGAGGTAATTTTTGGTCAAGTCCAATTATATTATAAACATCTTGACGGTTCGACATACGTCTGTTTCGTTCTACATCTTTTATAGATGGACTAAGATAGGTATCGTAAATCAGTCGGATTTCTTTTGCTTGAAATTTAAACATTTTATTTAACAAATGCTTAATCAAACCACCATAAGTTGTAGGAACATCACTAAGCATTATTGCACATGCTTCATTCCATCAAAAATAATTGTATCAATTGAAGATGGTTGAGAACTATTTACTTTTCCTTCGATATGTATTAAAAGTTTAGATTTTTGCGTCTTGTGAGGAGGTTAAAATATGTGTGTGAGGTTAAAGGATAAGTTAGTACCAATTCCATATTAATTTGTTTTTCAATGGCAATGAAGATGATCCTGGCAAATAAATTACGTTCCAGTTTTACACTTCGTAATTTATCATTACTACAACCAGTCTCTCTTTTCGTTGATATAGACTCTTTTGAAAAATTCGAAATTATATTTTTTTTTATAGGTTTTAGAAATCTTTGCGGTTCTTCTAAGCACTCTGTTATAAAAGAATTTTTCTGGTTGTCCCCGAAATCAAAAATTGTGTTTAACAAAAATTTTGAATTAACGGCAGAAGTTGATTTTCCAGAACTAATATTAAAAAGCTTTGGGGTTTCTAATGTTTTGAATGGATTGCAGCAATTTATAATTTGTATTTTTAATTTTTGCAAGTCCTCATTATTTTTCTTAATGATATTTGGACGTAAATCTTTAGAAACATCGTCGTTGGAATTAAGACGTAAACTGTTAAAAAATGTTGAGCATAATGAAGTCCTTAAATAATCACTTTTTGACCATCGTTGTCTTGCTGTGATGGAATTCGTAAATGCAGATATGCCTGTATATTTGTTAGCTGCATCTGCAATAATAGTTTGTTGTAATTTCGAAAAAAAAATCGTGGTACGTTTTATGCCTAATCCACCATTTCTAAAGCTGTTCTCTAAGCCTGGATGCGTTTGGTTTAAGTTGTAAACATTTTTTAAATACTTAGTCAGCCATCGAGCATAATTACAATGGTTAAATCGTCAATAGTGAAGATATTTTTTCAAGACAAATTAAATAGGCTTCGAAATGCCCCATTCTTATACAACGAGAAAATTCACGATATAACGAAACCAATTCAATATAAATACACCAAAACTTAGCTGTTTCACCATGTTCTCCAGTTAATGTCTGTTCTTTAGATATATAATATTTCCCTAATATGTCTGAAAGATCTTTCGAAATGTTGGGAGATTCTTCAAATGCTTCTAATTCATATTTTATTAATATAGAATCGATTAAAATTGCTTTTTTTTCCAAAAACTCATCAAAGTGTATAACATTTGAAATGCTGTTCCCAAAAGCAAATGTAGTCGTTTGCACCTATAATATAAATAAGAATGAAATAAAATAGGAAAGTTATCTTTACATAGCATGAATACCTATTGTAATGTTTTCCTATAATAAAGGTATAAGTGGAACCTAAAGCAAGAATTCCACTTTCTTGGAGGATATATTCACCACCGGATCCATCTAAGTATTTACCAATTATTTTGAAGTAAGCTAACTCTATATGAAATGCCCCTAATTGTATAAATAAGTTATCGTAAATGGGCGATTCATTTTCTAGTATCTCCAATGCGATTTTTGCTATAGCCAAATCATATGTAACAGTCGTATAAGTTTGGTGGCATTTTTTTCATTATTTCCAACGATCTCCTCGTAGTTTCGGCTACGGTTGAAGCCGAAGTTGGAAAACTATTTATTTGTGGGAGATGCCAAACACCTTGTTGGATATTATTATCAATAATGAGTCTAGAGTTCCAACCAACCCACATTCATAAGTTATCTATTTTTTATATGTTGTTAGACGAGAATTGATCGTCTTTCTAATCGTTGTTCCTAAAATGAAAATATTCCATTTAATGAATCGTACAATTTAAATATTTATAAAAAAAAATCTTCTAATATAAGTAAAACCTGTTAGAAAACATAAGCAATTAAACTTAAGAACTTACCAACAATAGTGTAGCTACTGTAATCAACTTGTCTACTAAAATTATTTCGATTCAAAACAAGGTTACCAACATAAATTTCAATTCTAAAAACACGGATGTTGCGGGTATATAAATTGTTGTACTGCACTGTTTTTGGTCAGTTGTCGTTGGTGTTAAAACGCGAAAATTGTCGTAGTTGATCGCAGGACTACAAGTTTATAATTTATAACTAATTAATAATTAATAAAAAAATTGAATGTATATACATTTACAATATATAAATATCTATTTAAAAATATAATTTATGAGCCAATAATAGTAAATATACGGTTTTTTTATTGGTATATGGCACATATATAAAATTAAAATAATTATTTGCTGAGCTTTCGATGTCAATTCGACATCATTATCAAAGCTAATGAAATTTTATTAAACAAAATTTTTCCGTTACAAAATATACAGAGCCTATACAGTAAATTTTATATAAATACAACATAAATAGAAGGTATAATTGATTGATTGGACTGTAGAACCAAGTACTTGACAGGTGGTCCCGGATAACGCCGGGCCTATTCCTACAGCCTGTTTACACATAACAATAGGAGGGATAGGAAAGGTAATTTTTTTTTTTTTTTTTTTTGGGACGGAACGATCCGGTTTCAGACACCTAGCGATCGTACGGCACAACACAATTCTAATCTACTTCTAACTACTAGAGGGAGGATAAAGGCTTAATAGGTTTAATGGATAACGATGGTATTGGTCTTCAACAATTGCTTCTTTAAATCAGCAACCTGAGGGAAAAATTTTATTATTTCACGTACATCTGAAAATTTCCTGAAATTTAATTCTAAATGAATGCTTTCCGGCTTCCTGAACAAGTTGATTGATAAAATCAGCCCGGTTACAGACACTTAGATAAAATCGATAGTAAGTAACACATTAACAACGCAATTCTAATCTACACTATCTACTATTGGATGCTTCATTTGCCAAAACGATTAACTCCGTAAAACAAAAAGTTGATAAAAACTGAGAAAATATAAAAATGGTTTTAAAATTCGTTATAAATTGCAACTTTAGTTATTTTTAGTTTTGTCATTTAATGGTGTTAACACTTATTATTACTGTAATTTATTTTCAATGTATAGAGCCAATCAAGTACGTTGATATTAAAATTTACAAATATTCAAAAAATGGAGTTAATCGGTTTGGCTTGTGAACCATTCCAATTAATATTTCAAAGGAATATTATTTCACCTACATCGGTAGATTTCCTGAAATTTAATTCTAAATTAATATTTTCCGGCTTCCTAAATAATATAAACATTTATTAATTTAATCCTAATGCAATTCCACAACTTAAAGTAGAATTTCCTGAAACCATAATTTTTTACATTATATTAAAAATTACTCTAAAATCCATAAGTATTTAATATAAAATTTAATATAAAATATCTGAGGCATCCCAAAGGCAATGATACATATTCGATTAATTACCAAGTAATTTATACTGCACTGGACATATTATGCCGAGCTTGGCAATGGAGCTTTATCGTTCCTCAGCCAATTTCTGTCAAATATGGTATGCAGAATTGGATTGGCACTATAACATTATGCTCAATGGAACTAGGCCATTTCTCAATAAATGATGGTCAAATTCAGTGTGCAAAGCTGAATTTGATGAAATTTTGGGATTCGGATATAACGAATTAAATCAGGCCGCCTCCTAACCTACAACTTTAAAATTCATTTTACAGTGCTGGGCTAGGATTCTAATAAGAAAGGTCAGCTTAAATTGGGATTTTAACGTGTCTTTTTGATGAAGTTCTACAATTCGGCCATTCTGAATGGAACTTGGGAATCATATTAAAAAAATCTATATATTGTCAAATCAGGTATTCAGAATTGGGTGGAGATTTAAAAATGGTATTTAGCAAAGTTTTGGAATTCGACCGTCCTAAGCAATTTATTAATCAATCATGTTCGAATCTGGTATGTTGATCTAAATTGCGACTCCAACATAAATCCCGGATGAAGTTCTGGATCTTTCCACAAAACAAATCCGAAAGCAATCGGCCAATTAACTATCCAGTTTGTTTATTCACCATAGCTGAAACAAACTTCGCTTAACCCGCTAAGAGATGAACCAGCCAAATCCAGCTTCCCAAAACTAAAATTTGCTAGAATTCCAATCCAGCCCAATTCATACCCAAAAATTAATTTATGCATCTTCTGCAGTATACTGTCTAGAAACAGATTACTGAGACATTTTCGCACATCTCAGTCATTCAAAAAAGATCAAGGTTTACGTGAGGTGATGACACGAATGGAAAATAAAACCACGCGTAATGCTTCTTACATAATTGGTGCATGGGCAAGTCATTGAATAGAATTTAGAACTCATCAATACTTGTGTCTGACGTTCCCATGCAATTGCGAACCTGTTTCGAGAAATATTGTTGAGTCAGATAAATTCTTTCATAGAAAACAGTGCCAGCAGTAAGCAATCTAAAACATAACCAACATTAATAGCCCGAGGGCACATCAAGGTTTTACTTGTCATTACAACGAAAATAAAAATTAAAAACCATTTTCCCTTTGCCATGCCGTAACACATATCGCTCATGACATGAAAAAGAGACACAACTCAAAAATTAAAATTTTGCAGGAGTGCAAAAACAAAAAATGCTAATTACGTTATTAGATTCGAAAATCATAAAACGAAGAATGGCACTTTGTGCTCTATCATTTTCGATGAAGGAAAAATAAAACTTTTTATTGAGGGATATGGATACTAATATTGCGCATCTTTCTAGTGAATTAACGGAAAACGTTCATTTTTTTCAGTTATGTCACCCGTCCATACCACGGCGAATACAAATACAAATTTCAAATACAAATTTTTACCGCGCATTATTAATAATTATAGAGAAAAATAATTTAATTAAATAAATTATAAACCAGTTAAGCAGACTGTAAAAAAAATAAATAATGATAACACCTATCAATGTATGTACATATTATTATTACAATACATACATGAATTTAAATTACATTGGGGAAATCACACGAGGACTCATTTGAGTTGAAACCGGTTTCTAACCTAAAAAAAAAAACCATTCACACGCACACACATCACATGAGTCCCAGCTCATCGATAAATTTCTATGTATGTGTAAAAAAAATGTCGGAAAAAATCACTTTAAAATGTCTTCGCATAGTTCACCCAATATAAAATCGTGTACGTCCACACCGCGGCAACCCCTGCCCGTCTTCCCGATCACCCCACCCATAAAACTTATAATTCTATAGGTAAAGTACAAAGAAACGAAGAAGCTACCGGACTCAAGCAACCGCAATATGGATATGCACATCGAAAATATTTTACACAATAACATAAATGATAAATGAATTTTACACATATATAATAATATATGTATTAAACTAATTATTAAAATAATTATAAATAAAAAGTCAATTATATATACATATTATCCACATCCCCTTTCCTGCCTGCCATCACAATTGTGTGGGTAAGGCAAAAGAATCATGTCAAAAACTTATTTTTGGAATGCATTCTGGGCCAACACACACATTTGTGCATTCCACTGAAATCGTTTTCGTCTGAAAAATAACACTAAAACCATAATAGTAAAATAATTAATATTTTATCAAAAACAATAATTAGTATGTTATATAATTTATATATGTATTATCAAACTATAATGTTCTTTCAAAAATAATTCCGATTTAACTAAGACCCGTTAAAATCCCAAAGACAATTCAACCTGTAATTTTTTACACACACATTTGTGTATGCTCGACTCAAATTAAAATAAAATAAAAATAAAAAAATTTTTTTTTTTTTTTGGCAAGAAAAAAGATATATATATATATATATTTACATACACACGTAATACACACACTCACTTATATATACCATATATCACATACAAATTTGCTCATTCATTTCAAAACAAAAAATATTCGGAAATACAATTCCCATAGTAACAAAAACACACACGCGCGAATACGCCTCGTAATTTCAATGATCCTTTTTATTTTTGATCATCACGATAAAACACACACCGCATTCTTTTATACATACAACAGTATATACAAAAAAAATGTATGTATATAGAAACAAGAATATTTTCTCTTTTACATTTTTAAATATGTATTCTTCTTGTATATACTAACGCAAAGGACACAACTCCCACTCACACAAACGCAAACCGTACCATATCACTACTACGACGATATATTATAAATGCGACAAATACAACATGAATAGAAGGTATATTTAAAAATTATATAAAATATGATTTGAATTTATAAAATAAAACAAAAAGGCAAATATTTAAAATAAATTTAGAATTTTAAAAAAATATAAGGAAGACAAAAACAAATTAGACAAAATAATCATAAACATTTCCAATATAAGCATAATCATTATTAATATTTATCAAATTAGTACTAAGTAGATTTAAAGTACAGCATTTCCAAAATTGACCTCTTTCTAAAATTTCGTTCTTTATCAAGAATCTTGACATTATCTAGATTAATTATATGACCAGTATTTTTCAGATGTGTTGTAAGTGCACTCGTACTTTGTTCGTCATCCTTCTTTACGCCGTTTTTATGTTGATACACCCGTTTTTCTAAAAATTGTTTGGTTTGACCAATATAAACAACATTACAATCACATTTAACTTGATAAACTAAATTTGACTGTTTTTTAACGGTATTGGATCTTTGAGTTTCGAAAAAATGGAATCTTTTAAACTAATTGATGAGTTACCAACAATTTTGAAATTATAATTTTTAAACAAAAGTTTTATTTTTTCATACAAATGTTTAATATATGGAATAGATAAATAATTTTGAACATCATTACTAAGCCGAATATTAAAATTACTAACAAAATGATTTTGTTTCCAAAAACTTTTATTAATTAATTTTTGCCGGATAATGGTTATGTAAAAGAGTTTCTTTCAAAATTTTAAAATTTTTATTATGGAATTTTTCGTCTGAAAGTTTTAAGATTTTTTGAGCCAAAATATTTACTGTATTAATTTTATATGAAGTAGGAAGCCAAGAATGAAAATTTAGATATCTGCCAGACCAACTATCTTTATGATACCAATCGAAAGAAATTTTGCCATCAGGTTCGTGAATCAAAAGTAAATCTAAAAATGCAATTTTGTTATTAACTTCCTTTTCTAAAGTAAATTTTATTCGACTATATAATATTTTGTTAAAACTATCTAAAAATATATCAATTTTATTTTCTGGTATAGCCGTAATAATATCATCCACATAACGATAATAAAACACAGGTTGAAAATCTAAAGAATCTAAAGCTAATCTCTCTAAATTTTCCATTACCAAGTTAGCTAAAATTGGACTTATGGGAGAACCCATTGGAGAACCAAAAATTTGTTTATAATTAATATTATTAAAAGAAAATTCTGAATTATTTAAAACAATGCCTAAACCTTCAAGAAATTGAACTTTCGTTAATTTGGATTTTGCGTTCTTTTTAATGTTTCTCCAATTTTTACTGATAATATCCAAAACTAACTGACTATCTACATTTGTAAATAATGAAATTACGTCTAAAGTAATTAAAATACAATTTGGAGGTATAATAACGTTTCGAATTTTATGTTTGAAATCTTCGGAATTTAGAACAAAAGAAGAAGTTTTACCTACACTGAATTTAATAATATTACCCAAAAATGCCGATAAACTGTACGTGGGGCCATCTATAGAGCTCACGATAGGTCTATATGGTATATCAGGTTTATGGATCTTGGGCAAACCATATAATTTGGGTACAATAGGTGTATAACTTGTTAATTTTTTCTTTGTCAAAATATCAATATTACCTGCATTGTGCCAATTTTTTACTAAAGAATTTATTGTAGTTTGGATAGGTGTCGAATTATTTTTCACTAACTGTCTGTACGTGGTCTCATCACTTAGTAAACCATTCATTTTTCCAACATAATCCCTGCGTGTTGTTACTACTGTCACATTGCCTTTATCAGCCCCTGTCACTAAAATATTTGTATTATTACGTAAAAACATTTTTGTCTGTTTTATACGTATGACAAAATACGTTTTTCAATAGGTGAGAGACTCTGTGACGAAGAACTATTTTTAAAATTACATAGTTAATATATTTATAAAACGATTACGAATTTCAGCACGGTCATTTTCCGGAAAACCAAAAATTGCACTTTCGACACTATTGAAATAATTTTAAAAAATGGAATATAATTATTAATAGTAGGTGGACAAAATTTATTACCTAAACTTAAAATAAATTTTACGTTGTTTGGAAGATCAATATCCGAAAGGTTTACTAGCCATTTTTCACTAGAACTAACTGAATTATCAAATAAAATATTTACACTAATAATACTAAATATTTACACTAATATTTTGACATCCATTCATCATAATTTAGAAGATATACTTCCGTCTACCATCATCGAAGAATTTATTCTACAAGCAGAAACTACTTTTAGTTTTCATTTTAATGAGATTAAGGTAAGACAAATATCTAAGTTAGACAATATTATGATAAATAGTGTAAATATTTTATTTGATAATTCAGTTAGTTCTAGTGAAAAATGGCTAGTAAACCTTTCGGATATTGATCTTCCAAACAACGTAAAATTTATTTTAAGTTTAGGTAATAAATTTTGTCCACCTACTATTAATAATTATATTCCATTTTTTAAAATTATTTCAATAGTGTCGAAAGTGCAATTTTTGGTTTTCCGGAAAATGACCGTGCTGAAATTCGTAATCGTTTTATAAATATATTAACTATGTAATTTTAAAAATAGTTCTTCGTCACAGAGTCTCTCACCTATTGAAAAACGTATTTTGTCATACGTATAAAACAGACAAAAATGTTTTTACGTAATAATACAAATATTTTAGTGACAGGGGCTGATAAAGGCAATGTGACAGTAGTAACAACACGCAGTGATTATGTTGGAAAAATGAATGGTTTACTAAGTGATGAGACCACGTACAGACAGTTAGTGAAAAATAATTCGACACCTATCCAAACTACAATAAATTCTTTAGTAAAAAATTGGCACAATGCAGGTAATATTGATATTTTGACAAAGAAAAAATTAACAAGTTATACACCTATTGTACCCAAATTATATGGTTTGCCCAAGATCCATAAACCTGATATACCATATAGACCTATCGTGAGCTCTATAGATGGCCCCACGTACAGTTTATCGGCATTTTTGGGTAATATTATTAAATTCAGTGTAGGTAAAACTTCTTCTTTTGTTCTAAATTCCGAAGATTTCAAACATAAAATTCGAAACGTTATTATACCTCCAAATTGTATTTTAATTTCTTTAGACGTAATTTCATTATTTACAAATGTAGATAGTCAGTTAGTTTTGGATATTATCAGTAAAAATTGGAGAAACATTAAAAAGAACGCAAAATCCAAATTAACGAAAGTTCAATTTCTTGAAGGATTAGGCATTGTTTTAAATAATTCAGAATTTTCTTTTAATAATATTAATTATAAACAAATTTTTGGTTCTCCAATGGGTTCTCCCATAAGTCCAATTTTAGCTAACTTGGTAATGGAAAATTTAGAGAGATTAGCTTTAGATTCTTTAGATTTTCAACCTGTGTTTTATTATCGTTATGTGGATGATATTATTACGGCTATACCAGAAAATAAAATTGATATATTTTTAGATAGTTTTAACAAAATATATAGTCGAATAAAATTTACTTTAGAAAAGGAAGTTAATAACAAAATTGCATTTTTAGATTTACTTTTGATTCACGAACCTGATGGCAAAATTTCTTTCGATTGGTATCATAAAGATAGTTGGTCTGGCAGATATCTAAATTTTCATTCTTGGCTTCCTACTTCATATAAAATTAATACAGTAAATATTTTGGCTCAAAAAATCTTAAAACTTTCAGACGAAAAATTCCATAATAAAAATTTTAAAATTTTGAAAGAAACTCTTTTACATAACCATTATCCGGCAAAAATTAATTAATAAAAGTTTTTGGAAACAAAATCATTTTGTTAGTAATTTTAATATTCGGCTTAGTAATGATGTTCAAAATTATTTATCTATTCCATATATTAAACATTTGTATGAAAAAATAAAAGTTTTGTTTAAAAATTATAATTTCAAAATTGTTGGTAACTCATCAATTAGTTTAAAAGATTCCATTTTTTCGAAACTGTAATGTTGTTTATATTAGTCAAACCAAACAATTTTTAGAAAAACGTGTGTATCAACATAAAAACGGCGTAAAGAACGATGACGAACAAGGTACGAGTGCACTTACAACACATCTGAAAAATACTGGTCATATAATTAATCTAGATAATGTCAAGATTCTTGATAAAGAACTGAATTTTAGAAAGAGGTCAATTTTGGAAATGCTGTACATTAAATCTAGTACTAATTTGATAAATATTAATAATGATTATGCTTATATTGGAAATGTTTATGATTATTTTGTCTAATTTGTTTTTGTCTTCCTTATATTTTTTTAAAATTCTAAATTTATTTTAAATATTTGCATTTTTTATTTTATTTTATAAATTCAAATCATATTTTATATAATTTTTAAATATACCTTCTATTCATGTTGTATTTATATAAAATTTACTGTATAGGCTCTGTATATTTTGTAACGGAAAAATTTTGTTTAATAAAATTTCATTAGCTTTGATAATGATGTCGAATTGACATCGAAAGCTCAGCAAATAATTATTTTAATTTTATATATGTGCCATATACCAATAAAAAAACCTTATATATAAATATCTATATAAATAAATTGTACAAATTAAAACGTTTAATTTATAACGTAATATACTATATGTATTGTGTAATTAGTCGGACGAGAAAATCCACGTCCTTTACCAAAAATAATTTCTTGTTCACAACGTGGTGAACAACGGGTTGTATTTGGGAAGCTTCGTATAAACATACTCCATCTGACAAAGTAGCATTTCTTCCTTTTTTATATAATGGTTCTATATAAGTTCTTTCTCCATCGTAAGCTCTTCGTTTACGTTTGTACCCAGTAGATGTTGAAGGTAATGAAATTGATTTTTGGAGATATTGGGTATCTGCAACTATGTTTTGATAAGCTATTCCAACGATGTCATGTAATGTATTATTCCCGTTAGCAGTTTCCACATAACAATCATAGTTGTCATAAGTTAATCCTATATTTAAATTAGGATTAGGAAACATGCCTTCAGGTAAAATACCATCCTGTTGTGCATCTAAAGAGAAAACCAATTCAGTTTCATATTCCTCAACAAAGTTATAATTAATTGAGTGCCCCAATCGATTTAAAATGGTTACTATTTTTTTACTACCCGATATAATTTTTATTGCCATCCCTTTAACGTTTAATTTTATAATTAATAAAAAATGTAATCTAAATAGTACTTAGATATTATTACCCAATTGAATATTTTTAGCCGGCTTTATATCACCGTTGGTAGCAAAATATATAATGTCACTACATATTACATTTATTTTTGAAATTTTAAATGGATAATTAGTTTCTTTATGGCTGCAAATACAGTTCATTATGAAATTTTCAAAATTTCAGGGATTTCACATTCACCGTTTATTAGCGCTGGTAACGTAACATTATTGGGGACTGGTTTTTTTATATTCATAATACTCTCGCGAGTTTTTTTGCAGTGTCACTGGTAAAAATAATAGGTAAACTATATTAATAATTTTTTAATTTATGTTTTTGCTATTTACTATATATACAAATAAGTTTATTGTTAGGCGAAATTACTAACTAATTACTAATATAATAAGATTTCAAATTCTTACTTGAACATTTCAATATAGTTATCCTTTGCATTTTTTCATGGTACAAAATGTCACGATTTGGTAAGGCAGTACCACTCTTGTGCAATACTGTAGTTTTTTCTACTAATTTTTGTAACAGTTACTTTACTTCCAAACTCGTCCATAATACGCTTTTGCAAGTAGTATTTATTAATGTACGAAGGAACAACAAAATCATTTTCCGAATAAAGCTTAATAAAGTAAATGTATTTATCATAAATACAATTCAAATACACATACATATTCCTCATCTATCAGTACAAATTTTTTTAATATGCCTGATATACTATCAAAAACTTTGCTGTAGTTTGTTTACACGATAATTTTTATCTTCACAATCTACATTTGATATAATTTGTTCGCAATTTTAAATATATTTTAGTTTACAATCATTGTGATAAAATAAAAAAGTGTGTGATAACGATAATTTTTCAATCATGCATATTTCTGAAAATCTTTAACAGTTTCCTCTAAGAAACATTTTACAGGAATAGATTTTTTGTTTTTCCTCTTGTTTTTATACCACAAAATACACAATCTTTATCAATTCGCGAGACAACCGAAGTTTCTGTTACTGAATCTAGAAATGTATTTTAATCATATAAACTCAATCTGTAATAATAAGTTAAAAAATATGGGAAAAACAAAGAAGTTGATGCAATGAATTATTTTTTTTATATTTAAACTTACCTGTAGTATTATAAGGCTCCATTTGAAAAAATGTAATTCTAGTTTTGCTAGTTCTATACACTTGAGAAAATAACTTTCAAATAATTTACGAATTTGCCGTGTATACCTTATTGTTTTTTTTAACAACGACAACACCTGTTGCAAATCTCAGTTTCTTACTGAAGGTCACCAAAAACTGTTCGACGCTCGAATGATTTTTTTTTATGATTGGAGATCTACATTATGTTAGTCAAATAACTATCCGTGTACCTTGTCTTTTTGATGTGTAAACATCTTTACTCGCGCCTACCAAAAATTTTTGTATTAGAGTAAACTTGTAAATGAAACGAACGGAAATGACGTACTTACTTCGTTTGAAAAAAAAGCAACAAACTCATAAAACAATTTTGTACTATACATGGCATGCTTGTATGGATATGTATAATAGTAGGGAAAACAAAAAAAGTAATTTAGAAAATTAAATAGAAACCATCGACATTTCCATCCATCAGAAAAATTAAAAAAAAAATGCTCAATTCATTTGCTTTCAAGTTGCTTGAGACCTGGCTGCGCAATGACGAGCATGTTAATATTCCTACGTTTGAATGCTGCGTTCAGTTCAAGAGAGATGGTCAGTGGGCTGCCGGAGTAGTATTTCCTTCAAAAGATCCATAAAATGAGCATAGTGGATACAAATAGTTTGCCGTACGGACTTTCTCTTGTCATAGGTTGGCCTTACTTTCTCGAAACCAATATTGACGTAACAGATAGACTGGCGAATGGAACTCGAATGAATATCGAATGCAACCATCCTGACCGGGACAACGAGAACGATGAAAACGTCAATAGTAAAAAATGTCAAACGACTCTGGATGGATTTCGGTACAAATTCATAAATTGGCAAGAAAGTGAGACAGCTTAAAGCTGGATGGGCGCAGAAAACGAATATCAGCCGATGTTTGGTGCCCTTTCCTAGAAAAAGCTCAACAATTAATCGAAACAACAATCGGACAATTAATGTTAAGCGTAATCGTTTTCCAGTCGTACCTCCATGTGCCACCAAAATTCATGCATCACAGGGTGGTACCTATAACGAGATAGTCAGTATACTCTTACGATAAAAGGCGCAGTCAACAACTTATGTATATTGCTTCATCACGAGTAACTAGTCTAGAAGGACTGTTCATCACGTCGGCTAGATAAAAAAAGTTATCCCAGACTTTCATCCCATAAAAATCAAATATACGCTTATGACATATAAAAATCTAAAATAAACCGAAATATTTCGATACAATAATTTCAGCAAAAGATTGTTGATTTAAGTAACGTAATTAAATATAAAGTTCCGAAAATCAATAAATTACTAAATCTTTTGATGCTCAATCGCTTCCACAGCCCATTCTATAAAAGTGTCGGATCAGAACGAATGTTTTTAAATGCAGGACATTAATATCTTCATACTAGATCAGTATCATGAACCTTCTATGCGTCCAACTGGCGCAATTGAATTTTAAATTTCGAAAATCATTAAATTATTCAATTTTTTGATGCTCAATCGCTTCCAGAGCCCGTTCTTTTAAAGTGTCGGAATAGGATGAATGTTTTTTCGATGGGGACTTTAAAATCTTAATACAGGACCAGTTTCATGAAACTTCTATGCGTCCAAGTGGCGCAATTGATTTTCAAATTTTGAAAATCATTAAATTAATCAATTGTTTGATGCTCAATAACTCCCACCGCCCATTCTATAAAAGTGTCGGATTACAACGAATGACCGCAAAAAATTTAAAAACAAACAAACAAACAAACTTCTATGCGTCCAAGCGGCTCAATTGAATTTTAAATTTCGAAAATCATTAAATTAATCAATTATTAATGCTCAATCACTCCTCGGAATAAGACGCTTGTAACTGTATTCACCTCGCCGAAGAAATCTGTCGAAGACATAATGAAGTTCATACATTTCGTCCTTGCTCTATATTCTAAAAGAATTTCAAAAATTCTCCAAGGAGACTATCATCTTTTGCCGATGATTATGAGCGGGTATTTCAATATTGCTGTTCCTCAAGCTGGACCACCTATAAACTTCCTGCGAGACGAATTCGATTTGCACATGAACTCAGATCGAAATATGTCGACTACGAGATATGGAACGACCATTGTGCAGTTTTTCAATTACTGATGCCACACTAGTATAACTGGTATCCGGTAACTCGTTTGTTTCCCCTTTACCAAGAAAATCAATCAAAAAATTGCGGCGTAGATAAAACCGATTTTATTGGTAAAGGTGAAAGAAACGAAAAAATTACCAGATAAAAGTTACCCTAGTGTGGATATGCTCAATGAAAATTAGAAAAGTTAGAGTCGACAGTATATGTATCTTATTTCAGCTACCATAATAAAAATTGCTTTGATTATACCGAAAGAGTAATAGACAATTTAACGAAAATAAACAAATGAAAAACCCTGGTTAGTAAAATTTCATTCCTTTTTCCTTCAAAGTAAACTGTACACACGCGCTATAGACACGCCATGTTTACACATCACCTTGAGAGTACTAATGAACTCACTCTTTTTTTTTTTTTAAACAAGTCAATTTGAAGGACATCGTCAACAAAAATTATTATTTTATTTTTACGTTTCAGTTCGAAATTTTATTATCCTTTGAATCGCGTATAGAGAAACCGTGTACGTTTTAGTTCATTTTTGTTACTCTACGGCCCCCGGTCTATTAGGTGAGAAGTACATTAATATCCATTTTGTTTACAGATTTTGCGATGGTAATGCATTTCATCACCATACATAAAATCCAATACAGTTAGATCGGGGGACCTTTGCAGGTCAATGAATTGGACCATTTCTTCCAATCCAATTATTTGGATGATTTTCATTTAACTAACTCTTAACATTTGTGCCGTTGTGACTAGCTGCATCGTCATGTTGGTTTGTGTGTAAGGATCTACTTAAAATAGGAACATCATCGTTTATTTTATCGAATGAGGGTTTTCACCAGCCCACGTGTGTAGATTGAAATAGTTTGTTATGCCATCTCTTGTGAATTGAAATTCATTCGACCATATAATACGTTACACAACACTATCACTGACAAAATTCCTTTCAAACAACCAATTACAAAACACCAAACTTATAGTGGTCTATTGGTAATAGTTCTTGAACGGGTGTACTATGGATGAAGATTCTTCTTGTGCAATACTTGATGAATTCCCTAGCGAGATACAAGAGAGACATTCCGTAGCGAGAGACATTGCAAAGCGGGCCTCCTTATGCTCATAGATGGATATGCTGTTACATTGCTAATTATTTTTTCGTTGACATCCAAATGATTTGGTGACACTGGCGTATTTGATATTGTTACGATAGCTCGCAGTCTTCTATGAATATTTGTAAATACTTTAGTTTCAATGCAGTGGAAATCCGCGTTGAGATTGCGAACTCGTGATGTATTCCCAAAATCCGTAAACAAAATTGTTATCACTGCGCCATCGTAATATTAATTTTCTTAAATTCTTTAGAATTTTTGATTTGCAACACTGAAAATACTAAAAAATTTCTCAAAACTAATGAAAATATTTAATTTTTGTTTTCGCAATATTTAAACAAAGGAGTTGATAATCACGGCCTATTGTTTTATAGATAAAAAAAAATTTTAATATTAACAACACTACAACATAAATATGTATACGTAAAAAAACTATGGGACGTGGGTACAAATCACGAAATCACGACGAATTAAAATTAAGTAAAAAAAAAAATATATAATAGTTCTATTTTGAGAAAAACCGAATTAAAATTATTTCTTTTTTGCTTTAAAGCATCATAGTGCTCAAATAGATCAAGTTGCAAGACAGCCACTTAGATCTTAAATAAGCCTATATACAATAATTACCAGTCAAACAAGACTAAGTTGCTTGCTCTCCGATATATATTTTGGAAGTTAAAGTTTATAATTTGTTTGTATTTTTTTTCTGAACCAAATTTTTTATACATCCTGTATCTCAAAAGATATCAAAAGTTGACCTTCCCCCTCCCCGTAGAATGAATCAAGGAATCGCCCCTTAACGAATTAGCATCCCAAACCTGGACACTCTGTATCAATTATTCATGGTTAAAATGTCTTGGGAAAGCAACAATTTTATTAGCAGCACTTTATATTTTTAAAAACAATTTTTTTTTCTAAATAATAAAGAATTATAAAAATTTTCTGAATCGATTTGAGGAAAAATTTTGTATGGAAATTTTGATTTTACGGGAATTTCCCGGGTGGATAAATAATGATTAAAACAGTTAGAAAAGTTTTTTTTTTCATCGAGATGCGGTTACCAAGACGTTGGCAGTTTAGATTCGAACTAATGTAACATTGATTTTTTTTTAAATTAAAAAATTCAGTCGTCTCATCAGACTGCAGCGAATAAACTACAAAAATATTGAAGATACTTGCAACTTTCATACAAAGTATAATCACAATGCCTTAGCGAATTATTATGATTCGCTACGCAATTCTCAACCACTTAAGGTGAAATTATTTGACTCTATAGCTAAATTTTCTGCAGAAAAATTGGCCGCAGTTTGATATTTTTTACAAAAATATAACCAATTGGCTGATGGCACACATAAAAAAAAAATACCGGATTTTTCCTCGTCCCTTTCCCCGTTTACCTATGATACAAGTTTTAATTGCGACTTATATAAATTGTCTGTGCAATCGTACAACTCAAACATAAATTAAATAAAAAATATTATTTGCAGAACAAAACAAAATAAAACTAGTTTGCCTTGAAAAAAATATCAAAATACAAAAAAACCAGTGTTTGATGGGAGATTTAGTCAATTTTATTGGTTGGCTTTTCTCTCTCTCTCTCTCTTTTCGATTTTTATTCTCCAGCAAATGTTTCTTCAGAAAATTTTGCTACATAGTTAAATAATTTCACCTTTAGGGGCTGAGAATTGCATAAATGAATCTTAATAATTCGCTAAGGCATTGTGATTATAGTTTGTATGAAAGTTGCAAGTATTTTCAATATTTTTGTAGTTTAGTCACTGTAGTCTGATGAGACGACCAAATTTTTCATTTTAAAAAAATCAATGTTTCATTAGTTCGAAACCAAACTCCCAACGTCTTGGTAATCTCACCTCGATGTAAAAATAAGATCTGGTTATCACCCAGAACAACCTAAAATTTTAGATTTTTTTTCAAAAATTTCTTGTCAAATTTTAAGTAAATCAGAACTGTTAAAACTGGTCCAATTTTCAAAATCTATGATAATCGTAAATTAAGAACATATTTTCTTGAGTAATTTTGAGACCAATTTTCTTACTGGGGGATGGAATTTTTCGTGTTTGTCAATTTCCAGACCTTAGTTCTGATTACCTTGTGAGGTTTCAGCCACTAGCAATTTATATGTGTTTTCTTACTACCTTTGTATCAGCGGCGTTTTCTAGTGATGTTATACACGTTCGCCGAACGACTAAACAATTTTTGGTTTTTATTCTAATTCTAAGAGTTTTATTTTTATTACAGAAAATTTTATTTTTATTATAAATTTCTAATATTATTTTCTTAATTAATTACTATTATTTTAATTATTTCGGGTGATCAAAATCCGAAGCAGAATACCTTGAGAGCACAACCAGGACACGCCATTGCTATACCTATATGTCATGTCAGTTGGAAATCTCTCGGTACTGGCCAATCCTCGATACAGTGAATGTGTAAATTCCATTTGCAAAGATTGAACAACTTTGGGGTCAATAACAAATGGGTCTACCTCATCGTATTAAAATGGGGCTCATTCTAATTTGTTTAAGATATCGTAAGCTAACTAGACATATACGCCATGTCAGTTGAAAATCTCTGGGTGCTGGCCAATCCTCGATACAGTGAATGTGTAAATTCCATTTGCAAAGATTGAACAACTTCGGGGTCAATAACAAATGGGTCTACCTCATCGTATTAAAATGGGGATCATTCTAATTTGTTTAGGATGTCTTAAGCTAACTAGACATATACGCCTTGTCAGTTGAAAATCTCTGGGTGCTGGCCAATCCTTGATTCAGTGAATGTGTAAATTCCATTTGCAAAGATTGAACAATTTAGGGGTCAATAACAAATGGGTCTACCTCATCGTATTAAAATGGGGATAATTTTTATTTGTTGAGGATATCTTAAACTAACTAGACATATATGCCATGTCAGTTGGAAATCTCTGAGTGCTGGCCAATCCTTGATTCAGTGAATGTGTAAATTCCATTTTCTAAGATTGAACAACTTCGGGGTCAATAGAAAACGGGTCTACCTCATCGTATTAAACTGGGGTTAATTTTTATTTGTTTAGAATATCTTAAGCTAACTAGACATATATGCCATGCCAGTTGGAAATCTCTGGGTGCTGGCCAATCCTTGATTCAGTGAATGTGTAAATTCCATTTGCAAAGATTGAACAACTTCGGGGTCAATAACAAATGGGTCTACCTCATCGTATTAAAATGGGGATCATTCTAATTTGTTTAGGATGTCTTAAGCTAACTAGACATATACGCCTTGTCAGTTGAAAATCTCTGGGTGCTGGCCAATCCTTGATTCAGTGAATGTGTAAATTCCATTTGCAAAGATTGAACAATTTAGGGGTCAATAACAAATGGGTCTACCTCATCGTATTAAAATGGGGATAATTTTTATTTGTTGAGGATATCTTAAACTAACTAGACATATATGCCATGTCAGTTGGAAATCTCTGAGTGCTGGCCAATCCTTGATTCAGTGAATGTGTAAATTCCATTTTCTAAGATTGAACAATTTAGGGGTCAATAACAAATGGGTCTACCTCATCGTATTAAAATGGGGATAATTTTTATTTGTTTAGGATGTCTTAAGCTAACTATAGATATATAACATGTCGTTCGGAAATCTCTGGGTACTGGCCAATCCTCGATACAGTGAATGTGTAAATTCCATTTGCAAAAATTGAACAACTTCGGGATCAATAGCAAACGGGTCTACCTCATCGTATTAAAATGGGGTTAATTTTTATTTGTTTAGGATATCTTAAGCTAACTAGACATATACGCCATGTCAGTTGAAAATCTCTGGGTGCTGGCCAATCCTTGATTCAGTGAATATGTAAATTCCATTTGAAAAGATTGAACAACTTAGGGGTCAATAGCAAACGGGTCTACCTCATCGTATTAAAATGGGGTTAATTTTTATTTGTTTAGGATATCTTAAGCTAACTAGACATATACGCCATGTCAGTTGGATATCTCTGGGTGCTGGCCAATCCTCGATTCAGTGAATGTGTAAATTCCATTTGCAAAGATTGAACAACTTCGGAGTCAATAACAAATGGGTCTACCTCATCGTATTAAAATGGGGATCATTCTAATTTGTTTAGGATGTCTTAAGCTAACTAGACATATACGCCATGTCAGTTGAAAATCTCTGGGTGCTGGCCAATCCTTGATTCAGTGAATGTGTAAATTCCATTTGCAAAGATTGAACAATTTAGGGGTCAATAACAAATGGGTCTACCTCATCGTATTAAAATGGGGATAATTTTTATTTGTTTAGGATGTCTTAAGCTAACTAGACATATACGCCATGTCAGTTGAAAATCTCTGGGTGCTGGCCAATCCTTGATTCAGTGAATGTGTAAATTCCATTTGCAAAGATTGAACAATTTAGGGGTCAATAACAAATGGGTCTACCTCATCGTATTAAAATGGGGATAATTTTTATTTGTTTAGGATGTCTTAAGCTAACTAGAGATATATAACATGTCGGTCGGAAATCTCTGGGTATTGGCCAATCCTCGATACAGTGAATGTGTAAATTCCATTTGCAAAGATTGAACAACTTCGGGGTCAATAGCAAACGGGTCTACCTCATCGTATTAAACTGGGGTTAATTTTTATTTGTTTAGGATATCTTAAGCTAACTAGACATATATGCCATGTCAGTTGGAAATCTTTGGGTGCTGGCCAATCCTTGATTCAGTGAATGTGTAAATTCCATTTGCAAAGATTGAACAACTTCGGGGTCAATAACAAATGGGTCTACCTCATCGTATTAAAATGGGGATCATTCTAATTTGTTTAGGATGTCTTAAGCTAACTAGACATATACGCCATGTCAGTTGAAAATCTCTGGGTGCTGGCCAATCCTTGATTCAGTGAATGTGTAAATTCCATTTGCAAAGATTGAACAATTTAGGGGTCAATAACAAATGGGTCTACCTCATCGTATTAAAATGGGGATAATTTTTATTTGTTTAGGATGTCTTAAGCTAACTAGAGATATATAACATGTCGGTCGGAAATCTCTGGGTATTGGCCAATCCTCGATACAGTGAATGTGTAAATTCCATTTGCAAAGATTGAACAACTTCGGGGTCAATAGCAAACGGGTCTACCTCATCGTATTAAACTGAGGTTAATTTTTATTTGTTTAGGATGTCTTAAGCTAACTAGACATATACGCCATGTCAGTTGGACATCTCTGGGTGCTGGCCAATCCTCGATTCAGTGAATGTGTAAATTCCATTTGCAAAGATTGAACAACTTCGGGGTCAATAACAAATGGGTCTACCTCATCGTATTAAAATGGGGATCATTCTAATTTGTTTAGGATGTCTTAAGCTAACTAGACATATACGCCATGTCAGTTGAAAATCTCTGGGTGCTGGCCAATCCTTGATTCAGTGAATGTGTAAATTCCATTTGCAAAGATTGAACAATTTAGGGGTCAATAACAAATGGGTCTACCTCATCGTATTAAAATGGGGATAATTTTTATTTGTTTATGATATAAGATGTATTATATTAAGCTAACTGGACATCAGCGGCATTTTCTAGTGATGTTCTGCTCGTTCGCCGAACGGCTAAACAGTTTTTGATTTTTATTCGAATTCTAAAAATTTTATTTTTATTACAGAAAATTTTATTTTTAAAATTTTTTATTTTAATATATAGTTTCTCTAATATTATTTTCTTAATTAATAACTATTATTTTAATTATTTTGGGTGATCAAAATCCGAAGCAGAACACCTTGAGAGCACAACCAGGAAACGCCACTGCTTTGTATATGGGATGGTGAAATTTCGTTTGAAGTACGTCACATATCCATATAATGGTTTTTGCATAAATTCGTTATATCGAGACAATCTACAAACACATTTATATTTATAACAAACGATTGTTGTTTTTTTGGAAAGATTTAGGACAAATTTCATCAAAGTTTAAAGCAGATCGTTGCTAGTTTTCGAATCCATTTACCTGCAAAAATACCTTTTCGTTTAATTGTTTCAAATAAAAATACGACAATAAAATGAACTCAATTGATATGCTAAAGACAAAATACATTAACTATGTATATGCAGATTATGTACGAGCATAACAGACACAGAGTTTATTATACATATTTGTACATACACAAAATGTATTATTCATATCGTACCATAAAAAAAATGTAACAACCCAGAATTAATTTTCTATTCTGCCTTTCAAAATTATGGCGCTTTTTTGTTATTCTAGAGTAAGTCAATTCCAAGTGACATATTATACGTTACGTACACAACGTTTCGCCAAAAGGTGATTTACATACATAAGCTGTACTTTACTTAACGACGATATTCGAGTATGTACGAGAGGAGTAACTCTAGAAAATTCTAAAAAGAAGCAATAAAAAAATAATAATAATTTTGATGTACGTAAAAAAAAATTGCGTGTACCAAGATTTATTAAATTCTCAAAATTTCTGTAATAACAATAATTTTACAGGCAACTTTTAAATCTTTTTTTTTATTTCTGTATGGATATTTTATGCACAGATATAATAATAAGAACACTACTGAAAGTACAACACAACACATAGCCTATATAGCTGAAGCGAGATTTTGGTACGGAAGGGAAGAAAACAAGAATGTCATATTCATAAAATATATAAGATGAATCTTTATGGTACTTGAAAACAAATAAAATATGATTTACATGCCTTTTCGAAATGAGTGTATGGATGAAGTTCGTACATACGAGTACATAGAGGGATATGTACTCATCGCAATATTATAGGCAAAGGTAAATATCTCGTTTACATTTATAATGTTATTACGTGATAAAATATTCAGTTTTTGTTTTTTGCATAGAAGAGAAGATTTTCGTTATTTTTATACGATGGCATGATGAAATTGATCAATTTTCAATAAGAGTGGCAATATTCGTGTTTTATTAAGATACAATGTTTGTGCGCTTTACATGTACTTAAATATAGAAGACATGTGTAACTACTTCAGTCCTTACATGTATTAAGGCAAATCTTTATTTTTTAAGCCATACAGAATATTCTATAATTTTGAGGGGGCTTGGTACTTTCAGGCAAGCTCGTTCATCTGCCGATGTTGATTGTGGAAAGTTTAATGCAACTATCCTTAGGTCTACTCAAATTGACAATTTTCCAGAGGCAAGTCCAGATTTTAACATTCCATTTTTCAAGACCGTTAACACAATCAAATGATTTTATTCTGTCTAAACATGATAGATCTAAGTCGATATAAATCAATATTGTTAATTATAACAAATCACGCAGCATTTCCGAAAAGATACGATTGACGCAACTTTGCAAACAACATTATGATATCGAATTTTCTCAAAATTAAAACTCATCTTCATCGCGTTTTGGCAATGATAAATCCCCGTAAATGATAGCTGAAAAAATTTAGTTTCTTTCTCCGTTCATTTTCGTTCCGTAGCGAATTCTCGAGATTTTGGCATATATAGCCACTTACATAGCGCATTAAACGGACGCTGTCCAATTTCGAAAAATCACGCCAAAGGTTTATGTGCATGGGTGCGTGTATGTGCCAACAACTCGACGCGTCGCTCTACAGAATTTGGACCTTTTCATTATAATTATCATAAAATGAATGGGCCAAGGTAGGGCACTCTTACGATGAGATATTCTCGAAATTAGACAGCGGTCATCTATAGTAGTATGTAGGTGGCTATGTGCCAAAATCTCCCAAATTCGCTTCAAAAATTTCCTATTTTGGAGCTTTTCATTATAATAACGATAAAATAAACAGGCCAAGGAAGCGCATCCTGATTCACTGGATAGACATGTAATGCATTTTTTTGAGATTGGAAACTTTGAAAGCTCTATGTAGCTGGTGTCTAGATGTTAAAAACTCCAGACGATCCGCATAACTATATGGCGAATTTTTTAATTTAGTCAACTTCAATTTATTGCGCTTTGTTGGTGGCTATGTGCCAAAATTTCTCGAATCCGCTCCACAGAATTTCCATTTACGGACTTTTTCGTTCTAATTGTGAAAAATGGGTAGGCCAAAATGGGGCTTCCGGACGATCCGCATAGACATGTAGCGCAAAGAATAAGTTCGAAAATAGAAATTCTGTGGAGCGAATCCTGGGTAGTGGGGCAAATAGCCATATACAGAGTGCAATAGTTGAAAACTACAGAGAATTATTGAGAAAACACGCACATGTCTATGAATATCGATTTGGTCGATGGTCTGTGTAGCGAATACTAGATGCGTTGTGCAAGCAGTCAGAGTGTACCATTTTGGCCCGTTCATTTGATCATAATTAGAAAGCAAAAGTCCGTTAATGCGAATATTGTTGTGCGGTTCCTGGAAATTTTGGTACATCATTGTGCAATAGATTAAAACTTTTATTTTAAGAATTCCTTTTAATATGTCTATGTAGACAATCAGAGTGACCCATTTTGGCCCGTTCAATTTTGTTTAGAAATTCTGTGGAGCGAATCCTGCAGATTTTGGCACATATTTAAATACATCGTATATATATAGACATTTTGGCTTTTACTTTCTTGTAGATAGTAAAATAACGTATAGTAACATAAGATTATTTCTTGATCGAAACCGGTCCACCGGAGGGTCGCAGCAACCATAGGAGCTATTTCGTTTTTTGTAAAAATTTAGAAAAGCTTTATCGTTTTATGCGTGAATTTTGAAAAGTAAAGCATTTTCGAGAAAAAACAGTAGAACGGAAAAACTTACAGATTCTAAATTGATTTTGCCTGGATCCAAATCAATTTTCCAATTATTAAGCGGCAATACCGTTTTTGTCAAAAAAAAATGTTTGTTAGTAATAGTTAGAGCCCTGTACATCCTAGACGGAATGGTTGATATGGATGAATCTTTATACTTAAGCATTTTTCGTTAAATTGGGAGATTCCAGTGATTTTTCGAAAGTGGCAGCTCCTGTGGAAGGAGCTTTGTTGAATTTTACAAAATATTTTGAAATGTAAGTTCAGAAATTCGGCCCGGAATGAAACTTCATACTTAAGCATTTTCCATTTGGAAACAAACACCATGGGGTTTGTTCAAAATCGGTCGGCCGGAAGTGGCATTCCCCATAAGAGCTTTTTAGTTTGTTGCAAATATTTTGTAAAGTATCTCAATTATGAGGAAAACTAACGATTCTACATAAATTAAATTTGGAACAATCATATCAGTGCAGTTCAAAACTGTATCTGTACAGCTTAGACAAATTCACTAATCGGGGTGAAACTTAATACTTAAGCTTTTACCATAAATAGGGAGACCCGTGGGATTTTAATCGAAATTGGTCCACCATAGTACAGATCATATTTTAAATTTGACAGGAAATGACGAGTTTTAATAAAAAAAACCTTGTTTTTCCCAAAATTTGCCATGTCTACCAGGCGGGTTGACTATTCGTCGTACATCTGCGTATCAGAAGCGGCAGCTCTCGTAGGAGCCTTTTCAATTTTTGTAATGATAATTAAATTTTTAGCAATGGTTGACTTTGTTGGTTTTCTGAAATTTGACAAGGCAACTTTTATCACAAATCCGGCAGGTTAAATTTTCTCTTTAAAAATTAAGTGTGGTGTATTCGAAATGTATGTAAATTTGTCGAAAAAGAAAGTGGGGTGTTGGCCACGACAATTACATCCCCCATTTTATTTTTAGAAATTGGGCGGTCTTTATCTCATGCATTATGTAGGTGCGACTATGTGACAAAATCTTCACGATTCGCTCCACTGATTTTCCCTTCTTGAACTTTTGCGTTATAATTATCATGAATGAACACGCCAATATAAATCTCTCTGATGATCCGCATAGACATTTGGCGTATTTTTCTAAAATGAACTGTTGTGGATTTATTGCACTATGTGGGTGCTGTCACTGTGCACAAATTTCCAGGATTCACGCCACAGAATTTCCAATCTCGGTCTTTTTAATTATAATTATCATAAAATGAACGGGCCAAGATACCATGATGATCCACATTGACATGTGCCGTATTTTCTTGAATTTGGACAACCCTCATCTATCCCATTATGTAGGTGTCTATGTACCAAAAGTTGTAGGATCCACACTTGCTTCTTCGTTACAGTTGCCGTTCCAGATTACTTCATACTCGTTGGAACCGTTACATTTGTGAATTGCAGACTACAAACTCGGACAGTTAAGTAAACTCGTGCTCTAGGACAGGTAGGGAAATCCTAGCCCTCGTAACGCTTTATCAGATTCTTACTTCAGACATCCAAACACTCATCTTCGATTTTATCGCGATTCGATAGTTTTCGCTCGCAACGTATGTGAAGTTATCCCCGGATTCTATCCCCGAAATTAAAAAAAATAATCAGGCAACACTAACATAATTATATCCCTCTAACTCTTTGGTGAAGTTAGCCCCGCCCCGTTTTATATTATATTTCATTCCAAATAGACTTCATATGCGTGAATTTATCCCCGAATTTTATTATATGAAAAATAAAAATGTTTATTAAAATTATTTTAATTCGGAAAACACACAAAATGAATGTCATAATTTAATAAAACTGAAGTAAAATAATGTCAAATTAAAATATTACTTTCGGTTCAAAATAAATTATATGGAAATATTTTGCTCGGAGCCTAATTTCGCTAGGTTGCAACGGTACGAGTTTTTCGTGTGTTTCCTAAATGTGAGATATGTATGTTTTGTTTTATTTTTATAATCTGACAAATTTATGAGCCATTTTAAAAATTATTTTACTTCATTTTATTAAATTATTACATTTATTTTGTGCGTTTTACGAATTAAAATAATTTTAATAAACATTTATATTTTTCACATAATAAAATTCGGGATAACTTTACATTTGAAGTGGATTTCGATTAAAATATAATGTAAAATGGGGCGGGGCCAACTTCACACAAGAGTTAGAGGGATATAATTATGTTAGTATTGCCTGTTGTTTTTTTTTTTAATTTCGGGGATAGAATCCGGGGATAACTTCACATACGTTCGCTCGAAGGTTTGAATTTTTTCGGATGGACAAATAGCGAGCAAGTAAAACGTTTTACTGCTTGTTTCTGGCTATTTCGAAACGTATCAAACCGCTTCCTGTGCTGATATATAGGTCACGTTCGACAGCTACACGCCGAATGGTTCCAGCTGGCCAAGGAGCATCTGTTCTGGCGTCACCATTACTGTGTCTAAGTACGAGCCCGTAGTCAAGTCTGGTACCGGCACTTGCGCATCCCCTCGATATTTATATATAATATAAAGTTATATGAAATTTAAGCCTATAGCCCTTTTTTCGGTTTGCCGAACCCGATTTCATTTACGCTGCCAAGCTCGGTTAGTATTTGCTAGTCCCGCAGACGCCAAAATAGTAGCAAACTTACTTTATTTTATGTTAAAAAATAAGGTATCGTGATCATTAAAAATTTTGACCACGTATTTTTCGCAGATTTACATTGGCTATATAGCTGAAGTCAAAAAAAGGAGCTATTAGTTCGTGGTTCCGTATGCGTTTAAATGTCTATAGCTTCTCTATATCCCAGATGTATTTACTGAGAGATACCAGTGACTTTTAATTGAAATTTATTGACCGGAAATCGCAGCTTTCATAGGAGCGTGTGTTCGTGTTTGGCAATATTTTACAAAATATTTTATTTACGAGAAAACCCACTTAACACTCAAATATTCTAAATTAATTTTTCAACAACAACTTTTTTCTAAAAATTAAACGGAAATGTCTTGTTTTGACCAAAAACTTTTGCAACAAAAATTCAGCCTTTATCCAAGCGAGACGAGTTGATTGTTCGGGGAACAACATACTTTGGCTTATTCCAAAAGTTGAGAAGTATTTGTGATATTTGGTTGAAATCGGTTCACCGGAAGTTGTAGCTTGGAATGTTGAGGAAGAATGACTATTCGGTATAAAACGTCATCACAGTAAGAAATCGGTCGTTCTTCCCAAACGGTGAGTTAAAATTACGCGGAGTTAATATTATTCTAATAATTTTTCATTAATAATAATAACTCTTATCTTAGTAGTTCAATAATACCTCCAAAAGAATAATTACTCTAACGTAAAATAATTGTTAGGTGTAGTTAAATTGGTTGGTTGTTAAAATTTAGCACCAATTTGTAGTTAACTATTAGCTATTTGTGAAATAGTGTTAAATTTTTAAAATAAGAAAATATAGTAATAGAAATAACAATCTAATGTATCTCCTTTTAACTCATTCTTTTTCTTCAATATATTATTCCATTTAGTTTTTGTTTTTAGCTTCGTAAAATATTTAATCAAACTTCTATGGCATCTAAACGCCTAATAATTAGTATATTCAAAAGGGGTATACTAATGAATACATATAATAAAAACTTAGTTAGCGTAAGTATAATGTTTGGAATATGATAGGAACACTGAATGCAATTTTGGATACAATTATATATAAAACCTATGCTCAGATGTACCTTTGCTATACCTTTGCTCAGATATCAAGATGAACATTCTAAAACTATTTTTGTAAAAGTTGTTCATGTTTTTGAAATCACATCAAAATATTTAATCGATGACTCAAATTTGTACATTGTGACCCGTGGCATTCGAATAAACAGAAATACTTACAAATAAAAACCGCCAGCCATGATTTTTTAGTACTAAGTGCGTTTGCTGTCGATGATGATAACTTAGAATCAAATTTCGATAAAAAAATACTAAGATGATATACTACAAACCACAAACTAAAAATTACCTTTGTTAATTTATTTATTATCTACTTCTAAATAAACCAAATTTGCAAATTTCAAATGGTTTGCTGAAAGTCTTCACCATCTTGTATTTATATAGTTATAAAGCATATTACTTTTAGGTTATACTCTAATACTTAAGTTTCGCCATCCTAATTCAGCATAATATTTTGCATAAGTCAGAATTTATATACTTACATTATCAAGATGTGTCTTTGTAATCGTCTCTGAAATTTTAATGTTTATTGTTCATTGTAAAGTTTGGTATTTTTCAAATCTATAGAAACCATTTTTTGTCAAAAGTATTAGGGTAGTATCTTTAGATACAATGTAAGAAAATGTATGGATAGTCAAAAGCCTAAGGGCTTAAAACCCCAATGAATTACTATTGCAAAGGCTAATTATTCACTGGCTAGAGCTATTAATATTGTTGTTCGTCCGGGTAATTCCTATTTTTAAATAATTATAACTCCCACTTCGAAAATTGTTTCTATTTCGTTCTGGCAATAATTATGTGCAACTAAAGAAAGTAGTCGATTTTAACTTTATATAGGTAATAAGACATTTCAAGGACAAAATATATTTATTTATCTATATAGAGTAGAAATAGTTTACAGATTTTAGATATTTGAATAATTTAAAATGCACCTGTATAATATATATATATATTGTCCTTGAGATTTTCTATTACCTATTTAAAGTTAAAATCGTATACTTTCTTTCGCTGTATATAATGATTGCCGATCGAAATAGAAACAATTTTGGAAGTGAGAGTTATAATTATTTAAAAACGTAAATTTAATTTAAGCGACATTGCCATTTGAAATTTCAAATAATCTGAAAGTATTTATTGAATTTTTCATTCTAATTAAGATTAGGTTTTATTTTTGAGTTAAGAAAACTGAAGGAACTTTGTGCCTACCAACAATGAACACGTTGATTAGGTTATTTTGTTAAAATAAAAAAATATTTATTTATATTAAAAATGGTTTTCTATAATATTGACAACGCTGTATGTACGTTGAACTCCGTTTTGTAGTTAAAATGAGCCCTTTATCGGAAACTACTTAAGCAAAATCTCAATAAACTCTCTATTTAGTCGTAACTAGCAAAATATTCTTATATTTTTCGGTTGGTTTGGTTCATTTTAGTAAAGCCTGCTGACAACATAATACGTGTTTTATTTAAAGTGAAAAAAGGAACTTTTGTGTTTTGCGTTTCTAAAAAGAAACTTTTGTGATAATTTTTAGTTACAAGTTAAGTGAAAATTAATTATAAAGTTATTAAACGTAAATATATTGTTCATTAAACCTGTAGTTCCATTGAACATATGGAGAACTTTGTACAATTAATTTTTATTAGCTGTAATTACTTTTATAAATCAGCTTAAATTAACATTAAATGTATAATCTTCAGAAAGTTAAAAATAATTTTTAAACGCCTTTATATGTGATTAGCTTCTGATTTTCGACGACAATTACACAACAACATTATTTATAATGGAAAATGAAAATTCGATTAATACGAGTAGTAATGATTTAAACGAAATATATAGAAAAGAACTGTTGATAGTTACATATTTAAACAGAACAAGTTGGGTAAAGATCTGGTACCCAGTAAAACAGGTGTTTTCGAATTATGAAGAAGTAGTCAGGTTTGTTGTACTCTTCAGAATTAAGTAATTCATTTTAATGTGGGTGGTGGAGTGATTGTATAGAGATTTATATTTTCATTCGATTAAATTGCCAAATGGGTACAATTTTAATTTACTGTTTTGGAATTGTTCATTTTTGCACACAAGTTAAGGAATTAGAGGTTTTTGAAACTAACTATAATATAATTAGGACATATTGAAAATAAAACATTAGATGGTAATTTTTGATAATAACAATTCTATTAAAGTAAAATAAAAATAGACGGTAATTTCATTAAAAAATTAAATAACAGATTGAAGAAAAAATTCATTTATAATGCAAGCGAGCAATTTGCTACCCGAAATCCTGGCTACTCGATTTTCAGCGTTGATTTTCCAGCGAAATTTCAATTTCAAATTATATTTTTCATTATTTTGTTTACTTTTGCAATGGCACAGCAAAACACCATAAAAATTTGCTGTTCAATTTTTGAACACGCCAATTTTACTGTGTAATCGAAAAATAATCAAAAACTTTGTGAAAAATTTATTTTAAATTCAAATTTCCTTGGTAAAATTGATCGAGTAGCTAGAATTTCGGCTAGTAAATTGCAAGCTTGCTAACTAATCGAATATCTACCCCAATATAATTGAACTTTATACACAGAATTTAGAAGAATATATCAAGACGCAGACGAACGTTGACATCAACGGGAAGGTTTTACTACTAACTACAAATCAACCAATTTCCTTACAACAAAAGATCGGATCAAGGTCAACTACATTATTGGAGATCATATTACAATAAGTAATACAAAAATATCAAAAGAAGATAAGATTCTCTGGGCCAAGGACACTATACAATTATTCCCTTGTCTTCGTGATGAAAAAACGGTTGAAAAATTCGTAAGAAAAACATATTCATATTATCTATAATGTAAAAAAAACTAATTTTTGTTTGTTTAAGGAATTGTTTATGACCACAAATCGAGAGGAGGATTAAATGAGACCGACTTGGAATCCAATATAAATGTTTTGAAGGTAGCAAGCATCACTTCGGAAATTGATGACATTAAACCTAGCCTGAAGGCTACCATAAACCACAGAAAGACCCTTGTACAAACAAAACAGTCTGCACAAATTGCTGTTTTGTATCCAATTTTATTGAAGTCCATAGAATTGGTAATTCATTATTATTATTTGTTTATTTATAGTATATAAGAAAATGGCGTGTTAAATATATATATATATATATATATATATATATATATATATATATATATATATATATATATATATATATATATATATGTATATATATACATATATATATATATATATATATATATATATATATATATATATATATATATATATATATATATATATATATATATATATATATATATATATATATATATATATATATATATATATATATATATATATATATATATATATATATATATATATATATATATATATATATATATATATATATATATATATATATATATATATATATATATATATATATATATATATATATATATATATATATATATATATATATATATATATATATATATATATATATATATATATATATATATATATATATATATATATATATATATATATATATATATATATATCTTCCTGCAATGCTTTGTTTTAAAATAAAAAAAATAGATAGTACTAAAATATTAATAAATCTTGCATCACTTTTATATAAATGTAATTTTGGATAAATTGAATATTATAATAATTTATATATTTTAAACAAACAATTATTATTATAAATAATAAACGATATTAAACAAACAACCAAATCTTTTATTATTTCCTAACTTTTGATGGCGTTACCTAGTAAATGTGGCTCAAAATAACATTGTTTTGGAAGTACATAGTACTAAATAACATTTTTAAATTCACCTATTAAAAGGAGCAACAGTTTACTACGTAAAGTTAATTTTAATAACTCCCAAAAATGTTTTAATATACTCCTTATATATAGCTATATTTAATTACAATTTATTTACGAATGTAATAAAAACATGAAGTTAAAAAATATTTTCTGTTTATTTGTAAGAGATTTATTTTACACTAAGAAGTTAGTAGTAATGACTTCCAAATGGGTCTGTACTAATTAATTATGAAGTTAAATTTATTTTCGTACCGGTCGTGAAAATTACTTAAAATAGGAGTTAAATAATTTTTATGTAGTTGTTTGCATTTCTAATAAGGAAATAACTTAAACAAATTCTTGTACCAATTTTTAATGAAATTATGTTGTTAGAAATATCTCTCAAAATATTCAACGAACCTTTCGGTTACATTCTAATATTTTAACTTCATTATGGAATTGTTTTATGAAAAAATGATTCTTCCTAAATCGGAGTTCATTTTACCGACTTTTCAAATACGTCCCTTTTTAACATGGTGATCGGAATTAAAAACGGCGTCTTATTTCTAACAGTGTACTTAAGATTTTTCTCCTTTAAAGAAACAAATGGATTGATTTGAAACACATGTTGTAAAAAATAAAATATTTGATAAGGCTATCTTAACTGGTGACCCGGTCTTAAAGGTACATTATAAAGAAAGTGCACGAAAAGGTATGTTAAATGTTCCTTGACCCCCATATGCCTTTTAAATGAATAGTGCACACTGCACATACTATTTATTACACACACTACTTTCGAGATTAATTTCCCTACTTATTTAGCGTCTTACTTTGGGGATTTTACAACAACAATGCCATACGTTTTATTTCAACCAGAGAAGTTTTATTCCAAGTTTTTGTTGGAATAGGAATAAAATTATTCTACGCAAACCTATCCTATGGACCACTAGAGCAACTTTTTCGAAAATTAAAATTTTATGGGTTGGCGACTTGGCGTCTTAATAAGAATAGTTAATTTTAAATTTGTTAACAATTAAATAAATTAGATTTTTTATTTTTATTATATAAAGAACCAAATGACACTAATCAACGACACTAATGTTGGTGGGCATTTGAGAGCCGTCCCAGCTTGTGACATAATCGCTAGTGGATTTTGACTTCAAAATTCGCGATTACATAACAAGTGAACTGAAAGAGAGAGTCACCAGATCAAAATCTTCTTAATAATCTATGGAAAGATACTAAAATGATGCATTTAGAGACTGTAAGCGATATGACAATCGACTTCTATTTGCTCGAAATAAAAATGTATAAGAGATATCTGCTTAATTCCAGCTCATGTTAGGGAAAGATTTAACCAGATATTTTTGAAAGAGATACAAATAGAATTCAGAAATTTAGTGACATCTCGCGAGAAATAAAATGTTAAACAGTGATGGGCAGGGTGGAACAATTGAGATGTTTTTCATTTGATTCGATTCAATATTAAAATATGTGCCGAACTATTGAAATACGAATAATAAAACTAATTCTAAATTATACAAGCATTTATCAAACTTAAATTTTTTAATAAATTTTAAATTCTTAATCAGATAGATGTTAATACCTATCTGATAATATGGAATAGCTACTAATAAAAATTTTATTAAATTATTTGATTTGCGCGCTGTCTCTTATCAAATGAACATGTTTGTCGAGGTAGGAAATTTCTATCGACTAGCACATTTAAGGAAGAAATCCATCACCATCCCCATATGAATGATGAACAATGATAGTTCAAATCGACATTGGTTTTAGTTTGTTGAAATGCCACTAGCTGTCAACAAACTATATATAATTTTTTAACCATTTTTATAGAAATGGCACAGTGACTTATTAATTATTGTTTTTAAATGAACATTTTTTTACGTCATCTCATATATCTCAGAAACCATTGATTGTATCGGGCAATTATGTGTATTTGAAAGGTAACATTTTAGCTTGCACTTTGACATACAAAACATTAAAATCGGTAAATTACGACAAAGGTAAAAACGCGGCTAAGGCTTGTGAAAAAATTTGTGCTGTTTATGGAGAAGGTGTTTTATCAAAATCAGCAGCAAAGAAATGGTTCGCGCGCTTTCGTTCTGGAAATTTGAATGTCAAAGATGCACCACGCTCTGTTCGACCAGCCACTAAAATGTCTATGTAAGCAGCCATGCAATTGGTAAAGAACTAAATATTGATCACAAAACAGCTTTAAACAATGGAAAATGGCTAGATACTAAAAAAAGCTTGACGTTTGGGTACCCCAAGAATTAATAGTTAAAAATTGAATGGATCGGATTTCGAATGATTACTGGTGATGAAAAGTGGATAAGATACGACAATGCTGTGCGAAAAAGATCATGGACGAAACGAGGTGAAGCTTCCCAAACGGTATCAAAGCCAGGGTTGACGCCAAGAAAGGTAATGCTGTGTGTTTGGTGGGATTGGAAAGGAATCGTGCATTATGAGGTGCTGCCACTATGCAAGACTATTGATTCTAATCTTTGTTGTCAGCAATTAACGCATTTAAGGCAAGCAACTCAGTTAAAACGTCCAGAATTGATCAGCAGAAAGGGCGTTGTATTCAATCATGATAACGCTAGACCATACACCTCATTGATGACCCGGCACAAGCTGAGAGAGCTTGGCTGGGAAGTTTTGATGCACGCACCATATAGTCCTGACCTTGCACCATCGGACTACCATGTGTTCCGGTCCATGCAGAACCATCTTAATCGTTTTACATTAAATTCAAAAGTGGCCTGCGCAAATGAATTCTTTCGAATTTTCGCTTCTAAACCACAGTAGTTCTACAGTGATGGGATCTATCGAAAATTTAGTGTAATCACTAGTTTTCTTGATAATAGCACTAAATTTTCCGGAAACAGAAGATCAAAATAAAGATCCTTCAATTTTTACTAACGTCAATTACCAGTAGTTGTCCACGTTACGAATAATCAACGTGAACTACGAGTAGTGGACATTGTCTACGAATAGACTACGTGATCATTTAAAAGTTTTTAGATGATACATAAACGCCCATCTCCCAAAACCTTTTAGTAGCAGTATGGGCAGGGTTACAGTAAAATTGTAATATTTATTTAGATGCGTGCACGTGGTTTATAAACCAAATTACGTTAGATTGTCGATTTTGATAAAATTTAATCGCGGTGAGTAAACACGCTTCGATATATAAATCACAATTAAATTCTTTGAAAAGTGATTTCATAACAGCTAATTATCATCATTTCTTGTACTATTTAGAGGTAAATGGTTTATTTGTAAGACAAACTAAGTGATGGAGAAATGAATAAATTACAAGAAGAATGAAGATGAATTGGTTTTATTTATACCGTAAAAATAATAACGGTAATAATAAAAATAATATTAAACTTGAAAGATTATTAAAATTAAACAAGCAAAACGACTCAAGTTTCCTCTTTATTTTGTGCTTTCTTCTGAAAATGAAAGTTAAAGCTTTAATTTAAGATTCTCATTTTCTCATTTATATTTTATTTTCGTTTTATGCTTTTTGTCTATGTACAACATTATTTCGTTTTTCACCCACGTTGGAATTATTTATGGTTTATGTTTTATGTATCCACAAACAAACAACAACAATAACCAAAATCAATATATTTGGCCCCAACACGAGCTAAAAGTTTTACTGCAGGTATAAATTCAAATTGCTAATTAATGTGGTTGTATTGATAATAAAAGTTAACTTGGTTGTAAGAACGGACGCTCGTGGCTAAAATTTATTTCTTCTTAATTTGAATGCCACCGGAGCTATAATACCACACCACGTGTTTGTGTCTGGTAGTATAATGATATATTTAAATGTCCAATACGAGTAATACTTTGAGATGCCGTCTTTTGTATTTTATAATACATATGGAATTCAATTGCTACGAGTGCTAATTCCGGTATAAACTAATGTACGGCCCACTTACCTTTTTTTAGATTATTTTCGGCTCGAGGGAATTTGATAAAAATTGATTGCAAAGAGTTCTGATTTTTGTAAAATTCGTTCAGGAGTCTTTCTTTAGGACCGTCATGTTTCGTAATGTTGAACCATGATGCAGGATTTTGCAGTCTCTCGCGGCATGTTGCACTATATTGAGTAATATATTTCATCATATTTCGTTGTGTTAGGAGGAACTCCTAGAATAAAGCCAACTAAGATGGAACTTTGGTGAAACAGTCATTTCTGAAACAATCATGATGAAATAGGGTAAGGTGGGTGGAAATGGGTTTCTAAAACTATTTATTAACTGATCTAGTAAAATTTGTGTTTCGTGACTAGAAATTGAGTATTGTAATGCTTTTTATAATTTATGCATTTTTTTGTAATTGCTGGGGTTGTTGGTGTGAGTACCAGCACCTACTATCTCTATAAATTGTATCTTTGTGTTAAGGATTTCTGAAACCGCTTTCGGAAGATTTCGAAAAAAACGAAAAGTAGATAAATTTTTTTGATTTTTAACTAACTTATTTGGAAATTTTTATGGACAATAGTAGATTAATAATGTAAAGCATTTTCCAATGAACTTTATATTTATATTGGCGTGAAACTTTAGACTTAACCTTTTTCATAAATTGGGGGATCTTAGTGATTTTTGGCCGAAATTGGTGCACTTTCGATGTGCAGCTTCCACAGGAGCCTTTTCAATTTCTGGGCTTTAAGCTAAACGACAGAGAACTAAATGATTGAAATAAATTTATAGATTATAATTTTTTAACAACGGTTGATCTTGTTCGTTTTCGAAAATTTGTGAACCCTACAACTTTATATACAGACAACTAAGACCGACATTTCCCCAAATACCGTTTTCCTTATCTTAATCAAATGGTCACCTCAAGTAAAAGATTTCCCGAAAAAAAAGGAAGTAAGATTATAAGTTCTTCAATTCAGTTATAAATTCTTTCTAAATCATCACCATGGAATAACTTACGCGTTTTCAGACCAACATGTTGAGTAAAACCACAGACAACTGGCGCGTTCATGACACACAATGTTAATATGAATATTTCCAAATCCATAAAATTTTAACCCTCGTCAGGCGGAATAGGTTCAATTGCACCTTTTCCGTTTTTAAATACTAATAAATCTTCTTGTAGAAGCCGGAGAGGGGTGAAGTTTTGTGAGAGCTCTACATTTTTTTACTGGACCATTCAGACCTTATTTTAGAAAAATATCCCCAGCCTCTTCAGATATAGGGGATCGAGTAGATTTTAGTGTTGTAAAACACTTTTAGCGTTGTAAATTTAAGCCGCCGGACGAATGTTAAAATCAAATTGGCGATCATGATGCTAACAGTTGGACCTGAAAGCGTCCATTTTCTAAGCGGCTTCTCCTATATATTTGCACATTATCAGCAAATATATAAAAAAACAGAATTGCGAATCGACCACACCTCAAGTCATTGATACGCAAGTAAAGTTATCTCACGATTCTATTTCTATATTCCAGAAAATAACAAATTTCATCAGGCAACGCTAATCTACCGGGTGTTTCTTTTAAACTGAGACGATCAAATATCTCGAAAAATAGCCACTCTACGGAAAAAATGTCCATAATCAAAATTTAATCATACCGCGGGGGAAATACATTAGTGCAAAAAAATAGTCCCCCACCCCCGGCTTTGTAAGTGGGGCGGGGGTAACTTTTAAACTAAGATAGGAAGCCATATTTTTTATTGCAGATACGGATTCTACGACTAAAAGTACGTATGATTTGAATGAAATATTTTGTTCGGTTCATGATAGATGGCGTTGTAATCGACGAAATTCAATTTTTTCAATTTCTTCTTCTTAGAACACACGCATTCGATTCTGCAATACGTTTGAAATAAAAAACATCACGTTTTCATTGGAAATACTCGAAATTCGTCATCAAAATAATTTATTCAGTTTTGTAAATCACATTTAACGTTTGTGTTATTTCTTATCTTCATGTTTTTCGTAATTGCAAAATAAACGATAAAATACTTTAGAATGTACCGTTTAACTGTGCCATAGAAAATTGAAATGGTTCTGGTTTATGGAGAAGCTGGCAGAAATCTTGAAAATGCTGTTGCTATTTACGCTCAACGTTTTCCTGATAGGATTCGTTCACGTGCTTCATTTGGCCGTACTATCAAACAATTTATTATACTGACGGAAATGTTCAACCGAAAAGGAGGACCCGTAGAGCAACAGTCACTGCAGAAAATTATGAAATTGCTTTATTGGCAGCAGTGGCTCATAATCCTCATGTTAGTGCACGAGAAATAATTCGCGATTCCGGATTGCCCCTCACCAGTGTTTGGAGAATTTTAAAACGGCGCAAGTATCATCCATATCATGTGTCTTTACACCAAGATTTTCATGGCGCTGATTTCCAAAATCGGGTAACTTTTTGTCAATGGGCACGTGAACAAATACAACAAACTTTATGTCTGTTGTTTGTCTTTTACAAACCATGGAATGGTTAATCGACACAACATGCATTATTGGAGTGTTACAAATCCACACTGGCTTCGTCAAGTTGAACATCATCGTCCTTGGACTGTCAACGTGTGGTGTGGAATAATTGGCAACAAACTCATAGGCCCCCACATTATTGAAGACAACTTGAATGGTCAAATGTACCGAGACATTTTGAAAAATGAACTGCCAATATTACTTGAAAATTTGAACTTAGAAGTGAGACGGAACATGTGGTTTCAACATGATGGTTGTCCTGCATACTATTCGGTGGTGGCACGTGAAATACTTGATCGTGATTTCAATGGCCGCTGGATCGGTATAGCTGGTCCGATAAATTGGCCCGCCAGATCACTAGATCTTACTTCGCCAGATTTCTTTTTGTGGGGCTATCTCAAAGATAAAGTTTACAAACAAGAACCAACAACACGTGAGAACATGATTGAGCGAATCAGAAATGCGTGTGCTGAAATTCAACCAAACACACTTCTCAGTTGTGTACAATCATTGGAAATGTGTATTAATAAGTGCATTGAAGTCGCAGGCCATCATTTTGAACACTTATTTTAAGCTAAAATTATTTTATTCACCTGCCTTTACATTAATAAATTGTTTTGATGACGAATTTCGAGTATTTCCAATGAAAACGTGATGTTTATAAACGTATTGCAGAATCGAATGCGTGTGTTCTAAGAAGAAGAAATTGAAAAAATTGAATTTCGTCGATTACAACGCCATCTATCATGAACCGAACAAAATATTTCATTCAAATAATACGTACTTTTAGCCGTAGAATCCGTATCTGCAATAAAAAATATGGCTTCCTATCTTAGTTTAAAAGTTACCCCCGCCCCACCTACAAAGCGGGGGTTGGGGGACTATTTTTTTGCACTAATGTATTCAAATTTTAACCAACCAGTAAATTTTAACCAAAATTTCTTGTTCTTGTGAAACCGGCTGTGGCACGAGGTGCGGGTGCCGCCGAAGTGGGTTGGAGTGCTTGCTTGCAAGCATTGCGATGTCAATTGCTCAAACCAAAAAGGCACTTCCAATGGAGCCGAAAATAGTGACGAGGAAGAAGGGGAAGAAGATGAAGAGTAAGAAGAAGAAGAGTTTTAACATGATGTTTGGTATTTAAGTTAAAAAATTTAGTTTATTATGAATAATTCAACATTAATAAAAACTCCTATTTGTTATTTGAATAAAGTATTATTTTCATAATTTGTGATTTTTCACTTTCTCATTTACCATTTCCCACAGAGCCACCCCCGTGCGTCTCCGGGGAAGTTTAATTCCAGAATTGAATTTTGCATCCCCGAAAACCCCCGAGTAACGAGTTTGGGGTGATTTTCATGCACGCTGCCATTTCTCCCCCCCCCCACAATTCACCCCCACAGAGCCAGCCCCGTACATCCCGGGTAATCCTAATGCAAGAATCGAGTTCGGCTGCCCCGAAAATCCCCGAGTAACAATTTTCGAGCGGTTTTTCCGAGTTTCCAGTCGTTCCTATAACGGTGCAAGTAATGATGATGCAATTGGAAAATGCATTTTGCGACCCAGAAGGCATTTTTCAAAAAATTTTCCTGGGACCTTCCTGAACACAATGCAGAAAACCGCATCTCGATATCTACACCCCTAAAAGTTTCCGCTATTTTTCCTAACTTCCCTGGACTATTATGAAACTAAACTAACGAATTTATTCTAAATCTAACGCTTTTAGATTTATTTATTTTCCCCATTTTTCCATTTTATTATGTTATCAGTACTTGCTAATTTCCCAGTATACAAAAACCAAACAAACACTTGTTTTGAAAACAACATAACAAAAATTTACATAATCACTTTATATTTTTGTCCGACCGACAAAAATAAGCAAAATAAAACAAATATTGTTGTTATCATAAAGTATAAATAAAATACGTATAACCGAGTGAAAAACAACAAAAACAATTGGCAACTTTTCATTTGCCATTTTTTACAATCTAAGTTTATTATTTTTGGACCAAATAAAAAAATTTTATTCTAAATTTTTATTTTTTTATATTAAGCGCTTAACAAACAAACGAGCGAAAATGTATTTTTTTATTATTTATCTTTTAAGCAAATAAAATAAAAATTTATATGTTGATGACTTACCATAGTGGTTTGGACTAGTTCGGTATAAATAGTGACTTTTTAAAGTGTGATTTGGTATGCTGGACAATTAATATCAACCAAGTTTTGCACTCTTTTATTGGGTGAAGTGAATAAAAAAAAGTAAATGCTTTTTTCAAGTAAATACTAGCGAGTTAGTCAATAAAACTTACTAGCAAAGTTTAATCAAGTACTTTCTAATTTAACCAAAAATTTCCCAGCATTTACTTAAAATTATGTGAATAAAGACCTTCTACTTGTACTTGACATTTCAACACTTGAAAAATATAAGTAAAGTAGATAGCAACTTTTAACTGTAAAAATGAGTAATTTATTAAGAGTTAGAATTAATTTAAGGAAAAAAAAATATTGTCCGCGTATTAATCGGATAACACGAAATCGAAGAGAATAACAAAATATTTCGTGTTATGACGTTATTATGTTAAGCGATAATATCAATGAAAAAATTTAAAGTTAAATTTACATTTGATTCCTTAAAATTAATAAAATAAGTAATTACATATGAACAAATATGTTTTTTTCATACTTTTAAATTCATGTTACTATACTATCCAAAGTCACATTTGTAATTTCATTTAAATAAAACCATTACTCATTATGAAGGTAATGAAAAATAAAATTCATAAAATCTACATTATACTGATGTTTTAATTCAATTTAAAAAAATAATGATGTTTTAATTCAATCGATATATTTCTTTATGTAGATTCTGTTTGAACCATTCGCCAATAGAAACAATTTCGTTCTAATGTTTTTCTATTTTTTATTGAAACAGTTTCGTTCTATTGTGCCTCATACACAGACGCAGGCCACTGGAATGACGAATATCGAGAGAAGAGGAACGAATCATGCACACTCCGTAACACACAGCCGACTGTGTGAGAGTATGCGTAATTCGTTATTCGCCTCTCGCTATTCGTAATTTCAAAACCAACAATAATTAAAAGACCTATAGTCTGAAACGCATATACCAATATGCAACAAACCACAGAAGATTGTATGGTTACACTAACAATCCCATGTTAATTTTTTTCTTTCGCACCACTACATACTTATTAAACTAGTGCGCACATACTCTCTCTCTCTCTCTCTCTGGCTTTCACTTATCATGAAGGGATTTCGCCGCCCGCACAATGGCTCTCCATCCATCCCGATCCATTGCTCTCGACCTCCAGTTTCGACATCCTCATGCTTGCAGATCTTGTTCAATGTCGTCACGCCAGCGTAGTTGGGGTCTTCCTCTACGACGTACTCCGGCTGGTTGTTGGTGAAACACTTTATTTATCATCCGTTGTTGTGGGGACCTTGTAACGTGGCCGAGCCATCTCACTCGATTGGATTTAATGAATCCGATGATATCGCTGCCTCCGAGTTGTTTCATTTCGCGATTCATACGAATCCGATATTCGTTGTTCGCAACTTTAATTGGACCAAAAATTGAACGGATGACCATCTTTTCGAATGTAAATAACAATCTACAATCGTTAGAGGTCATGGTCCAGCTCTCGCTTCCGAAAGTCAGCACAGGTCTTGTTAGTGCTTTATAAAGTGCGAGCTTGCACGACTGCGATAGATGTTTCGATCGCAATAATCTTGATTGGGCGTAGAAAACTCGTTGTCCGGCAGCGATTCGGGCTTTTATTTCTGCCTGCTTTTCATTCAGTGATGTTATAACCGACCCGAGGTATTTAAAGTTTCCGACACCATCAAAATTGTGGTCGCCAAATCCGAGATTTGCCATAGAGATGTTCCTGGGTGTTGTTAGATATTTGGTTTTACTGCTGTTCACCTCCAAACCAAGTATTCGTGCGCAGCGATCGAGCGGTATGAAACTGTCTTTGATATCGCTAGGTCTTCGGCCAAGAAGCGCAATATCATCTGCATATCCAAGAATTTGGCCGGATTTATTAAATATACAGTGCGAAGTTTCGATGTTGTTTTTTCTCACTACGTACTCAAGCGCCAAATTGAACAGCAAAGGCGCGAGTGCATCACCTTGTCGAACGCCAGATGTTATTTCAAAGGAGTCTGACACAGTTCTTTCAATTACGGTTCTACATACAGACCCAGACGTTGTTAATTTGCACAGCGAAACGAGTTTCTCTGGGATTCCTAGGCATAATATGAGCGCGGCTCATAGGTTGTCGCGGTTTATACTGTCATATACCTGTCGGAAGTCTATATATAGTTGATGTATGGTTATGTTGTACTCCCAACATTTTTCCAAGATCATCCTCATGGTAAAACACTGGTCTGTGGTTGATCGATTGGGGCGAAAACCACATTGATAGTCGCCAATGATGTTTTCGGTGAAAGGAATGAGTCTGGCAAGTACAACATTAGCCAACACTTTGTAAGCAGCGTTCAATAGAGCTATGCCACGATAGTTTTCACATTTAAAACGGTCGCCTTTTTTATGCAGCGGACATATGAGTGCGGTCTTTCAAATCTCAGGCAGCTCTTGTTGGTCCCAAATACAGACGACGAGGTCGTATAGACTTGTTGCAAGAGTAGTGCTTCCGAGTTTAATCAATTCTGCGGGTATTCCATCGAGACCGGGTGCCTTTCCGTTTTCCAATCGACTAATAGCTGCGTCTACTTCCTCCACTGTGGGATATTCAAAAAAGACCTCTTCATAACGTACTTCACCTGGAGGAGCTGTTGCTCTAATGGGGGTCACGTCGTCATTCCGATTTAGCAGATTTTTAAAGTAGGTTTGCCACACTGAGAGAACATCAGCCACGTTTGTTCTCAACTCTCCATTCCCGCCTTTGATGGCTGTACTTCTTGGATGGAAGTCTTTAGTGAGATTCATGGCATTGGTAAAACAGTCCCTTGAGTTTCCTAGTTCTGCTTGGAAGCTGATGTTTTCGATGCATAATCTCATATGTTCCCGCTTTTTTTGTCGAAGGTATTTAGTCGTGGCTTTCCTAGCGCGGAGATATTCTGCTAGAGTGCTTCTAGTGTTGCGAGCCAACCATTTTTCACGAAGCGTTCGCTTATTTTCGACGACCCTACGGCATTGGTCATCGAACCAATCATTGCGGGCCCTCGGAGGCCTTCTTCCGATGGTATTTTACGCCGCGGTGGTTATGGCTGACTGTATAGCGTGACAGTGCTCCTCGATGTTAGAGGGAGCTTCTTCGTTGTTGCTGGGCCGCTCTAAATAGTTAGTGACAGCTGATTGGTAACTCTGCAATGGCGCTTGGTCTTTTAGAGCATTTATATTCCATCGAACGGTCTTTTGTGCTTGTCTGTTAAACGTAGATGACAGTTTGCACTTATATTTAAATATGACAAGCATATGATCGCTGTCCATGTCTGCACCTCTGTAAGATCTAACGTCAGAAATGCTGGTGGAGTGTCTTTTAGACATGACGTGATCGATTTGATTTTCCGTTCTCCCATCATTCGGTCTCCACGTTACTTTGTGGATTCTCTTATGTGGGAAAAACGTACTTGATACAACTAAGTTGTATATTAATGCCAGGTCGGTGACGCGTTGGCTGTTGTTGGTACTAGTTAGATGCAGACTGTTAGGACCGATGTGCGATGTATTTTCTGCACTCCTACCGATTTTTGCATTAAAGTCGCCCACGATGATTTTAATGTCGTGGTGCGGTATGTTATTGATGACTTCCTCCAGTTCGACAAAGAAAAGATCTTTGATGTCATCTGATTTATCTTCTGTGGGTGCATGCACATTAACGATCGTGATGTTAAATTTCTTAGTGCGAAGTCTGACCGTGCATATCGATGATATGATGCTTCACGCGCCGATGGATGAGGAAGCCAACACCAAATTCTCCTCCGTTCTGATGGCCGCTGTAATGAAGAGTGTAATCATTGGTGGTGTCATGGATCCCACTCCCCGACCATCTAAGCTCTTGTAGTGCAAGTACGTCTAATGTGTAATTCTTTGCTTGGTTCGATAGGTTCTGGAGATCTCCAGGTCTTAAGATGCTAAGCACGTTCCATGTTCCCATTTTTAAAGCGTTGTCCGTGTACAATTTCCGAGGTCGAGTTTGTAATGAATCCGATATGGTTATCCGAGGCCTTTGTTTAGGGTTCATAACTTGATAGTTTTTATGAGGGAAGGTTGTTGGCCTTCCGCTCAACCCGCTTGTTACGTGTGTGGGTCACGTACTGGTGAGAATCTCAAGGCATCCAGTCTTATCTTGAACACATTTATATAGCGAGCCGCTTGATACAAGACAGACGCCCGCTTCAGCCGCTCCTAACCTGGAAAACAGACGCTGGTTTGGTATTGGTTTTGAGGCGCCAATGGCTCGCCTTGACATGTAGTGTCCATGACTATAAACAGGATTTAGCTGCTCGTCTCCACTACACCGCCTGATTCATTTAGAGTTACCCAGAGAGCACCGCGAGGAGGTATGAATCTCGGACTTCGCCCCCCATTGCGCACATACGATGTACACATATATTCTAATACAACTATCTATAGTGTAGTTTTTCCTGTATTTGTTGCATTACCATGGCCTTATATTGTTGTTGGTTTTGGTCATTTCAATGCCGCGCGTCTGTGTATGAGGCACAATTACACGTAGCGGCCATTTGTGTGCGTGAGTGTGTGTTAACTGTTTTGACTGACAACAATAAAACGAACCGCAATTCAATTAATTTTCAATTTGCAGTGCCATAATCATTGATATCAAATAAAAAACCTCTTAACGAGGTAAATGTTCGAGTGACGAAAGCCGAATTCTATTCACAAAATTTCTGATACAAATTTGTGCCGAAAAAAACAATTGTATTCGATTTGTCAACGATTTTTCGGAATGTTAGTGCATTCGGCGCGTTTGGTTACATATTTCTTTCTAGCTGTCAAAAACAACAACTTGTCAACTTGTTTCACACAACGACTTGTTTCGGATTGTTAAACAACAATGCGCTAAATGCACTAACATTTCGAAAAATCGTTGACAAATCGAATGCAATTGTTTTTTTCGGCACAAATTTGATATCAAAAATTTTGTGAATTGAATTCGGCTTTCGTCACTCGAACATTTACCTCGTTAAGAGGTTTTTTATTTGTAAACAATTACCAAAAGTGCATTGACACAATTTAATCAGAAGTTATACACAGAAGAAAAAGAAGCAGAGTTAAATTTTTTTCATTTAATTAAAAAATCATTTTTATACGTACTTTAAATTTAAAAATCATATAGACCAAAATATAAAACGCATCTTAAGGAAATTAAATATATTGTTATATACACTCGCGATCAACTAAATCGACCCAAGCCTTCAGCACTCACAGGAAGGCAAATTTTTTTAAAACGGCGCAACCGATTTTCACAAGACTTTACTTTTTTGAAAGTCTAATATTTTTACTTTAAAATTACGTTATTTTCATGAATATTGGTTCAGTACCTTTTTGAATGAATTTTGAATGAAAACGCCGCCAAAATTGATAATTATGAAAAAAATATTTGGGATATTTAAATTTAAATTACAACAAAAAATTCAAGCAAAACAAAAACAATTTTATTCGTTAATACTTAGTATTGCTCCTTCCTTGCGTCATCGGACCGAGACTTGGAGGATCGCACCCCACTCCTCATCCAACGCAAACTTGAGATCACTAATGTTTGATGGAACAGGATTTCTGGCTCGGACCTTCCATTTTAGTTCGTCCCATAAATGGTCAATTGGATTCATGTCTGGATTGAGGGATGGCCACTTCATCGTCTCGAATCCATCCTCATCTATGAACTGCTGAGTGGTTCGAGCTGTGTGACATCCGGCATTGTCATGCATCAGTATTAAATATTCCCCTATATATCCTGCGTAGTGCACTACATGATCCAAGAGAATGTCCTCGATATATGTATTAGCGGTCAGACCTCTTCTACGGCCTTCACTAGATATGAAAACAAGATCTGTTTTACCCTCAAACAATATACAACCGCCGCTGTACGAAACTCTTTCAACAAAATATTACTGCGAAACCTGCTGTCGCGGGTCAACCCAGCCTCCCCTATCACTACCATGGAGGCGTGTTTTACACTCGTTAGTGAATAGAACGGACCTCTATTGCTAGGTGCTCCAATTAATTTGTTCTCTTTGATGTGGCGCGCTGTTAATGTTTGGCCTATAGCGGGTCAGAGAGGTTGGCTTCCTTCAAGCGTCTTCTTACGGTCCATTGACGACGATTATTTGATCTGGTATAGCATTCGCCAACTATTCGTTTAGCAAGGAGGAGACAGTAGAAAAATATAATTCCTGATCTATTCAAAACATCAATCTCTTTCTCACTGTTCGTTGAAAACTGAATATTAATTTTTTTTTAGTATTCACGATCGAAACAGTGGGGAAAATTAAAAAATCATCAATTGAGAGAATATAAATGGAATAGAAACAAAGTGAAGAGAATTTTTGAACGCTTTTGAACCAAATGAAAACTATAAAATGTATTTGAAATATAAGCAAGACTGAAATATAAAAAATAATTTAAAAACAACCCATTTTTTCTTTTTGAATCATCCTGTACAATATATTGTACAATTTGAAGGGGTCCTGAATATCGGACCCGGTGGGAATATTTTAGCTAAATCCATATAGATTGACTTAAAATTATACTAATATTGTTAAAACATCAGAAATTTCTCGCCCAGATCAAATTACTATCGGAATTGAAGGGTTTCTTCTGGCAAATTTATAAATGGCCGAGGCCTAATATGACCTGTGTGAAATCCGATTGGAAGTTACGATATCTACCTAGCTCTGATAAAAATTTCGATAAGGTTTGTCCGTTGTGAGCGGTGCTATAAAAGTTTGAGTGAAAAATTTCAATTATCATTGGAGTCGAAGAGAATTAGCCTGGGAATTCTATAAAGCTGGAGGCTTTTAAGGCACGAATCTTTGAAATATCTACCGTATTTAATGAAATCTCGATTGTTCTTATTATTGATTGTTTTGATAGTTGGTTCTTATCTCGAATAAACAATTTACGTACTTACTGTGAAATCATTTTAATTTCTTGTCTTATTTTAAAAGCTGCTAGCTTCTAATTTTAAATAATATATTACATTAAGAATTTAACGAATATTATGTGGTCACTGCACTCCCAACAGGGGTTTTAATTGTATAATACCATAATAACATTCAAGTGAGCTAAAATGTAGGTTTATAAATTGTAAGGTGCCTCTGTGGCTGCAGATTTTGTAAATCTGCATACAAAAGCTAATTACACGAAGCTTCTATGAAATAATTTTTTTCGTATGCATATGTAGTTGGTTAAAGTTAAAATGGTTGAACATGTTACAAAAATTATGTGAAAATTTGTGTATTCGAGTGAAAACTGTTTCTTTTTTATCAACCCAATTTTCTATTTTCTGCTATGCTACACAAGTCATGACAGTTAAAAAAAAAATCTAAAAGTACAAATTTACAGCAAAAGTTTTTTTTTCTATTTTAGATACTTGTATAGCAAAAGATACAAATCTTTTCACATTGTCTCAAAATGAACTGGGTGCGATTTAGACAAGACAGCAACGAAATGATGTAGAACGAATTGTTCATTATTTTTTGGTATTAAAAGAGCTTTTCCAACTTAGAAGATATTAAGTTTTGTGCTAACTAGAAAGGTAGCTCTATGTATTATGTATAACAGACATACATACATACTAAGAACATATTTTGTGTTTGAAATGTCTGAGAACAAGAAGTTGTTTGGTTTATTTGGTTGTGCTTCACAGAAGGTTCATTTACCATTTAATAGACAAAGTTTTATATTTAGAAAAATTTTCATTAGTAAAAATCCAGAAGAACAATAAAGATTTGTGTTTCAAAATACACTAAGACAAGTTTGTTAGCAAGAACACCTGAGCCAAAATGTAGGTGTAATTTTAAGCTAAGATAAGTATATGTTTATGTAGGCTCAAGAGACTCAAAGTTTAATCAACGAGAAATTCAAATGGGATATATTTGTGAATGTTAATTTTGCTACTGTATTTTGAAAATGGTTTCATTACAACGAGAACTATTTTGTTTAGTTTTCTAAGTTTAAATATGATGAGCATATAGCGGTGTTACCGGGTTTTTAGCGATTAAATAATAACACTCATAAACGATAAAATTAAACAGCAAGAAATTCCAATAATACGAGATAAAAGCGAGTTACAGGAAATGCTAGGGGCTCTCTACAATATTCACGCTACCCATCAACTAGGGATAGCTATCGAGATGATAAATGAACAGAAAATATAAACCAGATCGGAAATGTGTACCTGAATCAAATCGGTTACCAAAATTAGACATTTACTGTGCCAGGAAGCGTATCTCACTCTTTAATCGGTATAGCAATACTAATAATTTATATTGCCATTTGTAGAAGGAGGCTATATAGAATATGATGCAGATAAAATGTAAAAATCTACCGTCTCAACTCCGCAACTATGTAAAACCGATTCCTGGTTTGAAATTAAAACATGAGGACAACTTTTTCTACCCTTGAAGAGTTATATCCCACCAAGATGCATAGTTGCATTGCCCACACTTAGGGAAATGATACGAATAAACTTGTTGATGGCAAGGGCCAAACGATAGAAAAGATTAAATAATTTGAAAATATTGTAATATAATTTTTAGATCTAACTCTAGATGTATCAAAACCTGAACGTATAAGAAATCAAATAAAAAACCTCTTAACGAGGTAAATGTTCGAGTGACGAAAGCCGAATTCAATTCACAAAATTTCTGATATCAAATTTGTACCGAAAAAAACAATTGCATTCGATTTGTCAACGATTTTTCGGAATGTTAATGCATTCAGCGCGTTGTTGTTGAACATTCCGAAAAATCGTTAGCAATCGTTATTCTTGACAGCTAGAAAGCAAAATGTAAACAAACGCGCCGAATGCACTAACATTCCGAAAAATCGTTGACAAATCGAATGCAATTGTTTTTTTCGGCACAAATTTGATATCAGAAATTTTGTGATTTGAATTCGGCTTTCGTCACTCGAACATTTACCTCGTTAAGAGGTTTTTTATTTGATATCAATGATTTTGGCACGGCAAATTGAAAATGAATTGAATTGCGATTCGTTTTGTTGTTGTCAGTCAAAACAGTTCATACACACACTCGATAGCACACAAGTGGCCGCTACGTGTTATTGTGCCTTAAGTCATATTCATACGGCGGATAAAATCCGGGATAATTCAACAATTTTTTTGCATGTTTCTTGCATGGGAGGAGTGGTAAGATCTATTTTTTTAAAGAAACCATCATAAAGATTAAAAAAGTATCGATTTTATGCAAGGAGATTGTTCAATGTTTTTGGTGATTTTTTCGATCACATCAATTTGTCAGTTTTTTCATTTTTTTTGTTATGAAAAAAGAGTCACTGGTAAAAATTCTCTTAGTGATAATAATATGATGTATTTATATTTGTTTCATTGTAATACGTTGATTCACTATCATTATGAACCGCAACGGACCGATATTAGGGTGCATTTGAGTCAAAAAATGAAATTTTGCAAAAAATTAAGGTGGCTTTTAAGTTATGGAGGTCAATATCTAAAATATACGAGTTTTCTGGGACAAATGGTTGATGTCATATTGTAGGTGAGGTTTGTGGCTAATAATCCTGAAAATATGAACCAAAAGTCTTGGGCTCATTTTTTAGCAATTTGGCCGAATGTGGCCGGCCGATTTCGCATTTTTCAGTTTTTTGGCCAAAATGACCCTCCAACCTAATTTTTTGAATTCTTTTTTTTGCTATTTGATAGCTGGCGTCAATACCTTTCCAACGATATGCATATGTCTAGGATATGTCGAATAGATTCAGCACTGTGGACGTGGCAAAATGGCCAAAAATGGCCGTTCAGCGGCCGGCCGCTGCCAACATGGCGGCCAAATCAAAAAGTTGTAGAACAAAAGTTGCTTAGTTTTTTAAGTACTACAACCCCTGAAAATATAAGATCAAATAAAAGAGGTACGGACAAACAAACATATATACCAAAGCAAGATTATATGGTGACGTCATAGAAAAATTTAAAATTGTCATAACTTTGGTCAAAATCATCCATTTTGGACGTTTGAGGTGTCGTTGAATTGGTATTGACGTCTACAATCATAATTTGCTAGTTAGTTAAATTGGGCCTGTTTTGGGGCAGTTATACCCGAAAAACTGATTTTTTGGGGCAATTTTCGGAAGGTCATATCTCCACTCAATGTTGGTAGAAATTCATGTTTTTATACATTATTTAGGTTTGTTTTTCAAGGCCTTTCCAATGGTATATAACATGATCCTGGCGGCCTCAAAGGGAAAAAGTTCGAAACTTGCTGTATAATATACTTCGTTCGACTTCCAGCACAGTAGGTGCTTTCGTCACTCGTTTGGACTGCCGTCCAAAGTGATAATTATTTATTTAATTTTTTTTTTTTTGATTATTCTGAGATACAGCCAGACATTATTTTTACATCGAGATAATATTACCACGTCGTTTGGGGTTTGGTATCGACGACACTAACGAACAATGTTACGAAGGGGTGACTAACGTGAAGCAAAATATAAACTGCTAAAGGTCTCTCATAATTTTTTTAAGCTTTCAATTGCTATTACACATATAGATGGATGATATATATGATCTTAATTCAATAATGTTAAAATACCTAACAGTTTTATAAATGATTTTATTTTTGAGAAAATAAATAAAATCAGCTTACACCGGAAAGATGTCTTTGAGAAAATGTACTATGTGTTAAGATTTGCCTCCAAAAAATAGGTCAAGCGTACAGATTTTTATTAACATTTTCTCCTTTTTCCATATTATCTGAGGCAGGGTAGTAATTGATTTGTTTTGACTTCCTTTTGCACACATTTTAAGACCATTCCATTTTTAAACTGCTAACCCTAAGCGTGAAACCCATCATCAGGTTTTACAATGACAATATATAAATAATTCGTTGTTTGTGTTGTCAATCGATTTACAAGTTCACATTAAAAGTACACTGCAATTTTTCAGATACCAACCACCCCTAATCATGAAAACCACCCCAAATGACCACTTATTTGAAAATTTCAAAAATATACATTTCAATATCGGTAATGAGCATAGCTTTAAAATCCTCATCAGAAGTACAAGTCAATTTTTAAGTTGTAACTTTAAACCATAGAAAAAAATTTATTTAGCCACCCTTTATTTATTAGGTGTATGACCTTATTTCTACAGATTTTTTCTTCGAGCTTAAAATTATATTTAAAATAGAAATATTTTCACGGAATTTTGTAGTTTTTACAGGATCGGACGCAAGGCTTCGGAACAACGAACGACAAGTCTACGTGAGTTACATAACCTCTCAGAATAGCTGAGTTTACGAATGCAACTGATAAACAACACATTCGGCACTGCTTTCTATACGAACTCCAATAAGGAAAAAATGCTTCTAAAGCACGGGAATCAATTTGTAGTGTTCTCGGTGCCGACGTTGTGTCTTATGAAACGTGTAATTGGTATAATCGGTTTAGAAGTGGTGATTTCGATCTAAGTAGGTTCCACATGTGTAGACCGAATACAACCCAGGTCAACGTATGAACACATGCCTTTTACTGCTAGCTCGGCAACAAAAAAATAATTTCTTGTGGAAAATTGTGACGAGTGATGAAAAGTATATTTTTTACTAGAATTCCAAATGTAAAAAGTTGTGAATAGAACCCGGGTAACCCAGTACATCGACACCAAAACAGAACATCCACTTAAAGTAGGTTCGCCTATGTATCTGGTGGGACATGAAGGGTGTGTTTTATTGCGAACTTCTGCAAACTGGTCAGGCTATGACTGCAGAACGGTAGAAGAAATTGCCATTTACTGGGCAAGCAAGAAGGCAAGTCATAATGATGCATCTAAACGCTCGGTCTCACGTTGCTCGCGTTGATCAAAAGACCAACTTCATCTTGGGATGGGAAGTTCTCCCGCACACGGCATTTTCACCAGACTTGGCCCCATCCGACTGGACGATGTGCATAAATTCGTCGATGACCTTATCGCGTTGACGCTTGCATGTTTTTTTTGCGATGGCATTCGCATGTTACCTGAGAGATGGCGTTTGGTCATAAAAAACGATAGACAATATTTCTAAGATTAAATTCGTTCTTGTCTATTTTTTTTAAATAAAAAAAATTGCTTTAAAATCTATAAAAATTAACTCATACAGCTACTACGTATTTAATTTCATTTCTAACTGAACTTCTCAACATTTTTGTTTGGAAGATTTTGAAATCTCATATATATCTGTGCTGATTTTATTTGCTCTTTGACAATGTATAGTGGACAGTTCAACTGGAACAAATTTCACGAGCAATATTCTATATTTTCCATAACTAATCGAGGAAGGTGCTTCAAGTTGGAACGCAAGGGGGGCCACTCTCGCCACTGAAAACACCAAGCTTTTCACAAATAATGACAAAAAAAAGTTCTATTACCGCCTAAATATAATAGGACCCTCGCTTAAGAATCCGGAGAAGTTATTTAGGAGTAACACGTAGTATTTTCAGTCTCTAACAGCGAATATTGGTTGGAACTCTTTGTTCTCCAAGAAACTTGTTGGTCTAAACCTAACCTCTAAGGTTTTTGTACGTCTAAGTATTTTATAGACATTGGGTAATATGTAATATTGCGAAAGAAATTGCTCATACATCATAATAATAATCAAAAATCTCGGAATATCTAAGCATAACCAATAGGATACAAGGTGTTTGGCAGGTGGACCAACAAAATGTTTTGGCAGATTGGGGGGTTTGTCATTTGGAAGCTTTCATCCCATGGAACTGATGTCATAAGTGTCGCGCAAACTGAGATATGGCATTTTTAAATTATCCAAAGTCTTATCTTTAAATGGTCATGACGTTTTTGTTTGTAGTCGTAAAGTCACAAAATAACTTTTATTGTATTCTGCAATGTGATTTTATTGTAAATATATCATTATTTAATAAAATTGGTTTAAGAAAAATTTGTTACGGACTTGCAAATCCTAAAAAATGTGTAAACGTACAAAAAATGTCACCATCTAAATTTATTTAAAGAAAACTAAAGGTTGTTTTTCAAATAACTTTTTTAATTCTCTAGTTTATGCCCTCCCTTTCCAATAGTATACTATATGCCATACAAATCTATCATTTTGTGGATGAAATAAGAGATACGATTTTGTCAGGTTTATTTGTGTCAGGGTTAAGAAAACACATTTTAAGTTATTCATAAAATAATAATCATTTTGTTTAAAATGACCTCCACCACTCAGTATACATGCACGGTACCATTTTTTTATCTCCACGGATGTTGTGTGAAATTAAATTTTCTTTTGTGGATACATCTGTTGCGTACACCAATTCCTTAGCACGTCCCCAGACGTAGAAAGCCAGGGGTGTGAGATCTGAAAACCTTGCGGGCCAAGGAATAGGGCCACCTCTACCAATCCATTAGTTTGGGAATGAATCATTCAAGTATTCTCTTACCGTTCATTGTTAATGTGCCGGACAGCCGTCATTTTGAAAAACAATCAACACATCTTCTTCTAAAACTAGTAAAATCAGCTCAGGTAGCGAAGATAAACACAGCAAAAAGTTTTTATCAATTTAACACGAATAACGTGAACTTCTAGTGGGGCAGATCTAAATCTAATACATGAAGTTGATTATTTTATCAATAACTTAAAAGGTATTTTCTTAACTCTAACCCGGAAAAAGTCGTATCTCTTATTTTGACTACAAAATTAATGATTTATATGGCATGTAATATACCATTGGAAAGGGCATAAACTAGAGAATTTTTAAAAAAGGTTATTTACAAAATAACCTTTGGTTTTCTTTAAATGAATTTATTTAGTGACATTTTTCGTACTTCTACACATTTTTTAGGATTTGGAAGTCCATAGCTTAGTGTTTTCAGTAATGCGAGTGGTCCGATTGGTCTGTTAATTTGTTTTCTTTATGAATCGCGTTTGTAATTATATTCACTATTTTGGTAATGTTATTTGTCCTATCATTATACAACTGGTTAATAATAACCTCTCTCTCTCTCTCTCTCTCTCTCTGGCACTACATCCCATCAAGGGATTTGGCCGCCTCAAATGAGGTTTCATAATCATGTTTTCATTTCGGATAATGAGTGATTAAATTCATTGATCCTAAACCAGCTGTGAAATTTTTTCCTTGTCACCACCGGGAATCGAACCCGGGACCTCCGTTCGCTGGAGCAAGCATGCTGACCACTTTGCCACCGGGCGGCTTAATAAAACCTGTTTGTTGTTATTCTCTAAAATATTGTTTATCTTGCTCTTAATTATCTCAAAATCCTCATGGTCTGGATTTCCAGCGATCCATTTCCAAGTCGTGCCAATAAAATCTAAAGATCGTTTACTCTTGTGTGTTTTCAGTCCGTCTAATAATGTTTGTGATAGAGTTAGCTCGTGGTCCAAGTAGGGGTACAGAGGATGTGTTGTCGTAATTTCCTGTGTCAGTATAGTATTCATCCTGGTTATAAAGTTTTGGTGGTTTTCTAACTCGATTACATGAATTAGTTTAAAATTCCCGTCTTGTATTTTCGCCCTACCGGTGTTAATCGGTCTTATTTTAAAATTTGTGTAATTAAATTGTTTTTAGGATTTAATGTCTTATGTACTACTTTCCCTAACTCCGTCAACACTGTAGTGTTCCTATCCTCTTTTACTGTCTCTTGTTTCTATCTAGCATTTTGACCCTATTTTTATATTATTCTTTACATATATGGGTTGGCCATAGGTTGATAGTGTTTAATAGGTTTACGTTTCTTGTTATGATATCTAATGTCTTGTTTTTGCTTCTGTTTTAGTTTTTTTATGCCGTTGAGGCGGGCTTGTTCGAATTCTTCTGGACTAACATTTGGGTTTCTACCAAAGAATACTTCGATTGGTTTTTTCTTTGTTGTCGAGTGTATCGAGTGAGATTGTACTCGTTGACAGATCTGTGAAGAAATTCTACTAATGTTTTTTCGACTCTCTCCGTTTTGGGACATTTCCTAATCTCTGAAAGAATGGAACCTTTCAATTGGCCATTCACCTCGCTTTTATATGGAGGTGTTTTGAAGATTTTTATTTTAAGTCCGTCTTCCATCATAGGTATTATCGAATTAGAATTTAGAGATTCCTTGTTATCTATGACTACAACTTCGGGTACACTGAAGAAGAAAAGTATATCCCGAAGTGGTTGTTTAAGTTCTACTATAGCCCTAGATTTGATAGGTTTGCAAAAGGCTAATTTGCTTAATTTATCTATAGCTGTTATAACCAAATTATTTTCGGTTGAATAAATGTCTATATGGACGGTATGTCCCGGATAATTGGGGATGGGTGTCGGATTAATCACCAGATTATTCGGGTGCCTATCTTATTTGTTTTCTTTGCAGGTGGAACATCGTTTGACTAGGAATTTTATCTTCCTGCTCATCCTAGGAAAATAGTATCTTTCAATTATTTGTTCCTTATTCTCTTCTGCATTACGATGAGCCGATTCTGCATTACGATGTGTAGCTAGAATTTTTTCAGCCTGTTCGCCTTCGTCCGTAATGTCTTGTACTATTTTCTGAATGTAGCGAATTCGGTAATTCCTGAAGTGTAATGGATACACCTCTTGAATTCTGACCAGAACTGTCATCGTTATGTTACGTTGCGGACATTGCATTGCATTTTGTCTCGGAAAGGTTAGCTATTCTGGATAATGCATTCGCTACAACATTTGTTCTGTCCGGCATATACTTAAGCTCATAATTGTACTTTTCGAGCATGGCTTTCCACCGTTTGTTTTTATTACTGAGCGCGTAAGCCAGCGGTTGATGATCAGTAAATATGTTTACTTTCCTAGCTCCGTAAAGGAAATTCCTTAAAGATGTTAAGGACCAAATGATTGCCAGCATTTCTTTTTCGTTTGCTGCATAATTTTCTTCGGCCTTATCTAAGGTTCTTGAAAGGAATAGGATTGGCTTTCCTTCCTGGGACAATACGTCACCTAGTGCAAAGCTAGAAGCATCTGTAGTTAGTGCAAAATCTTTTTGGAAATTGGGAAATGATAATAATACTTCATTGGACACGAGAGATTTTTTTTATCTTATTAAAAGCAATTATTTCCTCTTCGGTGAAAGTTACTTGTTTGGTTTTTGAGGCGGTTTTGCTAGTTTCACGTAGTCCTTAATAAAGCGGCGATAAAACCCCGCCTTCCCCAGGAATGATCTATAAGTTCCTTTACCGTTTTGGGGATAGGGAAATTCGCTATTGCTTTTACTTTCTTTTTATTTGTCTTAATCCCGTCCTTTGATATGACAAATCCTAAGAATTTCACCTCATCTTGGAGGAATTCGCATTTATCCAATTGGATTTTCATGTTGGTTTTCTCTAGAACCTTGAATTTGCCAAATATAATTATATCGTCGATGTATACGTAACATCGTTTCCCGATATGTTCTCTCAGAATATCGTCTAAGGCCCTTTGGAAAATTGAAGGTGCATTTCTGAGTCCGAACGGTAGACAAGTAAACTCATATTTGCCATGATTCACCGAGAAGGCAGTTCGATATCAGATTTTTTTAGGGGAATCTGGGGGAAACCGCTTTTTAAGTCTACAATAGTGAAAGTTTTGTTGTCACTTAAGTTTGCCAATATATCGTTAATCTCACTTATTGGATACCTATCCGAGATGGTATTTTAATGTACTGGTCATCAGGTTTAAGCGCACACTACCTTACAATGGAAATAAGTGGCCTCCCCAGCTGATTTAAAATGCACCTCTGTTAGATTAGTTATCGGAAGTACGTTCATATGGTACCATTCGAATACCTCGTTTGGAGCGTTATAGCCCTTTGGCTAGTCCCCTTTACAGTTTTATTATATTTTTAGTCGATCCAGATTGGATCTAGTAGATAAGTGGTTTCTTATTTCGTAGCCGTGTTACTGGGTTTGACTCATCCAACATATAAAGTATCTTGGTGTAGACATACGTTGCATGTGTTTTCTCGCGTCACTTCTCATGTACCACGGTGCATTTATTATTCCACGTAGAACTTTGCTTTGTAATGACTGCGGATGATATTGTCATTCGTTTTTTTTTGTACAGCCCCAGAGCTGAATACCTTAAGTTCACACAGGTTTTAGAATTAACCTGTATAGTAGCAATATATTATGCAAAGTTAGAAGAATTTCTTCATAACAGCCAATCCATCTTTCTGTATTTAATGTTTAACTTTTATTTTTTAGTTTTGACATGCTTTTTTGTTTTGCGTCTATAAAGTCATGCCTAAATAGATATTTTGTCGTGTTTGCATAGGGGCCATCTCTTCGTCCATGTACTACTGACAATATTAGTAGCTCATTGCGATTTGCTTGTGGATTCTTCAATGCTATCAGCAGCTGCTAAGATAGCCGTATCATCCGCAAACGTTGCCATGTTAGCTTCCTCTATCGTTGGCAGGCCCGAGATATATAGAACATATAAAGTTGGTCCCATAACATTACCTTGTGGTACTCCTGCTGAAATTTCCTTAATTTCTGATTATTCGCCGTCTGAGTATTTAACACAAATGTGTCGGTTAGATATGTAATGTTTTAATATTTAATAAAAATGCTTTGGTAAGCCTGTTTGTAATTTACATTTCAAGCCATTATGCCATACTCTGTCTAAAGCCTGTGTTATATCCAAGAAAATACTTGGACATACTTTCTTATTTTCAAGTACACCTTCAATTATGTTTGTAATTTGATATACTTGTTCTATTGTTGAATGGTTTTCTCTGAAGTCAATTTGATGTGGATGAATAAGACTTCTTCTCTTATCGATTTTAGTTTCTTTAGGAGTAGTTTCTCGAATATTTTTGAAATTTATTTGGAACGTGTTTATTCGTCTAGTCCTTTTTCAGGAAGAGCTTTCCTATTTGTCCTGTAATTAAGTCGTATCCTGGAAATTTCTTTGCATTTAGGTTAAGATTGATTTCGTAAAGGATGTCTTTGCAAGAGCCCCAATACTTCTTCATATATGAAGAAGTATTCAAACTAACAACGTTTAATTATTGTAAAAACACATTACAAAAATGGTAAAAGCTTTGCGAAAACAGTTGGCCAATTATGTCAAGTTTTCGGTCACAATAATGGGCCAAATGAATCGAAAGTGAGGCGTTTAGTTACAAAATTTGAAATCAAATTTACGCTGATGGATCAGAAGATCATTGTTCGTCGTCATCCTTGTCGGTCACTCGAAAATATAGCCACAGTAAGGGTATCTGTGGCCGAGAATACAGGAACTACCATTCGGCATCGTGTTCTAGAATTAATCATTTTCAGAAGCACTATGCAACGAATTTTGGTAAAAGATCTGCATTTGCAGCGTAAAATGTTCAATTGATGCAAGAAATCAAGCCAAAAGAATCTTCGTGTGATACTTAAACAACCGACGCATCCACCAATGCATAAGCGGCCGTATTTCTGTAAAAATGCGGCTTAAAATGCGCTAATTGTTAATGTTGTGCGGTATCGCGAAATGTTAACGGAGTTTTTGTGGCCCGAATTGGATGTAACTGATGTGGAAGACATGTTTTTCCAACAATACGGTGCAACCTGCCACAGAGCACGTGAAACAATGGTGCTACTGCAGACTAAGTTTCCAGGACGTGTCATATTTCGATTTGGCGATAAAAAAGTGGCCACAAAGAACGTGCGATCTAACACCGATGAACTTTTTTCTTTGAGCTATGTGAAGGAAAAGGTGTATACGAATAAGCCAGAAACAGTTGAACATCTTAAAGAGGAAATACGGCGCGTTAAGAATAACCCTGTGCCAAAAGTTTCGTGGTGACCATTTGCCTGATGTTATTTCACGTTTAAAATTAAATCCGGCGCTTTTGTTGGGACAACCTTTATTTTAATTCTCGTAATGTGACAGGAGATATTTTGCAGTTATCCATTAATTTACTGGTGGTATGATTTCCTCTGCTGCTTGTCTACGTAGAAGCTCTAAACGTGCTTTCGTGGTGGGTTGCAAACAAAGAAGCTTTTTGCTTTGGACGTATAGCCCATGTCACATCTTCACCTTTAACTGGTGAAATTTGTTGTTTAGGTCGTTTTAAACTTTTTATCGCTATCCAAAGAGAATCCTCGGTATCTTTCCCCAAAACGAATTGATGCAGCTTATGAATAATTGTGAAGCTGGTGTACGTTGAAACTGTATCGATACAGTTCGATCGTAATGTGGGCGGAATTCAATGGAAACAAAATGTGTCGTAAATTATTTTGATACTAATAGCGTTTTGTCTGGCACAAAAATCTTAACCCATTTTCGATTCAAAATGGCTTCTTTTTTTGTCTTTTTATTTTTTGATTCTGGATCAAAAATAAAATCCAAAAAATTTGTTGGATTTTTTTTGACGTTTACTCACACATATTGTGATATTGTGTGATTAAACGTCAAAAAATTTCAACAAATTTTTCGGATTTTATTTTTGATCCAGAATCAAAAAACAAAAAGAAAAAAAATGTAAACACAGAAGCCATTTTGAAAAAAGAAATGTGACGCACATGTTTTTCGAATTAGATTTTGTTTGCTTCTACTGTAAAAAATACTGTTAAAGTAGACCGAAAGTTTCCAGCCGAAAGATAATGCAGATAGTGCCTTTGCTATCTCAGCCGAAAGATGATAATGTACGTATTATTTTTGCCATCCCAGCCGAAATTATTTATACTACGTTTATTGGTTAGGTCATGGTCATAGTCATAGGGGACAGGGGCGGAAGGAGGGGGAGGGGTGTAATTTAGTATAATGTATCAAAAAGTTCGAAATTTTCGAAACTAAATTAATGAAATAATCTGTAACTTTCGAGTAACCCACTTTACCATCCTATCCCACTATGTTTATTAAAAAGGTTATAGGCCTAGGTAAGCCCACGCATCATTTGCATCAAGTCTAAAGGGGATAGGGGTGGAATTTGGTATAATGTACCAGAAATTTTTTTCGCAACCTAATTAATAAACTGTGTATTAACTTTCCTAGGTAAGTCCACTCGATATTTGCATCAAGTCTAAAAGGTATGGAAGAAGAGCTGTAATTTTGCATGATGTACCTGAAAGTCTGAAATAAATACAACGAACTACTTTTTAATTGTATCGGTAATTAATTAATTGACATAAAACGATTAACTGGTTTTACGATTAAGTGTTCATACGATGATGTGACCATACGTGTGATGTATGTGACCATAATTAAAACTCCTCTATCCTCTTCAGACTTGTTCCAAATTTTGCGTAGGCTAACCTACGCCTATGACCTTTTTAATAAACATAGTGGGATCGATGGTAAAGTTGGTTACTCAAAAGTTACAGAACATCTCATTAATCTGTTTCAAAAATTTCGGACTTTCTGGAACATTCCAAATTACACCCCCGCCCTCCCATCCCCTTCAGACTTGCCCTAAGTTTTTGGGAATAGGATTATAGCCTAACTAATAAACATATTTTAAACATTATAGAACTAGGCATATCTAGTAATGTCTTTCGGTTATAATTTATTTTTTTGGCTGGGATAGCAAAGGCACTATCTACATTACCATCTTTCGGCTGGAAACTTTCGGCTAACTTTAATAGGGTCTGTAAAAATGATTTTATAGAAATTTACGAATATTGTTATAAAAAAAACCAATGGAATTATATTTTATGCTTCATGAGATTTTAAAATCTCTATATCAAAAATTCAGATTTCACGTCAGCACTCAGCAGACTGCGCTCACCAAACTAAAAATATATGAAAAACACGGAAGGATATACACAATGTCTTAGCGAATTATTATAAATTCGCAAAACATTTGTTAAATAGAAATTCCGTTCCGACATACGTGTTACGATAGTTTTAGACGAAACTACATCGTAAATATTTTCAATGCATGCTTTGCTTCTAAATGTGTTACACGATTCCTTCGTATACGCCTCGATGAAGGGTTACATCGTAAAACGCTGCAAAATTGTTAAGTGTATAATTTCTGGAATTTTTCGAAACAGATTTTGTTATTAGAGTGATCCAGATTAATCCCCTCGTTTCTGTCTAGGTGTATATAGTTTTCGTTTATGCCTTTGGTGATAAAGAAATCCATTATATCGGGTATTTTATTTCTATCTGTAGGCCAATAAGTTGAGTGGTCTGCAGAATGAAAATTGCAACTGCATTGTCTTCCCGCTGCAAACAGCATTCCAGGTTGCTATTCTTAATGTTTTGTTTGTGGTTGTTTACATCATTTTAGTAGAGCATGGATTTCATTTCATATTTTACAGAGTCTTGCTTATCTGACTTGTCGTTTAGAGCTTCTTTTGTGCTCTTCGAAATAACTGGTTTTGTCATTACCACTTGTGAGTATAGTTTTGATTTTCCAGTTTTATGAGCATGAGGTGTTGGTTCCTCTTTGGTGAACGTTTGATTATTTTTTCGGTATTTCTGGATTTTCTCTTTGCATTTTATTTATCATTTTTGGGTTGGTATCGAAAGGCCAAAAATTTTATTAGCGAAAAAAAATATCCCAAAATGCCATCCCGAAAATAATAATCCAAACAATAAAAATCTCAAAACTCATAATACTAAAAATATATTTACCAAGAAAAAAATTGATCGAAAACAAAATCTCAAAAAAATAAAAATATCGAATTAAAATCCCAAAATTTGCCGAAAATAGAACCAAATGAGTCGAAATCTGCGCGCGCAGATTTCGACTCATTTGGTTCTATTTTCGAAAGATTCGAAAAAATTAAATCATTAGATAAATTTTCGTAAGATATATTTTTAAAATATAAAATATATATTACTATTATGTAGACTTATATTTCATTTTCTTATTTTAATTTAACAGTCTTAAATAAATATAAAATCAAATGAAAATTTTGGATTTTTTTTTTTGAGATTAAATTTTTCGCCCGAATAATCTAAAATTTACAAAACGTGATTTGGGATATTTTTCGAGCTATTTATTTGGGGCAATTTGGAATTTGAGAAACTGCCTACTAGTAAGTTTTTGATCTAGTCAAAAACATCATTTTGGTAATAAAATTTTCGGGAATACGATGGTATCCCATCATTTTTTGTAGCTCTTTAGCTATTTTACATCTTGGGCATAATTTGGCGTGATGCTTTCCAGTACATTTCATGCATCTAAACTCTCTTTGGTAATATTTCTGCGTATAAATCATTGACATTCTTTACACTGCGGTATTAGACCGCTATTTTTCGATGGCTCTATTTTAATTCTCAGGTATGGCCTTGATATTAAACACAACTTTCACATTTTGTTTATTACTAAAAGATCAGTGGAAGCCGTCTTAAGTTAATTTGAGCTCCTTGTTCAGTTTCAATGTTTTCTTTCTTAATGAGGCTTACAACTTTTTCTATTTGATCCCCTTCAGCTTGAGATCCTCAATAATTTCCTCCTTTGCGCACGTTGGGTGAAGACCTCTTAGCCATAACTTTAATTGTGCGATCTTTCTTATCCTCATAGGTAAACCATTGATGCCCCTCGAAATTAAGTTTTGTAGCAAATATCTATAGGCTTCAAAGTCTGGAACATTGGTTTTCCAAAAGCCATTATTTAGAGATACGAGTTTGTACTCAACTACCGTAATCGATTTCAAAATCGATTGTAGAGTGGAGACATTTGATATTCCGACGACATTTATTGGCGGAGGTTATTTCTCTTTTAGTTTGGCTGGTGTTGTTCTAGAATCAATTGCATATTGATGATTAACTGGTTTCTATAAACCTCTTTTGAAGTTGATGATAAAATTTCTGCCATTTCCGGTGAGAGTTTCGAGTATGTGACACACATAAACTTTTGAAGGCGTTTTTTCATATAAATTGTCTTGTGTAATCAACAATTATTATCCCTGCTAAAATTTCATAAAACCGACTAGGTCAGCTCTTAAAATTAGTCTTCATTACAAAAATTAAAAAACTTCTTACGGAAGCTGCCACTTCTGGCAAATAAATATTCACCACATTTCGCATGGATCTCGCATTTTATGAAAAATCTCTAGATTAAAATTTTATTCTGAATTGTCAACAAACTAAATTTTTTCAATCTTAAAATCACAGCTCGTCGTTTTTGAAGATGATATATACTTTACAAAAAACTAAAAAGTTCCGATTTATGGAAACAAATTAAGTATTAAGTTTTACCCCGATCAGTCAATCCGTCTGGGCTGTAGAAAACACACAGGCATTTAGTTAACTAACTCGAGGTCAAAAATGTTTGCTTTTTTGCTTTTCGAAAATGATACAACATACCGCCATTCGACTTTTTTCGAACTTCGATTCAAAGTGATTGTACAACATACCACCCCTATTGTAGTATTACTAATTTTTAGTTCACTTTTCAAATTAATGTCAGTTGGTCTATTTCGATAGTATTTTTTTGCAAATTTTAATCCCGAGAAAAATTGTTCACAATTATACGTTGTTCCAAATAACGTAATTAGTTTTAAAAACAAATTTCTTATATTTGGATAATCTACCTTAGTTAAATAAATTACGAGGAAACTGTTTTTATCGTCTAAAATTGCCTGCTTAGAAAGTAAATCATTTTGTAGTTGTAATAATTCCAACTGAAATTTTAAATCAACTAAATTAATATCGATGGAAAATTGATACGAAAACAACTCAATTTCATTTATTAAGCTTTTTTTTAGCTTAAAAAAATGAAATTTCTATCAATTTCTCTATATCGGAAGCAAGTCTTTTTGTGACTTTCTCATTCATAGATACGGATTGGATTGCTTTGAAATGGGCCCACTGATTTTTAAGCAGATGTCAAGGTTCATAAATTCAACGTATCCAAAAAGGATGTAATATACTTGTACATATCAATTGTGGTTGCATCCTTCCCTTGGAGTTTAGTATTGAGCTCATTTAGGCATTTTGTGATGTGAACGAAGAATGTCATATTAAGAATAAATTCGTCATCAGAAAATGAATGTGCTTCCATTCCTTCGGATTCAAAGTGCACTCTTCCGAATATAATTGACAAATCCGACAAATTGCACTCTTCCGAATATAATTGACAGATTTTAGTACAAAATTGATGATCGGTTCCATATTAAGAGTGTCCCCAAGAAGCCTTGTTACAGCACCGGATTTTGTACCGCACATTAATGATGCACCGTCCGTGGTTATTCCGACCAGATTGTGTAAGTCAGCTTTAGTTGTTCTGCAGTTGCGTAATAATGGCTTCAACAATATTTTTCCCAGACCTGAATCTTTAAATGAAACCAAATTTAGTAGTTCTTCGGTAATGTTGAAATGGTCATCTAAGCCTCGGATGAATATGGTTAATTGTGCAGTGGCAGAAATATCGGTCGTTTCATCAAAACAGATGGAAAAATATTTTAACCGAGCAATTCTATTTCTCAAATTGTCTTCGATTTTAGAAGAAATATCTTCAATCCTACGACAAACTGTGTTTCTCGATAAGTTGGGTTGTTTAAAAATGTTCACTTTGTCTGGCACTAATACACCTCCACAACTGCAACTACACATTCTTTTACGAATTCACCATCTGAACGCGTATTTTGATCTAAAAATAATAACAGTAGAGAAAAATTACCGGAACGCAATAGTGTAGAATAAATGTGTTTTTGTATTAGTAACAAACAAATTTGTTCGGACGTAACGCCACACCATTCCCAATGTTTTTATTTTAGGTTAATAATTTTATATTTTGTAAATTAACAAATTTTATATCCCTTTTGCGTTTTACTAACACAATTGTGTAGGTACGGCAAAAGTACCATGTCATAAATTTATTTTTGGTTGTGTTTTGAACCAACTTACATATTTTTGTATTCCTTTCAAACTTATTTTTGTTCGAAAAAAACACTAACTATACACACAATTGTGTTGATTGTACTTCAAATCAAGTGCAATTTTTTTATCAAAGACGTCATTACATACTTGGGTTTTTTACTCACACATTTGTGTGGTTTCGACTTTAATAGAGCCATTTTTTGGTTGAAAATGGATATTTTATGAAAAAACAATTGTAAAACATTTCGTGTTCATTAAAACGACACTTAAAAAATAAATTCACTTTCCTCAAAATTTAGCATAATTTTACTTTTGTCAAATTATGCTAAATTTTGAGGAAAGTGAATTTATTTTTTACGTGTCTTTTTTTTTATAAAATATAAAATTTGTTAATTTACAAAATATAAAATTATTAACCTAAAATAAAAACATTGCGAATGGTGTGGCGTTACGTCCGAACAAATTTGTTCCACATCTACAGGAGAGGAAACAACAAAAATTTGAACCGATTCCACCCGGTTCGATAAATTTTGGTACCTATGGTCACAAAAACAACACACATACATGCGTAACAAATGACAGCACACTTATTCAAAATTGTGTATTATACGTCGTATACGTATACACAAATTTGTGGTTTCATCTCCCAATTCTGGATCAAAATACGTTCTGAATGTGGATTTTATTTTTTGGCTATTTGTTGGGAAACCAAAATACTGGCTAATTTTGTATTTTCACATTCGTCATTTACACGTTAAAAAAAACTTTGTTGATTTAGTTTTCTGTTCGTAATTTATTCATCTCATGGTGCCGTTTGTTGAATTGACACATAGTCATTCTTTTGCTTGTGCCTATTCAAATAATGCTCCTTAATATTGTGGCCTTTAAGGATGATAGCTGCATCACATATCAAACATGTAACACCGACCCCTTTGGTTCAATAAAAAAGTTATTATTCCAGGGTTCTTTGAACGAGCGTTTCTCATCTTTCAATCTACGTTTTTTTCATTGTTGTATGCCATTTTTTACCTATAGAAGAAATAAACATGCATTTTTGTATTTAATTTTAATTTAATATTCTTACCGTTGTCAAATTTAATAAAATTCCAAATATCTCCAAACGCGATTCACAAAATATCTTCGTTATTTTCAAATTCCGTTTTCCTTATTTCTTAATATTTGTGATTTCTAAATATTTCTGTTCCATTTTTATACTATGAACACAATGAGTCTAAAACTCCTGAATATCCGCTGAATAAAATAAAAAACACAATTACTAAGAACTAAGGAAGCAAACTCGATGTAGAAATATATTTGAGTTTGAATTTAGGAAATTATTATTTTTGTGGTGTTATTTGCTATGTTTATAATTTTTGTACCGGCCACATCAAATCATAAAACTGGCCGCAGTTTGGGCACCGCTGGTTTAAGGCGACTGTTCGAGTGCGAATTGTTGAGCAAATATTTAGAATCGCACTTTTCCACCAATCAAATTACGTCTATAAAAGACCAAATATTTTTAACTTTAAGCAAAATATTCGCAGACCCCAACCTAATCATAAAAAATATAAAATAATCAGCTACATTGTGCCCAATAAATCGGTGGAACACTGTCATTCCAAATTTTGCTCAAAAATTCGCACTTGAACAGTCGCCTTTAGCTACAAAAAGCGAAAAGGCTCTTTTGAAAGCTGCCACTTCCGATGGACCGTTTTCGGACAAAAATCACTGGGATCTCCCAATTAAAGCTTATGTATGATGTTTCATCCCCGATCAGTCAAACTGTCTGGGCTGTAGATGGGACATAAAAGGCCAAATAGGCTTTTTTAAATTACTTTGGCAGCATTTTTCATGATAACTGTACTTTATTTTACTGTGTAAAAGAAAGTAAAAAAAGAAACAAAATGTTCACAATTAATTATTTCACAAAGAAAATTTATAAACATAAAGCTTTTCACTGAGCTCGAGCGTCCGTAAATTTTGTTTAATTTTGCGTATCAAATTAAATTTTGCTCGTATTTATTTTAGTTTTATGATTTGTCTAGTCAACGAATTTATCTGACAGCGGTTACGCGCTATTAAATTTGAAATACAAATTCTGTTTTAGATATTAAGTTCTCTCTTTCCTATTTTACATTTTATCTCAAATAAAAAGTTACTTTAAAAAGCTACATAAAGCAAACGAAAGAAACTTTTTTTTTGTCATATTTGTCTTTTATTACATTTTCTGTATTTTTGTTTTTATATGAATAATTCTAAAATATGAAAAATACATAGCTAATATACAAAATACTGTAAAATTTCCAAATGAAAATTATTGTATGTATATAGACTATAGAAGGAAGCAGCAGAAACTGTTCCTGTTTATCGCTCTCGTGGGATAAATAAAGTTATATTATTTGTGTTTTTCCGTTTTATTATTTTTTATTTTGCAGAGAAGGAAAACAAGACACACACACAACAAAATAAAATGAAATATTAAATAAATTTATACGTTTGTTGTAGTTTTTCATTTAGTTATCCTTTATGGTGCTTTTGGTGTGATGAAAGCTGCGAATAAGCAACTTAATATGTTTACTGTGTACCGTGTTTGTTTGTTTGTTTGTTTGTTTGGTTGTCAGTTTTATCACAATCATCAAAAATATTCAATGCTAGGTTAAATATTGGAACAACTACGGGTCGGTACGTAATGTGTTCATATATTAGGCGTCGAAAGTCAAGAATATTTCGATACGCTCGTAGCAGCATACATTTGTTAATTGTGTATAAAATTTCATAATCAAACTACATACTGTAGAATTTCTAAAAGTCTCTGTTATTAGAAGGTATTTCGCACCCTCATATTCACATTCACACACGTATAACAAAATTAACATCATCTCTCTATCAACTAACCTTTAACGTGTAATCAAAATTTGTTCAATTGGAAAATTTAAATATGTTTTTTTTTTTCGTAACGTAACACCATGTTTAGATCTGATTATGGAATAATACTTTATTATTCAGTAGCTATAATTTTAGCTTGGAAATGTGTGTTCTTAAAATGTTTACGAATATTTTGCATTATTAGGTTGTTGGTGGAAATTCTTATTGATGATGTCATTAGAAATAAAAGAATTTGTCCAACTCAAGAAAACTATTACAACAACCTTTGTACCGTTCTCAAAGGATCACTCTTATCGGTGCTAAATGTCCTGATATTGTGATTCCTAAACCAATTTTTCATTCGAATGGTGCATCTGGCCTTAGGATATTTAGTTGAAATTTATTTCGCAGCCAGACTCAAAAATATTAAATACTTACGAAAATTTAGTTAGACAAAATTAAGGGACGAACAAAAATTTAGGAATAAGGTAATCAGAGTGAGAATTCAAACGTTATTAAGAAATTAGTTCTTCAGATAATTCTAAAATGCCAACATGGAATAACCACGGAAAATTGTGATAATAATAGATTGATTTTGCAGTTTTGGGTGTGTTTTTTGGGATGGTGTAAACAAGAAATATTTTAAGAAAGTTTTATTAAACTTTCAGGAAAGTAGACCAGTTTTGATAATTCGAAAGCCAGAATCTTTAACCTTAGAAGGAAAATATACGACAAAAAAACCAAACAGGTTGTCTGTAACGGGCAAAAACAATAAAAAAAGCCGTTCATAATTTTGTAAGACTGGTTTGCAAAACACGCGATGTTTATAACAATTAAAGCTAGAGATCAACATGTTAATAATCAACAAAGCAGTGTAAAGTGAAAAGGTACAAAATGCGAGTTCTAGGACGCTCTTGGCACAGTCGCAAATAAAGTAACAACTTTCAGTTGGTACTTTGCTCAAAATGATGAATGCATTTACCAGTTTGTTTCAACTTCTGAAAACAAACATATTAGGAAATACCGTGTTATAGTTAGCCGAAAGTTGGCACCCGAAAGTGGAAAAGGCAATGCAGATAGTGTCTTGACTACTTCAGTTGAAAGTTAAAATAATTATATGTTACATTGTTAAAACTTAATGTTAAAAGTGTTATTATGTTTGGAAAAGGTCTCATTTGAAGTGGTTTGTAAGCGGTAATAACTTGAAAAAGGATAGTAATAAAAAAAAGCTATATAAAAAAATGCTACATCTGCTTCATACACCGACTACGCCAATTCGATGACAGCGATCACAGGTAGATTTTAAATAATATAAATTTTTGATATTCTGATGAGGTTAAGGGGTAACATTTTGATGTTCCCTTCTTCTATCGATAAAATCATCCAATTCGATGGAACTTAACGACAGATATATTTTGATTATTGGTTTGGAGTGGGTTTGATGATGATATTGTGGTGAAATGTGTATTTTTTCCATGTTTTGACGGTAAAATCGATTCTCATTCCATATTTTGACTGATGGAAACCAATCTGACTATGTTAATTCGATGAAACTTCACCATAAGTAGATAGTCAGATTGGTATGTGTCTGGCAAAATCTCTAATGACTGACGATTTTCTTGTAAAATGTATCTATCTAATAACATTTTTGCATGACCCTTGATCGTAAAACATCTTGAATTTAAATGTTTTAATGATAAAGTGTCGGTATATTTAGAAATACATTTCTTATCTTCATGTTTTTCGTAATTGCAAAATAAACGGTAAAATACTTTAGAATGGACCGTTTAACTGTGCCAGAGAAAATTGAAATGGTTCTGGTTTATGGAGAAGCTGGCAGAAATCTTGAAAATGCTGTTGCTATTTACGCTCAACGTTTTCCGGATAGGATTCGTTCACGTGCTTCATTTGGCCGTACTATCAAACGAGGACCCGTAGAGCAACAGTCACTGGAGAAAATAATGAAATTGTTGTATTGCCAGCAGTGGCTCATAATCCTCATGTTGGGGACTATTTTTTTGCACTAATGTATTTCCCCCGCGGTATGCTTAAATTTTGATTATGGAAATTTTTTTCCGTAGAGTGGTTATTTTTCGAGGTATTTGGTCGTCTCAGTTTAAAAGAAACACCCGGTATATTAATACGCTTAATTTTTAGTTTGTCCTCCCTTTTTATCCTATTTTGCGTGCGCATATCTTAATGAAACTTATATCAGGTGAAAGGTATTTTTTCATGTACATATGTGCAGAATATATGTTTCATTAAGGAACGTGCACATAAAATAGGTGTAAATGCCAAGAAACGTTTCTTCTATACTGTACATCTTATATATTAATCACGATGCCAGAATGTCATGACAAAATATGTTTGTATTGAACCGTCATTACACCGTGACAATACAGAACAAAACAGAGAACATAAAATGATTTTACAAACATACAAACATTTTGGTGTTAAGAGGTGTGAGTGTAAAAATACAATTTTGTCATGGCACTCTATCGCCATGACAAAATTTTGCGAGTGAAGATCGACCTTAGTACTTACACAAACATAATCGGGTAGATACTCGATCGGCTAGCAAGCAAGCAATTTGCTAGCCGAATTCCAGGCTACTCAATCAATTTTACTAGTGAAATTTTAATTTCAAATTATATTTTACATAAAATTTTTGTTTATTTTTGCGATTGCACAGTAAAATCAGGGGCTTCACAGCTAATTTTGGTGTTTTTTACTGTGCAATCGCAAAAATAAACAAAATTTTTAAGAAAAATATAATTTGAAATTCAAATTTCCTTAGTAAAATTGATTGAGTAGCCAGGATTTCGGCTAGCAAATTGCGTGCTTGCTAGCCGATCGAGTATCTACCCCAATATCTATGGAAAGTTTGGAATAATCATTTCCGTTCGATTTCAGGCAAAAGTCATGGGATCTCTTAATTTATGCGAAAAGGTTAAGTGGGAAGTTTCGTCCCGATATGCGGTTGATTTGTGTCCCAGTATATTTCGTAACCGGATAATTTATTAAGCTCTTAATTTCATGCTTGAACTACCGTGACGTGTTTTTGCTTTGTGTATGGTGACATCAACACAACACTAGCCGAGGGAACCATCGAGGAGCACGCCATCCTTGTACCCAAGAATGATGATTATGCGCGCTAATCAATCAGCAGGTGCTTGACTCCTGCCCGGCGGACAAGAAGTCAAACTTGGTGTTGATAAAGTTGATAGTGACGACATGAATGAGGAACTCCGCCTACATGTCGAGTTTCTCAACAAGATTGAAGGGTCCGGACTTCCGCGCCATGCCATCCCGCTAAAGGTAAACGCGATTCGGCATAATAATCATCTAATTATTTCAAAATGTGTTCTTTAATTTTACCTCGTAAATGCTTGATTATTTTGATTACATTTTATACAGAAGCGGCCTCGCAAGACTTATGTAACCCTTGAAACCCCCACCCCTTACTCCTGAGCAGTAGCCGCGCCTGAAACGACCGCTCAAGGACAATGCATTCGTAGGTTGATTTCTGATGGCGAAATGATATTTTACGTGCCCATCATCATGTAATTGATGGGAAATACCATACATCCCTTACAATTTCGTTATAACGGCCAACATTTCTAAACGATCGGTTAAGCCGTTTGTGATATTTGGTAGTGCGACTCGTGCGACTCCTATTGTAAAAAAATCGGGCTACGCTTAGGACCACCTTATTACCGAAATACACATTGTATAAAAGTTTCGGGTGTGTAACGAAATCCTGGTTTGTCAAAATCCCGGTTTTTTCTAAGTCCCGATTTTCAAAATCCGGGTTTTGTATAAAAAATCCCGGATTTTTAGAAAATCCCGGTTTGAATTTTTAAAATTTGACATGTGGGAAAATGGGACTCTTAACTGATTTTTTGACAAAATTCTAAAATGAGTTTGCGATAAAGTTCTAGAAAATGGCTAACAAGTATGGAATTTGAATGGTGGGCTAAGTGTCCGTGAGAGTTATCGAAGCCGTTAGTCTCTACAATTATTGCATTTCAAAATGTTGCAAAAACAAAATATTGTTTTTTTTTTATTAATCTTGGGATTACAAAATGTTGCAAGTATATCAAATCTTGCAATTACAAAACTTTATTAATTATTTTGTGCAATTCGAACAAGAAGAAAAGAAAACAGGGATTTTGAAAACCGGGATTTCGTAGTACACCCGAAAGTTTCATGTTTATCGGCCGTATAGTCTTTGAGATTTTCACGAATAAACATGTGTACTAAAATCTTTTGACTTTTATGTATATATATTTGTGCAAAAATTCGTTCTTTCGAGACATTGTACAACTTCACATTAATGTTCCAATTTTAAAATGATTATACTTAATATCAGCCTTAATGTCACCGTTCGGTTCTTCGATGACTTTGGTCTAATAAAATGAATTCTTGAACATTTTTCCATACATTCAAAGTTGAACATATACGCAACCGCAAAATTAAAATATTAGGCCGATGGCAATTTTGCCGAACCATCCATATTATTTATCATTTCGTTTGCGAGAAAGCTTAGTTTACAATCACTATTTCCAATGATTATTAACCGAAAGAGTAGTGAAGGCCAAAGGCCTGTGTTAAAATTCAGTACATTTAACGTTCCTAAAAAAAAGTGTGACAAGCTTAATAAATATTTACAATTTTCAGGTATTCTCAGCATTTTCAAGATTTATTAAATTTTGCTTTGTAACTATTTCTACAAAACTAAAATTTATATTTACTAAATTTAAATAAAATATTATGTTCATGATTTTTCAGTAGAAACCTGATAATTCCAGCCGGGGCTATTAACCTCTACAGCCAACCCAACTATGGCACAAGTAGCACAATGGATTGTGCACTATATGCTTTTCCAGTCGAAGCCTTATAATTCCAACCAGAACGTGTTAATGCCAGAACCTTCTAAATCCACCACTATATGATTTGTCGGTAGAAATCTTATAATTCCACCCGGAACCGATGGTATGGTTTTATACAGCAAAATATGATTTTTCAAAACAGCTATGTCATAAAAAGCAAGATGTATTGTGCGTCATTGTGCACTAATTGTTTTTTTTTGTTGTCAGAACCATATAATGCCATTCAGAACCATAAAAATCCAGCCGAAACAAACTATTTACAATTTTTTTTTGGCACTTGCACAATGGTCGCAGTGCAATTTGGATGATATTACACCATATGAGGTTTTCGGAACGATCAAAACGGTATGCGCCACAATGGCCACCCAACCAGAACCTACAAGGCCAGCCGGGACCATATGAAGTCGGTATGAACCATCCGGAACAATAAACATATTGTATTATTTGGGCCATATTTTGTTGAAACCTCATATAGTGGTGGATTTATAAATTTCCGGCTGAAAAATTATATATGGTTCTGGCTACTTGTGTTATAGTTAGTTTGGATTTCGAGGGTTTGGTTCCGGCTGGAATTATAAGGCCCCCCCCAAAAAAAATCGTATAGTACTGGATTTATAAGGTGTTGTTGTATTAAAAACAATTGTAAAAGAAAAGTCGTCGATATGTAGTAATGATGACCAACTGCGCCAATATGGCACGTTGTGGTTCGTTACAAGGAAACACGATATTTTTAGTTCAAGTTCGTTGGTGTTAACGAGTGGGTCAGTTCGTACTTTTATTTAAATAAATAAATACTAGACACCGTTGTAATTTGTTTTGCCATGCAAAGCCCGTTATCTCTTTTTGATTGATTTTACAACGACAAAATTACACAAAAACTACATTCATATGATATAGAGACATGTAAAATTTATAGATCGATAACTAGCGTAATATCATAAATCTCAAATAGGTGGTACATTAAAATGTGATATAAGAAGGTAAATTGCGTAATTAGTTTTAATAGAGCATTATTGTTACGTTATGGATATATCCACGTTTGCAGAAACACCTTCCGACATTACGCCACATAATGTTTCTATTTGTCGTAATATATTATCGTACGTAGCATGTATCGTCTAGCTACGTTATTTTATGACGACAATGTTATCGTCTTATCCATTAATTTGAAACTATATGGTGTATGTTACTAATTTGGCTTATCAGTAAATATATTTAATGATCGTCTTAAATCCAAAATAATGATATATAACTGGAGCAATAAAACTGATAGCTGACATTAAAAAAAAAGTAAAAGAAATACGAAAAGAATATTATATGATTTGTGTAAGCCGAAACATTGAATAAAGAAATAAGAAGCTCAACATACATATACAACACAGTATTATGCTATTACATGTTGTACACAAACATACATACATACATACATATACAAACATATTATGTATTTCTTATCTCGCAAGAGATTAATTAGAAAATAATGCGATTTTTATTTTGCGCTTTTTTATTATTTTTGTTGTAATTTTTATATTGAATACAAATTTTGAGCAGCACTCTAAATTGATACATAATCTAATCCAGCATAATCTTATTATTGCATGTGTATAATGTGTATCCGTATGTAGGCAGTAAAGAAATACAAAATGAATCACTTTGATTGTATTTTAAAGCATGAGGGATAACCATCGATATTAAGTAAAGACCGTTTAAATCGTTAGGTTCATGTCTTTTATATATATATATATATATATATATACATCAGTAGATGCCTTATACGTACATACATACATAGATCGTTATAAATACGGATAACATTATTTTAGTAACTGCGTTTGAATGTAAATACGGAAACCATAAGTTATGGCGTCTCTCCATTAAAAATCCTAAGCAATTTAAAATTCAATTCAAACGGAATAAGGATAATATATTTATCAAGCATAAATACACATTCGTATATAAATTCGGGATGATACTCGTACTGATGATAACAGCAGCAACAACAAACAGCAAAACGTTTTAAATTAGAAAGCTTCCAGGCATTTTTTGATACAAAAAACAAACATCTACAGATACACAAACGCGTATGCACAAAGGTTATATTTTCGGGGGAGTGTATACTGTAAGAGCAACATGACGTTATTTACATTTTGTCGTTGTTCCGGAATTAAGTTTGAAATGGATGCATGTAAAATACCAGAAAATACCGAATGAATACAAAACTTATCAAAATTCAGGATAAAATCGTGTCCGTCACGCCAGCCGGAACCATATCAGCCGGAACCATATCAGCCGGAACCAAACAACGATGGAATAAGTAGCACGATGCATTGTGCATCATTGTGCACTAATTGGTTTATCAGCCGGAACCTTATAATTCCAGCCGGAACCTGATAAAGTCATCCAGAACCCTACAACAGCAAAACTAACTATGGCACTAGTAGCACGATGCATTGTGCATCATTGTGCACTATATTATTTTTCAGCCGGAACCTTACAAATCGAGAAATATACGATTTTTCGGAAAAGAACCTTACAAATTCAGCCGGAACCATACCCTCTACAGCCAAACTAAGTATGGCAAAAGTAGCACGATGTATTGTGCATCATTGTGCACTATATAATTTTTCAGCCGGAACCTTATAAATCCAGCAATATATGATTTTTCAGTGGAACCTTATAATTCCAGCCGGAAACGATGGTATGGTAATATACAGTCAAATTAACTACATCTAAAGTAGCACAATGTATTGTGTATCATTGCGCACTAAATGCTTTTTCAGTCGGAACCTTATAATTCCGATTAGAACCTGATAAAGCCAGTCAGAACAGTACAACAGCCAACCAACTATGGCACTAGTAGCACGATGCATTGAGCATCATTGTGCACTATATAATTTTTTAGCCGGAACCTTACAAATCCAGAAACATAAGATTTTTGGGGGAAAAACCTTACAATTTCAGCCGGAACCATACCCTCTACAGCCAAACTAGCTATAGCACTAGTAGCACGATGTGTTATGCATTATTGTGCACTAAATGCTTTTTCAGTCGGAACCTTATAATTCTAGCCGGAACCAAATAAAGCCAGCCAGAACCATACAAAAGCCAAATTAATTACGGCAGTAGTAGAATGATGCATTGTGCATTATATAATTTTTCAGCCGGAACCTTACAAATCCAGAAATATACAATGTTTCGGTGGAAAAACCTAACAATTTCAGACGAAACCTACGGTCAAACTAACAACATCTAAAGTAGCACAATAGATTGTGTATTATTGTGTACTAAATGCTTTTTCAGCCGGAACCTTATAATTCCGATTAGAACCTGATAAAGCCATGCAGAACCATACAACAGCCAACCAACTATGGCACTAGTAGCATGATGCATTGAGCATCATTGTGCACTATATAATTTTTCAGCCGGAACCTTACAAATCCAGAAACATAAGATTTTTTGGGAAAAAACCTTACAATTTCAGCCGGAACCATACCCTCTACAGTCAAACTAGCTATAGCACTAGTAGCACGATGCATTGTGCATCATTGTGCACTAAATGCCTTTTCACTTGGAACCTTATAATTCCAGCCGGAACCAGATAAAGCCAGCCAGAACCATACAACAGCCAAACCAACTATGGCACAAGTAGCACGATGCATTGTGCATCATTGTGCACTATTTTATTTTTCAGCCGGAGCCTCATAAATCCAGAAATATACGATTTTTCGGAAAAAACCTTACAAATTTAACCGGAACCATACTCTATACAGCCAAACTAAGTATGGCAAAAGTAGCACGATGTATTGTGCATTATTGTGCACTATATAATTGTTCAGCCGGAACCTTATAGTTCCTCCCAGAACTTGTTAAAGCCATCCAGAACAATATTATCGCCAAACCAACTATAGCATAAGAAGCACGATGATAAACGCAAATGGTTCTTACAAAACTACATCAAGCTATCGGTAAGCTACTCAAACACTACCTACGATTACATACTCGTACCCTTTATATTGTCTATTAATGTATTTTCAGGTGGATTATGGGCCTTGCAGACAAAGCTGAATTTGACGATAGCACCTCCTGTGTGGAAAATTTGTATTACGCGCCAGAATTGCAGAAAAAAATTAGTTTTATTCTCTCTCGGATACCTTTATGGGGTAATTTAATGAGGAAAGCTTTTGGGTCAACCAATTACGCACCAACATCAAGTGGAGTTGAGAGCACCTTTAAAAATTTAAAATCTTTATCACGTAAGCATGCTTAAAATTCAATTTGAACCCTATTCTACATACATATTTTATTAAAACCTATCAATTTAATTTAATTTTTCTCCACCACCAACATATTCTGAATCCTTTTCAGATTCTATTCCTAAAAGCGTTGTATATTTATTAAAATTGGATAAGTAATTTCTTTAATTATTTTTTGTTTAGATTTGGGCAAAAACACACGCGTGGATGTATTTGTCAAAAACCATGTGGAGACGTTAAACGGCATTTTTAAAATGGCTCTTGCTTCCCAAAAAAAACCGAAGAAATAATGCGAATAAGAAAGCTTGGAAGTGCGGACATCAATGAGTCAGAAGTATCGCTAATCGAATCAGATACAGTCATCGAAGTCAGCTTGGAAGAAAATAGCTTGGAAGAAAATTGGAAGGGACTAAATAAAAACAGCAACTCACAAAGCGTGTTGGAAATGAAAAAAGGTAGAAGCAAAACTTCCATATTGCAACCGCAAGACAGAAGCTATAGGGTAAAAATACCAATTTTAAAAAATGGACATACAAGTAGTGACAAAAGTGGCATAACCACTATCAATACGTGTCCGTTTGATAGCATTTTTGCTATCTTTGCCGCATTATTTTTCGATGACAGGCAACTTCGAGATGAAATGTTCGGTCAAACTATGACTAGCAAATTTGCCGGATTTTTAGAAAATGTTTACAATTCCTCGACAAACATTGGTAAATTATCTGCGGAGCTTTATAACGAACGTAATAAATTGCTGAACGAAATTTTTTGTCGAGAACGTTTTATAAAATCGGGCAACTATAGCTCAAATGAACGGATCACTTTCATTGATTGCAAATCATCAATTGGAGGATTTTTTGCAGACCTATGCATTTTGAACGATGATATTACTTTCAGTGTAAATATTGAAAGAATTTGTGATAAATGTGGAACTAAACTAGAAAGAAAGTCGCCATTGCTTTCAATAGACATTAATAAACTAGATTTGAGAAATGTGAGCAACTAAATAAATATAAATATTCGGGAATCGTACTGTAGCTGTGGAAACTCACATAATCTAAATAAAGTATATAATAACGTGGTAACGTTGGAGGTCGAGCCTTTAGAACCACTAGAAAAACAGCAAAAGGTGGCTATAAGCCAAATAACCAAATCGCTGAATTTAGGAGGTAATTTGTTCAATTTGCGCGGTGTCATTGAGTATGACAGTGTAAATGAGCATTTCACTGCACATGCACTTAGAAACGGTGGCATATGGAAAACATACGACGATTTGCAAAAGGCCGAGACCAGCACCAACACTTCACGAAAAATGCTTGCCTACATGTTGTTCTATGTACAAGAACCCAAATCAAACAAAGTTCTTCTCTAAATGATGAAATATGTTGTAAAATATTATTAATAAATTATTAAAAAATAAACTGTTATTTCCGACCTTTTTTAAATGTTATTTAAACTTTTTATTTAATAAAAAGTGTTTATTAGCGAATCGGGAATTATAATGTATCCAAATAATTCCACTTGAAATTACAAGGTTCCGGCTAGTTCACAATGACCGTCAACCATGCTTACTCTTTATTGCTCCGAATGGTTCACACCGACTTCATACGGTTGCGGCTGGTGTTGCTGGTTCTGGTTGGGTTGGCATTATAGTGCATAACGTTTTGATCGTTCCGGAAAAATCATTTGTTGCACTATTTATGTAAACATTTTGTTTCGACTGGATTTTTATGTTTCTGGATGGCATTAAAGTTTGGCTGCAAAAACATATAGCATACAACCCATTGTCCTACTTGTGCCATAGTTAGTTTGGCTGAAGAGGATATGGTTCCGGCTGGCTTTATTAGATTCCGGATGGATTTCTAAGGTTCCGGCTGAGAAAACAACTAGTGATCAATGATGTACAATACATCGTGCTTCTTATGCTATAGTTGGTTTGGCGATAATATTATTCTGGATGGCTTTAACAGGTTCTGGGAGGAACTATAAGGTTCCGGCTGAACAATTATATATTGCACAATGATACACAATACATCGTGCTACTTGTGCCATAGTTAGTTTGGCTGTATAGAGTATGGTTCCGGCTAAATTTGTAAGGTTTTTTCCGAAAAATCGTATATTTCTGGATTTATGAGGTTCCGGCTGAAAAATAAAATAGTGCACAATGCATCGTGCTACTTGTGCCATAGTTGGTTTGGCTGGTGTATGGTTCTGGCTGGCTATATCTGGTTCCGGCTGGAATTATAAGGTTCCGGCTGAAAAGGCATTTAGTGCACAATGCATCGTGCTACTAGTGGCATAGTTAATTTGGCTGTAGAGGGTATGGTTCCCGCTGAAATTGTAAGGTTTTCCCCCCAAAAATCTTATGTTTCTGGATTTGTAAGGTTCCGGCTGAAAAATTATATAGTGTACAATGATGCTCAATGCATCGTGCTGCTAGTGCCATAGTTGGTTGGCTGTTGTAGGGTTCTGAATGGATTTATCAGGTTCTAATCGGTATTATAAGGTTCCGGCTGAAAAAGCATTTTGTACACAATAATACACAATCTATTGTGCTACTTTAGATGTAGTTAGTTTAACCGTAGGTTTCGTCTGAAATTGTTAGGTTTTTCCACTGAAACAATGTATATTTCTGGATTTGTAAGGTTCCGGCTGAAAAATTATATAGTGCACAATGATGCACAATGCATCATTCTACTACTGCCGTAATTAATTTGGCTTTTGTATGGTTCTGGCTGGCTTTATCTGGTTCCGGCTGAAATTATAAGGTTCCGGCTGAAAAAGCATTTAGTGCACAATGATGCACAATGCATCGTGCTACTAGTGCTATAGTTAGTTTGGCTGTAGAGGGTATGGTTCCGGCTGAAATTGTAAGGTTTTTTCCCAAAAAATCTTATGTTTCTGGATTTGTAAGGTTCCGGCTGAAAAATTATATAGTGCACAATGATGCTCAATGCATCGTGCTACTAGTGCCATAGTTGGTTGGCTGTTGTATGGTTCTGAATGGCTTTATCAGGTTCTAATCGGAATTATAAGGTTCCGGCTGAAAAAGCATTTAATGCACAATAATACACAATCCATTGTGCTACTAGTGATGTAGTTTGTTTGACTGTATATTACCATACCATCGTTTCCGGCTGGAATTATAAGGTTCCACTGAAAAATCATATATTGCTGGATTTATAAGGTTCCGGCTGAAAAATTATATAGTGCACAATGATGCACAATACATCGTGCTACTTTTGCCATACTTAGTTTGGCTGTAGAGGGTATGGTTCCGGCTGAATTTGTAAGGTTCTTTTCCGAAAATCGTATATTTCTGGATTTGTGAGGTTCCGGCTGAAAAATTGTATAGTGCACAATGATGCACAATGCATCTTGCTACTAGTGCCATAGTTGGTTTTGCTGTTGTAGGGTTCTGGATGGTTTTATCAGGTTCCGGCTGGAATTATAAGGTTTCGACTGAAAAAACATTTAGTGCCCAATGATGCACAATGCATCGTGCTACAAGTGCTATAGTTAGTTTGGCTGTAGAGAGTATGGTTCCGGCTGAAATTGTAAGGTTTTTTCCTCAAAAAGCCTATATTTCTGGATTTGTAAGGTTCCGGCTGAAAAAGTATATAGTGCACAATGATGCACAATGTATCGTGCTACTTGTGCCATAGTTGGTTTGGCTGTTGTATGGTTCTGACTGGCTTTATCAAGTTCCAGCTGGAATTATAAGGTTCCGTCTGAAAAGAATTTTGTACACAATAATACACAATCTATTGTGCTACTAGTGATGTAGGTAATTTGACTGTATATTACCATACCATCGTTTCCGGCTGGAATTGTAAGGTTCCACTGAAAAATCATATATTGCTGGATTTATAAGGTTCCGGCTGAAAAATTATATAGTGCACAATGATGCACAATACATCGTGCTACTTTTGCCATACCTAGTTTGGCTGTAGAGGGTATGGTTCCGGCTGAATTTGTAAGGTTCTTTTCCGAAAAATCGTATATTTCTCGATTTGTAAGGTTCCGGCTGAAAAATAATATAGTGCACAATGATGCACAATGCATCGTGCTACTAGTGCCATAGTTAGTTTTGCTGTTGTAGGGTTCTGATGACTTTATCAGGTTCCGGCTGGAATTATAAGGTTCCGGCTGATAAACCAATTAGTGCACAATGATGCACAATGCATCGTGCTACTTATTCCATCGTTGTTTGGTTCCGGCTGATATGGTTCCGGCTGGCGTGACGGACACATAAAATCGCGTATTTTGACAAAAAAAAATGTTTTTTACGTTCATTTACATAATAATGTAAAGTATATAGTAATCATGAAAAACTTAAAAATATAGCTGGAACCATACCCTCTACAGTCAAACCAACTATGGCACAATAAGCACATTGCGCTATATGACTTTTCGGCCGGAACCTTATAATTCCAGCCAAAACCTAATAAAGCCAGTCGGAACTACGCTAGAGCCAAACCAACTTAAGAAACAAAATGTATTGTGAATCATTGTGCACTTTTCCAGCCGGAACCTTATAATTCCAGCTCGCACTTAATAAAACCATCCTTAACCCTCTACAATCAAGCTAACAATAGCACGAGTCGAACAATGAATTGTGCCTCATTGTGCAGTAATTGTCGATATATACGTGGAACCTTATAAATTTAGCCAGAACCTAATAAAGCCATCCGGAACCATACCCTCCAAAGTCAAATGAATTGTGCATCATTTTGCATTGCATGATTTTTCGGTTCGAACCTTATAAGACCAGTCTGAACCTTATAAAACCAGACAGAACCATACCATCTACAGCCCAACTAACTATGACACAAGAAGCACAATGGATAGTGCATTATTGTGCAGTATAAGATTTCTCAGCCGGAACCTTATAATTCCAGCCAAAACCTAATTGGACCCTACTACAGCCAAACCATTATGCACTAATTGTTTTTACAGCCGGAACCATATAATTTTAGCCAGAACCATGCTACGTCAGAATATATTGTGCATCTCTTCCCATCATATGAATTTTCGGTTGGTTCCATATAATTCCTGACTATAGCCAACCGGAATCATACCCTCTACACCAAACTATCTATGTCTCAAGAAGTGCAATGGATCGTGCATTATTGAATAATCGAATGACAATGTATTGAGCATCATTGTGCACTAACTGTATTTATAAATTGAACCTCATAATTCCAGCCGGAACCTAATAAATTCAACCGGCGCAATATGTTTTTCAGCCTAACTTCAAATTTCAGCCGGAATCTTATAAAGCCAGCCGGAACGTTATAAACCAAGCCGGAATCATACTGCAGTCAAAAAACTATGGCATAGTTGGCGGTTAGAATTATAAGGTTCCGGGTAAAAAATCATACAGTCGTTTAGCAGTAGCGAACATGGTTATGGTTTTCTTTATAAGATTCCGACCGAAAAATCATATAGTGCACAATGATGCATAGTGCTTCTTATACTGTAGTACGGTTCCAGTTGGCTTTATTAGGTTTTGGTTGGAATTTTAAGGTTCCGGCTAAGAAATCATATATTACACAATAATACACGATACATTGTGCTTCTTGTGTCATAGTTAGTTGGGCTGTAGACCGACAAATTATATAGTGCCATAGTTGGTTTTGTTCCGGCTGGCGTGACGGACACGAAAATCTATAACCTCGATATTTTTACAGATTTACCATTCGCTACATCGTCGAAGTAAAAAACCTCAGTATGTGTATGATTCTGTGCAGGTTAAATGTCTATAGCTTCGCTGTAAACCAGACGTATTATTGACTGGATCAGGATGGAATTTCAAACGTAAGCTTTCCTCATAAATATCTTCCAATTTATCAATTGATTCAATGATTTTTGGATGAAATCGATCCACCGGAAGTTGTAGCCTCCACAGAAGCTTTTTCGCTTCTCTCAAATATTTGAGCAAAATGATTTTAAATTAAGTTTGACACAATACCGGTTCAGATCAATTTTCCAAAATTTAGAAATTTTTAGGGAAAAAAAACTATTTCTCAACAAAAATTCGGCTCTATACAGCCCAAGCGGATTGACTAATTGGAGTGGTGATTTTTGTCTGACATCAGTCTACCGGAAGCGGTAGCTAACTTCAGTTTTTACAAATATTTCAAAAAGTACATTATGTCAAGGAAGTAACGGGAATTGGTAGTTTAGAAAGCCCACTTAAAGAGAATGTAAAAATGTTGACGCTCATTGGCACAACTGCCCTCTATCTTGACGTAGAGTTTGAGCGATTCGATCTGCCATTTCTCTGTTTACAGTGCTCTATTTTGACAGTTCATCTCTAGTGTTTTCCAAGATTTTTTTAATAAAAAAAAGAGAAAGGGAAACAGAAAATAGTCAGGTAAGGCCAGCTCAGGTGAATACGTTGGTTGTTCGATGATATTTGTTAAGTTATTGGCCAAAAATTCGCGCACAATAATAGCCTTGTGTGATGGTGTTTGGTCGAGGTAAAAAATCTTCTAGTTTTCGTATACGAACTTCGTATATGTATAACAAACTTAGCATGCAAAGGTACATAAACTAAAATAATTAACAAAAAGTTATTTAATTTCAGGATCTTAGCACGAAACTCTTTGTTAATCAATACGAATAAACTGGATGAGGACGAGCGGAACCTTTATCTGAAAAATGTCGTTGAGTGAATGTATTCGATGAACATCTGATTCAGCAGCCCTATTCCTGAATACGATACGAAAACGAAAATATGAGATTCCTATTCAATTTTAAATAAGAATCGTACGAATCTGATTCAATTCAAATATGAATTTTTCATTTTCGTTTTCGTATCGTACTCAGGAAAAAGGGGGCAGCTGAATTGCTTAAGTAAATATGTACGCCTTTGCACTATAAATATTTGTAATTATATTTTAATTTGATGTGTTAAGCTCCTCTGTAATGGTGGATTCAGTGTTGCGTTCTTTCGTTCGTTCCTTCCTTCCGAAATTTTTTTAAACCAATTTCATTGGTTACAAATAACGATTTTATTGTTATGATTTTTTTAAGCCACTTGGATTGATTCAAAAAGAATCAGAAAGAAGGAAGCAACGAACGAACGTAACTCTGAATCAGGCTTAAAGCTGAGACTGGAACCGGGTCAAGTAATGCATTGATGGTGGTAATGATTTTGTGGTAAGGGCTATTATGTGGTGTGAAGAGGCTTCCTCATGCGCATTTATGACAAAATCTTATTTTTTAATGCGGTTGATTTTAATTTTATAACAAAAAATCGTTTGAAAATATCATGCTGGTTTTGTTTCTTGAAGTGGTGTTATTGGATTGGGTTTATTGGAATTGAGCTGAGAATTTTTTTAATTAACATGAAGTGACTGATGGTAATACTAGAAGCATTCTCTATTTGGTTCGGTTTATCTTGATTGGCTTCTAATACATGTAACTTTGTGTGATATCAATTGTTCCTCAAGTTTTTCAATTTTATATTTTAGTTCAATTCTGTATTTTCAGCTTTTATTTCGAAGACAACTCCAGACAACTTAAAATTATTCTGTTTTTTTAGTTGCTGCTTTGATAAAGGTCTTTTTTTTATTGTCACTGCAATCTGTTCTGGAGCAAAGGCTCTTCCAACTCTTCCGCGGTTTGCTTTTTCCGTCTATACTTTTACGCCGTTGCCAACCAATTCAAGGACGTACGGCTATAGGTCCGATTTGTATCACCATCTGTACATTGCCAGACTGGCGTTTAATATGGGTCGGCCCGTAAGTTTTGAACTTAATTAGAGGGTCATAGATGTGTTCCAGTTCCAGTACCTTCCGATCCAAATGCCGAAGCTTTAACCACTGTGCCATTTGGTCGATCGACGAAGGTCATTGGATGTGTTGGCACACCGAATGTGAAAAAACAAATCCACAGATACCACCGCATTTAACATTTCGAAAACTTTGAGATTAGGAAGGATGGTCATGAAGTCACTGTTTGTGCGAATGGTGGCACTGAGTTGTTTCATAATATCGTTGCCAATCATTCCACCAAATGGTTCACGGGTTGGTACACTTTAATAACTTTAATTGCTTTACTTTCTTTTACTTTCTATATATTTCTAATTTGGTCTTTCTTATTCTAAGGTTACAACTGTATTCTCATTTTAATTGAATCGTGACCAAGCGATTGTTATCGTAAGTAGAGAAATATGATGCCTCACTATAATGTGGGAACTAATATACGTATCTCATGTCATTGAAAAGGTGTTGAAGAATATCACAAAATAGGTTGCAACATGTAAGTACTCCAAACTACCGTTAAGGCGCTGGATACGCATAAAACCATGCGTGACATAAAAAACCATTCATAGTTGAATGGTCTTGCAAAAGCAACAATTTTATTACCAGCAGTTCACAAATTCACCACTTTGGCGCTGGTAACGTTTTGTGAAGAATTTTTTTATTGGAAATGTATGATTTTCATTTAATGTCAATTTCCCGTATTGGTGCATGGGTAATTGTATTCTTAAGAAATTTTTCCTTCATAGACATATTATATTACCAACTTTAAAGCAAATCAGGGGTGGGATGTTGTTATATAACTTTTTTCGATACTATCGAAATTGGCATCTCTTTCATCACAAATAAAAGTTATTAAAGTTTTCCCATTTTTTTTTACGTTGCTTGTTTTGCGATCTTTACTTATTCGAATAAAATATTCTGTCATTCTACTCTTATTTCATCACCTACTTACAGTCTTTGCCCAAAGTATTGAGCACCCTATAAATTTGGGGCGTACACGATAAGTATAACAGAAAACCACCCCTTTTGTTTGTTTATTATTTTTCCGACATCTAAAAAGGACTAAAAACAGTGACTCACACAGCAGGTGTGGCAATAAACCATCTGGTGCAATAAGATTTGTTATTTTTCCATTTTGAATTTATTCGCCAGCTGACTACTTTCGCTCATTGTGTATACATCCAGTGATCTAGTCCGCTTTTGGTGTTTTGATTTGTTAAATTTAGTGATATTATTGCAATATGCTGAAACAAAAAGAGTTAAGTTTAGAACAACGTGTGCAGATAAAACTTCTATATGAGCAAGGGAAATCACAAGTAGAGATTTCTCAAACTGTGAAATGTTCATACCGATCTGTGCAATATACTATTGAGCGATTCAAAGGGAGTGGATCACACAGTCATTGTCGCACACAACCGGGTGCAGGCTCATCATCACATACAGTGATGACCGAAAGTTAGTGAAAGAAGCTTTAAAAAATAAGAAAAAAAAACTTCTTCAAACCTCGCTGCTGAGTTGTCAGTAGAAATTAAGAAACCAATCTCTGCTCGCACCACTCGCAGAAGGCTTTAGGAAGCTGGTTTGAGAGGCTGTAAAGCCAGGAAAAAACCCTGGCTCTCCGAAAAAAACAAGAAGGCTCGGTATAAATGGGCCTTTAAATACCAAAGTTTCAACGAAGAAGATTGGTCAAATATCGTGTGGTCAGACGAATCAAACTTTGAAGTAAGTTGACAATTTGATGTCCTAGGTTAGGTTTCAGTGGTTTACACTTAGGCCATTTTTTGGCCCATTGTGATACCACGCATTCATGCTACATCATTAACCCATTCACCTATTCACCTACTCACACAACTACAGTATACCACCTGCACATTGCAAGCTCCATGTCAACCTGTACATTGACATGGACGGTGGGTCGGCGCTGAATTCTGCACTCCATCAGAGGGTCTTAGTTGTGTTTATTAACATCACCGATTGTAATCGATGATGAAAATCCGATTTGCATCTAGCCTCTGATGGGATTCGAACCCAGTACCTCCCGGTCCAAGTGCCGAAGCTTTAACCACTGCCCCACTTGTCCGATCCTAAACTAATATGATTTTAAAATAAAATTCATCGATACAAATATTTTAGTTTTCCGAAGTCTCTACATTTTCTTTATTTGAGGGTACACCTGGTGTGTCTTTTGTGCGTCGCCGGATAGGCGAACCATTTAGTCCAGAGTATGTAGTACCAACCGTAAAACACGGTAGGGCAGCATAATGGTCTGGGGCTGCATGACTAATTCTGGAATTGGCGAAATGTTCGTGTGTGAGGGCCACATGAACTGTTCAAAATACATAAACGTCCTAGAATCTGCGTTGCTGCCCTAATTTTTAACACTTTTTGTGATACAAACATGGATAGCGTTGAATTCCAGCAGAATAACGCGCCATGTCATAAATCTGCCCGCACAATGGCATGGTTTCGAGAACATGGCATTGAGGTCAGGCGCTACACTAAAAAATAACAAAGAGGACCTAAAACGCTGTCTGCACCAATAATGGAGCGCCATACGTCCTGCAGAATGTAAAAAACTTGTAAGCTGTCTACCCAAAAGAGTTTCTGCCGTAATTGAGGCAAAGGGTGGACCCACAAAATATTAATTTTATATTAATAAATAGTTTTTTTAATAAATAAAAAAAAAAAAAAAAAAAAAAAAAAAAAAATTAATAAATAGTAATGTGAACGTATAAAAATTGTTTCAATTTATTTCAAATTGATACTCCCAAAAAAATTCTAAGATATCATGGGTGCTCAATACTTTTAGCCAAGACTGTATTTTAAGAGTAATACTTTATAAAAAAACAAAAAAGAGATAAATAAACAATTTATTGTAGTAGTGTGCGATCGCAATATAGAAAGCAAAATTGAAAAGTGAAACGACAAGACATTTTAGTTTAGGAAAAAGACATATAATATTCGATAAATATCGAAAAAAGTGATGTTACAACATCCCACCCCAGAATTGTTTTAATTTATCGATTCATGGAAAAGTGTTAAAAAGTCTTATTTTTAACATAAATGATAATCGTTTATTAACATATCAAAGTTCTGATTGCCTCGAGAGGTTTCAGCCCCCCCGAATTTTATTTAGGCATTTGCACATTTTTTAGGTGAATGCTATTTAACCGGTTTACCGGAGGGTAAATTGGAAATAGAATACCTTCCGCAGACCAAATATGGGTAGGGAAATAAACCCAGAATAGTAAACTAATCATTAAAGCAATGAGTGTACAACGAAATGGAATGTATACCCTAGGTGGTACGTCAACTATACAGTTGGCCAATCCACCCTCATACGAGGCAGGCTCAACGGATTCTAGGATGAACCAACCATTGCGAAACTCATTTATACCAAGCACAAGTATCTCTAGTTCTCCAACTAGACAAATGCATCCCGCAACTCAGCAGGAGAACAACATTACGGAACGCAGGGAAAACGTAAACCAAGAAAACCACCACGACGTCGCTAGAGAAAACGCTGATTTAAAGAAATCGATAGAAAACTTAATGAAAATCAATGAAAAGCTATTCAAAGAAGTTCAATAGCTTAAAGATGAAATTGATGTAATCAAAAATGATGGTCAAGCCATAGAAAATACTGTAGCTAATACTAGAAAATACTAGAGCGTCAGAAAACCACAAACCCAATGACCTGACCAGTCATCCACGGACCTAATGAAGGTACATACCATTGATACCGAAAGAGACCACTGCAACCACTTAATATATCCAACGTAATTATATAAGGGGAAATGCAGGAAAATCAAAAAAAAGATACCACCTCGACCAATCAACATACTTAATGTTGGTGAACACGAAACAATTAAAAAAATAGTGAAGCAAGTTCCAAACGATAAATATAAAGTCACTGCACTGAATAATAGCGTATGGAAAGTGAATGCACTTGAGCCAGAAACCTACTGTATCTCCAGCTGGTAATATTATTGGATGCTTAATTGTGTAGGTTATCGATGCATTGGAGATTCTTCTTCCAACTCTTAAAAGTCTAGCTTCGTCAAGGAACGATTTTAAGTTCTTCAATTTGCTTGAGGCTGGTATTTCTTTATTTGCACTTAGTAGATTGATCTCATGTTCGAAGTGTTTTGACTGAATATATTTGAATAGAAGAAGTTGTGGTTTTCGTAATTCTTGACAGAATAAACTTTGTGAAACTAAGTTGGTGGGAGTTTGTTTTAATATTAAATCGGTAAATCGCAAGACGTAGGCTAAAATTCGAATAATTTTGTTGAAGCTCGAAATTCGTTTGATTAAACCATCAAATATATTTGGTTAACATACTTGAACTTGAAATGAATGGCTTCGTAGCTCTTCGGTTATGTTATGTTGGCTTTTCATATTTTTTGGCCAGGCTTCAGAATTTGCAATCCAGCTTGGACCGTCCCACCAAAGTCTAAAACCTTTTAGCTTGTCTGGCTCGATTCCTCTAGAAGCGCAGTCTGCTGGGTTATCCTTCGTATTTATATGCCTCCACTGCGATCTGCTCATGCTGCTAAGTATTTCCCCAGTTCTATTTCAAACAAATGTATTCCATTTTGTTGGAGGTGCGGATAGCCAATCTAACACAATGGTGGAGTCTGTCCAGGCGATGATATCTATGGGTTCGATTTTGAGAGATTGCTTGATAGTTGAGAGCAATCTAGTAAGAAGTAATGCGCCACATAGTTCCAGTCTTGGGATAGAAATTTGTTTAACGGGTGCGACTTTGGTTTTCGCCGATAATAATTTGATTATTGATTCTCCATTTGGTTTTTTTATGTGTCCGTATACTACAGCTGAGTAGGCATGCCTGGATGCATCTGAAAACCCATGCAATGAAAATATATTTTTAGGATTTGTATGAATATATCTTCTATTTCTAATTCTTGTATAATGGGTAGGCTGTCACGTAATTTGCGCCATTCGTTTTCAACTTCTAAGGGTAATTGATCGTCCCATTTTAGGTTCTTTGTCCATAAAGTTTGGAAGAAGATTTTTATTGTGACCGTTATTGGAGCAATCCATCCCAACGGATCAAATAAGCGGCTTGCCTCCGATAATATACCTCGTTTGGTCATGACAGGATGTTCTGTAAGGTTTGTTTCGAATTGGAAGCAATCTTTCCTTGGATTCCAGTGCAGCCCAAACACTTTTACGGAGGTAGATTCTTCAATTTCTAGGTTGTTGATTGAGTCGCTTGGTTGAGAGTTGTATTTTAAGACTGCTTCTTCGTTGCTTAACCACTTTCTAAGATGAAAACCAGAACGTGAGAGCACTGTGTTTATGTCGTTCTTGAGATCGATTGCTTCTTCTATTGAATCCGCTCCAGTCATGAGGTCAACGACGTAGAACTGATTTCTTATGTGCTTCGCTGCTTTTGGATATAATCTTTGACATTTTGCTGCTGCCTCGTTGAGTGCACGCGTGGCTAGAAAGGTTGCACTCACTGTCCCGTAGGTAACTGTTTGCAGTTCATAAGTAGTGAAGGGTTTATCTGGTTGAGTTCGCCATAATATTCGCTGGAACCTTGCGTCTTCGTCTGCAATTAGCACTTGTCGGAACATCTTTTCTACGTCAGCTGTAAACGCTACTTGATACATTCGAACCCGAGATAATATTTCATACAACGTAGATTGTACAGTGGGTCCAACAGCAAGACAATCGTTTAACGAGCTTCCCGTGGTAGTTTTAGCGGAACCGTCAAACACAACTCGGAGCTTCGCTGTACTTCTGTGATGTGGTAGGTAATATCCGTGACATAGTCCAATGTTGTCGACTGGTTTCATATGTCCCAACTCAATATATTCGTTCATGAAACTTTTGTACATATCAGCGAATTCCTTTTGCTTGTTAAAACGTTTTTTCATAGAAAACATGCGTTTTGCTGCTGTGTGGAAAGAATTGCCGAGATTTAATGGTGAACGCTTAAATGGTAATCGTACCTTGAATCTGCCAGTATTATCAGTGGTTGTAGTGGTTTTGAAATGAGTTTGACATAAGTCTTCTTCATGTGATAGCTTGATATGTTCGTTTGGTATTGCTTCGATCTCCCAGAATTTCCTTAGTAGATGATCTAGGTTGTCCTCCGGGTTGCTTAGATTGACCGTGATAACTTGAGTCGACTCTGTTTCCATAGATTTGCCCCCAACGATCCATCCTAGAACAGTGTTTTGCATCGTAAAGAAATTTTGGGTGGTGAATCTTCCGTCCGTTAACAGTCCAAAGAAGTTATCAGCTCCAATTATGACGTCTATCTCCTTGCCTTTGTAAAAGTTCAACAGCTAAATCGTATTTATTAAATGAATCAATATTAATGCGACGTGAGATCGGTGCTTGCCTTGCTGTTAATTTTGGTAAAACATATGCTTCCACATTTAATACTGGGTTATCTTTGTTTCGGGGCTTTATTTTTAGCGACACTGATCCTCTTGTATATCCACTTGAGGTTGCTCCAATGCCCGTGATAGCTATCTTGGCACTATTTCTACGCAACTTAAGTCTCTGCGCACAGTTTTCACTAATAAACGTAGCTTGCGATCCGGAATCTAGTAATGCCCTACATAAGTATCTCTGATTCATCGCATCAGTTACGCAGATCAATGCAGTGGGTATAGGATAGAACTTCCGGTTTGGTTACTAGTGGTGCAGTTCAATGTGGTAGCTTCGTTTGACTGGTCTTCGGATTGAGATACGCTTGCTACTGTTGGATACTCGTGTAATAAACTATGATGTTTTCTGTTGCACTGTTTGCAACGGAATTTAGACTTGCAATTATACACGCTGTGATTGTTGTTTAAGCAGTTGAAGCAACGGTTTTCTTTAATCAACATTGATTTTCTATCGGTTACTGCCATTTCTTTAAATTTAACACACTCAAATAACTTGTGCTCTCCACCACATACTGAACACACCTGGCTTTTGGTTGTTTCACTTGACACAACATGACTCCTAACACTTAATTTTAAATTAGTCGACAGAGGTTGAGAACGTTTGTTTTGGCATTTTAACGATTCTAGTGCATGGATCCTTTTCGCGAGAAAGTCAAAAAACTACTTTAAGCTTGGTAAATCATAATCTGCAGATGCTTGTGCCCATAAACTGTTAGTTTCGTTATCAAGCTTATTAACTAGAATATGAATTAGCCAGTGGTCCCTGGTTTCTGCTTCTTCCCCTAATGCCTTAAGTCCTCGTATAATTTCGTCCGACGTGCCTATAAGTGCTCTGACGTTCAAGCTATTTGGTGTCGTTATTGCTGGTTGATGCATGAAAGTTTTGATGAACGCATTGTGTGCTTTCTGCGGTCGTATCTCTCTCTTAACTTTCCCAATGCCTCGATATAATTGGCATCCGTGATGCTAAAATGTTTTAGTAAATTCGCTGCTTCTCCTTTCAACGACAACTTCAGGTATTGTAGTTTTTGTGAAGGCGTTAGTCTCGTATTGTCATGCACGGTTGAACAATACAAGTCGTGGAATGACTGCCACTCGGTGTAGTTGCCGGAGTATTCTGGAACCTTTATTTTTGGTAGCTTGACATCAATATGGTGTCCCGTCATGGAAGCATCAATAAATGTATCGTTTTGCGAAACTGGTGGCTCCACCTTTTTTCTTAAAGCAAGATTTAACCCTGCTGCGGCTTTATAATAATTTTCTTCAAAATCTTGGTCGAGCTCCTCGGTGTTATCCATCGTGACAATTTCGTTTTCTACTTCAATAATTTCACTTCGGTATCGTTCAACATTTGCTCATCTCACTTTGATGTCTTCGGAATTGGTGGTTTCGTTTACGGCGTTAATAAAGTTTAATATCTTGGTTATGCTGCCTTTGATGTAGGCGCGTCTTTTCTTTAATGTTACAATATCCGCCATTTTAAGTATCACTATTACCGATTTCGATATCACTTTTCACTATATACACGGTCACACACTAGCCAGTAGCCACAAATTCCCGAATATTTGAGTAGGTGTATAGAGAATAAGGGTTTGTGTGTATAGTTAGGTATGAAGAATATAGTTTTATATATGAATTAATGAAAATCACGGTAGTTTTTTTTAAACGTTTTATTTATTTAACTATTTGGTAAATAGTTTGATACTTGCGGTTTTTTTTTTTGGTTTCCATGCGGTTGTAAATCCCAGATGTGTTCCAGATGTGTACTGCGTTCGGCTGGGTTTTATGCGGCTGGGTTGAATGCTGTTCCCAATCCGGCTTGAAGGACCAATCTTTCGTACCAATGGGTAAGATTCCAATATAAATGCTCGAAGAAATTGGTACGAAAAATGATGATGCGATAAACTGGGTTTGGTGTTAAATTCCGTTTTAGTATCTTAATAAATAAAATGTTTGATAAGCGTAGTAAGTATTTTATTTATTTCACTTGTGAACAGCTTGATGGTTGGTGTAAAAGAGAAATTTTATTTTCATATAATTATGTTTCTTAAGCTGTACTATAATACATAAATGGCTTAAGTAGTTAGTTTTAACAATTCTTAATAGAGGTCCAAAATTCTACACAACAATTTTATAGCAACATTTGTGAGGTTTCTAATTTACATTTATAATGTTTCTAAAGGTAAAGTAGATTAAATTTAACAGTGTGTTATGTATAGCTGTCAGTTACTCTAATGTAAACAAATGAAAAATAATTGTAAGTATTAACTAATATAAATAATACTTGTTATGATAATTTTCTTGTTAATTTAAGGTTATGAAAAAAGTAAAAATATTGGTAAACTAAAATATTGGACCATCAAGATTTAAGCTAAGTATTTATATAATGTTAAAAAGTAACTAAATCTAATATTCATATTGTTTGATTCGCAGATGATTTGCTGGTAACTTGCTGTTCCAACACCACCAACTAAGCGGATAATACTTAATAAACACATTTTTATTAATCACTTGTTTTTGTTTCGCAGAATATTTTTCAAAAAGTTTAAAAAATCACTCGATCGATTTCGACTTGCTAGGTCATCATCAGGAGTATCTACTCTAGATAGAGTAGATACTCCTGATGATGACCTAACAAGTCGAAATCGATCGAGTGATTTTTTAAACTTTTTGAAAAATATTCTGCGAAACAAAAACAAGTGATTAATAAAAATGTGTTTATTAAGTATAAGTGTGTTTCGCCAAGTGCCTACGACAAATAGCGTAAAAAGTATTAAGCGGATAATGATGGAAGCTCTCAAGAAGGTCATTTATTGCACTTCTAAATCTCGCGAATAGAGAAGCATAAATGAACCGTTGTTTGGTTCGAATCAATGGGTTACGGAAAGCAGAGTGTGCAAGATATTGTCGTTGAAGGATACGGAATACAATTACGCTATGAATAGTAAACCATCTCAACCTCATCAAAAATATACAAGAGAAACTCGAACGCTTCAACTATAAATTACATTGGCCATGAAAAAGCTTGAGTTTAAACAAGAGAGGTAAGAGTAATAATATGCCACGGACAACAATCCTTTGCCGACTTCGGCTGTTGCATAGAAACCCACATGTGGTGACCGAACGCAACCCAGGTCAACGTATGAACACGTGACTTTCACTGCTTGCCCGACAATGCTGTATTCATTCAGCGCATCCTTTATTCTAAATTGGAATGAAATAATGATGCAAATCAATAGTAACTTTACCCGTTATTCTCGTGATGCTATATGCTGTTTGCTTTAAACAGCTATAATTGATCAACGATAAATTATAATCGAAACGTATCACATAAATCAATCAAATTTCTATTCTTGGAAATATAAACAAATAAAAGTCGAATGTCGATCAAAAACTGAACCCTTAATTCATAAACAAACTAATGACTTTAATATTACCCCAAACATAGTCTCAAAAAACATTTATCTTTTATCGTGTACGTACTGGAAAAAGGTAAGTTTAAAACTGAAAATTCATCCCTCCCTCCCCAAAAATAAAATGCTCAATCAAGAATGATAAGAAAAAAAAAATCAATCAAGAATATGTACGACGCAGCACAAATCTTTCGATTCGTACAAATTACATTTTAATTCAATCATTTTTTGCGTTTTGAAACGTAATTGTCTATTTTATGGATATCCATCAATATTGCTGTATCATTGCTTTTAAGCTTCTATAAAAATTACTTTCACATTTTGGTTTACGCAGTATTTTACAAATGCGACAATTTATAAACGAAAATGGTAATGTATCGTGAGGCATCCATCGAAAATAATATTTCAGAAGCAGGACTACTCGTATATGAGCATGATCGACCGTAAGGGCGACCTCCAATCAATTATTTTTAATTAACATCCTTTCAAATATCACATAACTCGTTTACTGCCATATGGGCTTGAATATGAATATTAGCAAACGGTAGTTACGAGTAATAATGTAAATACATAAAATTAATAAACATTACAAAAATGAAATTTCCAGCATCATCAATCAATCAATCAATCAACTAATGCTTTTCATCATAGAAAAACAAGTTTTCATCATTTTTGATAAATTTCGGGGTTTGAAAATAAATAGCAATATTGCATCGTACCCAGTACTCACCCACGTACGAGTGAGAGTACGCACACAACACAAAAATAACAACAATTTTCCCAGCCATCTCCAAAATTTACATCCAAATCATTACGTATTGATTTTTTTTTGTCTAGGCTTTCAGGTAATACATAAAATACGAAACATGTAAGTTTTCTCCTTCATAATGAATATGATAATGCAAAAATTCTGATACATATCTAGATCTATGTATATACATACAAATCTGGAGAAGAACGATAACAACAACAACACGAAATACGATGAATGTGAGTCTGATACAGCATTTTGAGGGTAAAAATTTTCATTTCGCAGATAATCGAATTTTTGTTTGTTTCAATTTTTATTTTAAGGACTATCCTAGTAGGAGGAGGATAATGTTGGATATATTTTGATGGAAGGATATGTTGATTCAATTTCAGTATTATTAAATTTCCGTAAAACAGCCGAACTAGATTAAAATAATTTTTTTGGTTTCGATATGGTGATCATCTGGCCTTATTCAAATCAAATGTGCACCCTAAAGGTAAATAAAACTACAATTTTCGATGAAATTGTTTTATATCTGTTGATCAAATAAGTAAATTCATAAACTTTTAAGCAAGATTTAAAAAAAAACAAATAAATTTTGAAAAAATCTGAGAATATTGGATTCAATAGCTTTTAAATAAAATGAAAAATTGCCTGGATTTGTTCAAATCACGGGTTGGATGTTTCAAAATGTTGAAATTTTAAATTGAGCTATCTCACGTCACTGCTACAAAATTACAACAATAACCAAAAATAAACGAAACATTCCGAATCTGTGCCAATAAATTTTATCCGTTCAAAATCAGTAAGGCTAACCATCAGGGATTTTCGCAAAAAATTGAAAACTTTTTTTTGTTGAATTTCCGGTTCAAAATGATTAAAGGTAATGTATGTAACACGTTTAGCACGAAACTACCGGTAGGAAGCATAAGGAAAGCGCGGTTATTGGAAGTTTCGTATTTTGAAATTTGGTTACATTTGTAATCGAACCTGGATTGCAGGCGAATGAGGCGACATATTGCAGCAAATTTAACGTTGATCTACTCCAAATAACAATAAAAACCAAAAATAAACGAAACATTCCGAATCTGTGCCAATAAATTTTATCCGTTTAAAATCCGTAAGGCTAACCATCAGGGATTTTTACAAAAAATCGAAAACTTTTTTTTTGATTGATTTTCCGGTTCAAAATGATTAACGGTAATGTATGTAACACGTTTAGCATGAAACTACCGGTAGGAAGCATCAGAAAAGCGAGCGCGGTTATTGGAAGTTTCGTATTTTGATATTTGGTCACATTTGTAATCGAACCTGGATTGCAGGCGAATGAGTCGACATATTGCAGCTAATTTAACGTTGATCTACTCAAAATAACATTAATAACCAAAAATAAACGAAACATTCCGAATCTGTGCCAATAAATTTTATCCGTTCAAAATCCGTAAGGCTAACCATCAGAGATTTTCGCAAAAAATTGGAAACTTTTTTTTGTTGAATTTCCGGTTCAAAATGATTAAAGGTAATGTATGTAACACGTTTAGCATGAAACTACCGGTAGGAAGCATAAGGAAAGCGCGGTTATTGGAAGTTTCGTATTTTTAAATTTGGTCACATTTGTAATCGAACCTGGATTGCAGGCGAATGAGGCGACATATTGCAGCAAATTTAACGTTGATCTACTCATAATAACATTAATAACCAAAAATAAACGAAACATTCCGAATCTGTGCCAATACATTTTATCCGTTCAAAATCCGTAAGGCTAACCATCAGGGATTTTCGCCAAAAAATGAAAACTTTTTTTTGTTGAATTTCCGGTTCAAAATGATTAAAGGTAATGTATGTAATACGTTTAGCATGAAACTACCGGTAGGGAGCATACGGAAAGCGCGGTTATTGGAAGTTTCGTATTTCGAAATTTGGCCACATTTGTAATCGAACCTGGATTGCAGGCGAATGAGTCGACATATTGCAGCAAATTTAACGTTGATCAACTCATAATAACATTAATAACCAAAAATAAACGAAACATTCCGAATCTGTGCCAATAAATTTTATCCGTTCAAAATCCGTAAGGCTAACCATCAGGGATTTTCGCAAAAAATTGGAAACTTTTTTTTTGTTGAATTTCCGGTTCAAAATGATGAAAGGTAATGTATATAACACGTTTAGCACGAAACTACCGGTAGGAAGCATCAGAAAAGCGAGCGCGGTTATTGGAAGTTTCGTATTTTGATATTTGGTCACATTTGTAATCGAACCTGGATTGCAGGCGAATGAGTCGACATATTGCAGCTAATTTAACGTTGATCTACTCAAAATAACATTAATAACCAAAAATAAACGAAACATTCCGAATCTGTGCCAATAAATTTTATCCGTTCAAAATCCGTAAGGCTAACCATCAGGGATTTTCGCAAAAAATCGAAAACTTTTTTTTTGATTGATTTTCCGGTTCAAAATGATTAAAGGTAATGTATGTAACACGTTTAGCATGAAACTACCGGTAGGAAGCATCAGGAAAGCGCGGTTATTGGAAGTTTCGTATTTTGAAATTTGGCCACATTTGTAATCGAACCGGGATTGCAGGCGAATGAGGCGACATATTGCAGCAAATTTAACGTTGATCTACTCATAATAACATTAATAACCAAAAATAAACGAAACATTCCGAATCTGTGCCAATAAATTTTATCCGTTCAAAATCAGTAAGGCTAACCTTTTTTCCGGTTCAAAATGATGAAAGGTAATGTATGTAACACGTTTAGCACGAAACTACCGGTAGGAAGCATCAGAAAAGCGAGCGCGGTTATTGGAAGTTTCGTATTTTGATATTTGGTCACATTTGTAATCGAACCTGGATTGCAGGCGAATGAGTCGACATATTGCAGCTAATTTAACGTTGATCTACTCAAAATAACATTAATAACCAAAAATAAACGAAACATTCCGAATCTGTGCCAATAAATTTTATCCGTTCAAAATCCGTAAGGCTAACCATCAGGGATTTTCGCAAAAAATTGGAAACTTTTTTTTTGTTGAATTTCCGGTTCAAAATGATTAAAGGTAATGTATATAACACGTTTAGCACGAAACTACCGGTAGGAAGCATCAGAAAAGCGAGCGCGGTTATTGGAAGTTTTGTATTTTGATATTTGGTCACATTTGTAATCGAACCTGGATTGCAGGCGAATGAGGCGACATATTGCAGCAAATTTAACGTTGATCTACTCATAATAACATTAATAACCAAAAATAAACGAAACATTCCGAATCTGGGCCAATAAATTTTATCCGTTCAAAATCCGTAAGGCTAACCATCAGGGATTTTCGCAAAAAAATGAAAACTTTTTTTTGTTGAATTTCCAGTTCAAAATGATTAAAGGTAATGTATGTAACACGTTTAGCACGAAACTACCAGTAGGGAGCATACGGAAGGCGCGGTTATTGGAAGTTTCGTATTTTGAAATTTGGCCACATTTGTAATCGAGCCTGGATTGCAGGCGAATGAGGCGACATATTGCAGCAAATTTAACGTTGATCAACTCATAATAACATTAATAACCAAAAATAAACGAAACATTCCGAATCTGTGCCAATAAATTTTATCCGTTCAAAATCCGTAAGCATCAGGGATTTTCGCAAAAAAATGAAAACTTTTTTTTGTTGAATTTCCGGTTCAAAATGCTTAAAGGTAATGTATGTAACACGTTTAGCATGAAACTACCGGTAGGAAGCATACGGAAAGCGCGGTTATTGGAAGTTTCGTATTTTGATATTTGGTCACATTTGTAATCGAACCTGGATTGCAGGCGAATGAGGCGACATATTGCAGCTAATTTAACGTTGATCTACTCAAAATAACATTAATAACCAAAAATAAACGAAACATTCCGAATCTGTGCCAATAAATTTTATCCGTTCAAAATCCGTAAGCATCAGGGATTTTCGCAAAAAAATGAAAACTTTTTTTTGTTGAATTTCCGGTTCAAAATGATTAAAGGTAATGTATGTAACACGTTTAGCATGAAACTACCGGTAGGAAGTATAAGGAAAGCGCGGTTATTGGAAGTTTCGTATTTTGAAATTTGGCCACATTTGTAATCGAACCTGGATTGCAGGCGAATGAGGCGACATATTGCAGCAAATTTAACGTTGATCAACTCATAATAACATTAATAACCAAAAATAAACGAAACATTCCGAATCTGTGCCAATAAATTTTATCCGTTTAAAATCCGTAAGGCTAACCATCAGGGATTTTTACAAAAAATCGAAAACTTTTTTTTGATTGATTTTCCGGTTCAAAATGATTAACGGTAATGTATGTAACACGTTTAGCATGAAACTACCGGTAGGAAGCATCAGAAAAGCGAGCGCGGTTATTGGAAGTTTCGTATTTTTAAATTTGGCCACATTTGTAATCGAACCTGGATTGCAGGCGAATGAGGCGACATATTGCAGCAAATTTAACGTTGATCTACTCATAATAACATTAATAACCAAAAATAAACGAAACATTCCGAATCTGTGCCAATAAATTTTATCCGTTCAAAATCAGTAAGGCTAACCTTTTTTCCGGTTCAAAATGATTAAAGGTAATGTATGTAACACGTTTAGCATGAAACTACCGGTAGGAAGCATCAGGAAAGCGCGGTTATTGGAAGTTTCGTATTTTGAAAATTGGTCACATTTGTAATCGAACCAGGATTGCAGGCGAATGAGTCGACATATTGCAGCTAATTTAACGTTGATCTACTCAAAATAACATAAATAACCAAAAATAAGCGAAACATTCCGAATCTGTGCCAATAAATTTTATCCGTTCAAAATCCGTAAGGCTAACCATCAGGGATTTTCGCAAAAAATTGGAAACTTTTTTTTTGTTGAATTTCCGGTTCAAAATGATTAAAGGTAATGTATGTAACACGTTTAGCACGAAACTACCGGTAGGAAGCATCAGAAAAGCGAGCGCGGTTATTGGAAGTTTCGTATTTTGATATTTGGTCACATTTGTAATCGAACCTGGATTGCAGGCGAATGAGTCGACATATTGCAGCTAATTTAACGTTGATCTACTCAAAATAACATAAATAACCAAAAATAAGCGAAACATTCCGAATCTGTGCCAATAAATTTTATCCGTTCAAAATCAGTAAGGCTAACCATCAGGGATTTTCGCAAAAAATTCAAAACTTTTTTTTGTTGAATTTCCAGTTTAAAATGATTAAAGGTAATGTATATAACACGTTTAGCACGAAACTACCGGTAGGAAGCATCAGAAAAGCGCGGTTATTGGAAGTTTCGTATTTTGAAATTTGGTCACATTTGTAATCGAACCTGGATTGCAGGCGAATGAGTCGACATATTGCAGCTAATTTAACGTTGATCTACTCAAAATAACATTAATAACCAAAAATAAACGAAACATTCCGAATCTGTGCCAATAAATTTTATCCGTTCAAAATCCGTAAGGCTAACCATCAGAGATTTTCGCAAAAAATTGGAAACTTTTTTTTGTTGAATTTCCGGTTCAAAATGATTAAAGGTAATGTATGTAACACGTTTAGCATGAAACTACCGGTAGGAAGCATAAGGAAAGCGCGGTTATTGGAAGTTTCGTATTTTTAAATTTGGTCACATTTGTAATCGAACCTGGATTGCAGGCGAATGAGGCGACATATTGCAGCAAATTTAACGTTGATCTACTCATAATAACATTAATAACCAAAAATAAACGAAACATTCCGAATCTGTGCCAATACATTTTATCCGTTCAAAATCCGTAAGGCTAACCATCAGGGATTTTCGCCAAAAAATGAAAACTTTTTTTTGTTGAATTTCCGGTTCAAAATGATTAAAGGTAATGTATGTAATACGTTTAGCATGAAACTACCGGTAGGGAGCATACGGAAAGCGCGGTTATTGGAAGTTTCGTATTTCGAAATTTGGCCACATTTGTAATCGAACCTGGATTGCAGGCGAATGAGTCGACATATTGCAGCAAATTTAACGTTGATCTACTCATAATAACATTAATAACCAAAAATAAACGAAACATTCCGAATCTGTGCCAATAAATTTTATCCGTTCAAAATCCCTAAGGCTAACCATCAGGGATTTTCGCAAAAAATTGGAAACTTTTTTTTGTTGAATTTCCGGTTCAAAATGATTAAAGGTGATGTATTAAACACGTTTAGCACGAAACTACCGGTAGGGAGCATACGGAAGGCGCGGTTATTGGAAGTTTCGTATTTTGAAATTTGGCCACATTTGTAATCGAACCTGGATTGCAGGCGAATGAGGCGACATATTGCAGCAAATTTAACGTTGATCAACTCATAATAACATTAATAACCAAAAATAAACGAAACATTCCGAATCTGTGCCAATAAATTTTATCCGTTCAAAATCCGTAAGGCTAACCATCAGGGATTTTCGCAAAAAATTGGAAACTTTTTTTTGTTGAATTTCCGGTTCAAAATGATTAAAGGTAATGTATGTAACACGTTTAGCATGAAACTACCGGTAGGGAGCATACGGAAGGCGCGGTTATTGGAAGTTTCGTATTTTGAAATTTGGCCACATTTGTAATCGAACCTGGATTGCAGGCGAATGAGGCGACATATTGCAGCAAATTTAACGTTGATCAACTCATAATAACATTAATAACCAAAAATAAACGAAACATTCCGAATCTGTGCCAATAAATTTTATCCGTTCAAAATCCGTAAGGCTAACCATCAGGGATTTTCGCAAAAAATTGGAAACTTTTTTTTGTTGAATTTCCGGTTCAAAATGATTAAAGGTAATGTATGTAACACGTTTAGCATGAAACTACCGGTAGGGAGCATACGGAAGGCGCGGTTATTGGAAGTTTCGTATTTTGAAATTTGGTCACATTTGTAATCGAACCTGGATTGCAGGCGAATGAGGCGACATATTGCAGCTAATTTAACGTTGATCTACTCATAATAACATTAAAAACCAAAAATAAACGAAACATTCCGAATCTGTGCCAATAAATTTTATCCGTTCAAAATCAGTTAGGCTAACAAACCATCAGGGATTTTCGCAAAAAATTGAAAACTTTTTTTTGTTGAATTTCCGGTTCAAAATGATTAAAGGTAATGTATGTAACACGTTTAGCACGAAACTACCGGTAGGAAGCATAAGGAAAGCGCGGTTATTGGAAGTTTCGTATTTTGAAATTTGGTCACATTTGTAATCGAACCTGGATTGCAGGCGAATGAGGCGACATATTGCAGCAAATTTAACGTTGATCTACTCAAAATAACATAAATAACCAAAAATAAACGAAACATTCCGAATCTGTGCCAATAAATTTTATCCGTTCAAAATCAGTAAGGCTAACCATCAGGGATTTTCGCAAAAAATTCAAAACTTTTTTTTGTTGAATTTCCGGTTCAAAATGATTAAAGGTAATGTATGTAACACGTTTAGCACGAAACTACCGGTAGGAAGCATCAGGAAAGCGCGGTTATTGGAAGTTTCGTATTTTGAAATTTGGTCACATTTGTAATCGAACCTGGATTGCAGACGAATGAGGCAACATATTGTCGGTTGCGGTTGGTTACTTTTTTTCACGCCAAGCCTTCTGTGCCATTTAGAAGCAACTCCCACTTGTATACACTTACCTTTTTCATAATCTCTCTTATCTCGAAAACAATCTGTAATAATAATTGGACATCTTCAAATGTTGTTTTTGTTTTAAATGTTTGTCTTTTCATTTCATTTTTTTGTTTTTTAAATTTATTTTATTAATAATTAATTTAAATAATTTATTTTACAAGTTTTGTTTTTATCTTTACATTATTTATTATATCAAAAGAAGGAAAAATTGAAAATTATAATAAAAAAAAATTATAAAAAATTAAAACGAAACCGAGGAAAAAACAAATAATTTAATTAATTTAAAATTTAGATAATAATTTATTTTAATAATTTTTTTTATTTATTTCATTTCATAAATATAATATGTATAACGAATAATACAAATTTTCACTAACAAAAATTATTTATTTCTATTAAATTATTTTATTTTATATAATATATTTTTATATTTATTTTAATAGAAAAAAAAAATTTAAATAAATGTTTTGTTTTGTGTTAAATTTAATAAATTTGATTTATTATTTTTAATTTATGTTTTTATGTAATAATAATAATAATTTTATGAATCATGTACAAAGTGTTTATTTATATTTTAAATTAATTTATTTATGTTTTTAATTAATTTAAAATTTTATTAATTTTGCCTTCTTTTTGTTTTGCTTTTATTTGTTTTTTGTAAAAATTTAATTTTAATTGCGTTTATGTTACTGTGTTCAAACACAAAAATATCAGAAAGAGCAATTAACGGAATTGCCAATTTTGATTAATAAATTTATTTATATTTCAATTTTGTTCATTAATTTTATAAATGTTTTTATTTCAATTCTATTTTAAGTCAATAAAACAAAAAAATTTCAAATATTTCTCAGTCTAAAAATAAATGATTGAGCAAATGAATGTGTATGTAGAGGTGTTTTCGTTTTGTGCGCCTTGGGATAGTATTTGCGCTTGATGGTTATGTGTTTTTATGACTTTCAAGGATTTAATGGCTGGATCACCTGGAAATAAATAAATAGGCATAAACTAATTTAATATTTGATTTAGATATTATAAATTATTGATTTAAAAATGAAATAAAAACAAAAATAATTTTTAAAAACAATTTTCATAAATGTTTACATTAATAGCGTAATGAAATAAAAAAATGAAAGCATAAAAATTTACTGGTTACATGTTAAGGTAAATTTCGCTTATAACTCTCTCTCTCTCTCTCCTTCTTTCTCTCTGGCTCTATATCCCATCAAGAGATTTGGCCGCCTCAAATGAGGTTTCATAATCATATTTTCATGTCGGATAATGAGTGATTAATTCATTGATCCTAAACCAGCCGTAAAAATTTTTTTACCACCGGGAATTGAACCCGGGACCTCCGGTCGCTGGAGCAAGCATGCTGACCACTTTACCACCAACGCGTCACCGACCTGGTAAAAATATACAACTTAGTTGTAACAAGTACGTTTTTCCCACATAAGAGAATCCACAAAGTAAGGTGGAGATCGAATGATGGCAGAACAGAAAACCAAATCGATCACATAATGGACACTCCACCAGCAGTGGCGCTTGGTCTCTTGATTTCATCATGGTTTCCAAAATGTAAAATTTATTAATTTTCAATTTTATGCTCAAATGGAAATTTTGGTATTTTCGCGAACGGGAATTTTATCCAATTGACATTCCCAAATAAGCTACGAACCCGATTTATTGTAAAAACTATCAGATAACTGAAATCCTAGAGATATTGACAAAGGGTCACGTTTATACTTTTTATTTTAAATGTTCCAAAATTCCTCAAAGAACCTGTGAACATCAGTTTTAAATAGAAATGTAGAATCCAAAAAGATAGCCAAAACCTTAAACTATCCAAAAATATAGGCGGGACCCTGTGAATATCTCTAGGATGTCAATTATTTGATTGTTTTTATAATAAATCGGGTTCGTAGCTTAATAGAGAATGCCAATTGGGTAAAATTCCATCAGTAAAATATGCATTTCCGGTGGAGTAATTTCCACCAAATTTCATTGCGACCTCCCATTTAAGAAAAAAGTTTAAGAATGAAGTTTAATCCAACTCAGTAAATACATCTGGGCTGTGAAGGATACAGGTAGACGTGATAAAGTGGCGGTGAACAAATGATTCAAATTAATCGTAAAACTGCCGATAATGCAGATTGTAACTAAGACGATAACCTTTAACATTCAACCGAAAATACAGACAGATTACATAAATTTGGAGCCGAAAAATAACAGTGATTCGATGCAACTGGCACTCTAACAAAAAAAATTTTTGTACAAAAAATTTTGCCAGATGAACGATCGATCATCTGGATGTACCAATTCGATTGACCGTGCGACCCTAAGTAGAATTTGAGTACAAGTTTGGAGTGTGTTTAATGAGGTTATAAAGGCGAAATGTGATGCCAGAAGGGCCAGAAAGGCCAGAAAGGCCACAAAAATGATTTCAGTATGGCTAGGCCAATTAATTCTATAACCAATGGCCCTAGGTGGATGTTAATTCTAAGTTTAGGGTAAGTTTAATGAGGAGATTTTTTATCGATAATGGCCCATGACCCAATGAAGATATTGTTTTTTTTTATGTGGGTCAAGTGACGTTATAGGAGTGAAGTTTTGATTTTCACCATCTTTTGTCAATAAAATCGTTCAGTATTTGATATTTTGCCAGAAAGACACCAATCTGACTATGCCAGGAGGTTATAGGCATGAAACTTGAAATTCTCTCATGTTTTGTCGATAAAATCGTTTGTCGATTTATCGTTTAATCGACCGCCATTCGACATTCTGCTAGACAGACACCAATCTGACCTGGCTGATTCAATAACTAATGGCCGTGGGTAACTCCAATGAGCCTGCTCCTGATTAGCCGCATAGGTTGTCGATAAGGTTCTGGTTTGATCTGGCGTCGCAAATTCGACGGTCCACGACCATAGGTAGGACTCGACTATAGGTCTGATGCAGTTACAGGGAAACCTTGACTTTCCCCATGTTCCGTCGACAAAGTCACTTGTCAATCGAGACCTCGTTCAGACAGATAAGAATGTAGATATGGATTATAGGTTTGGGGAAACCCTAATATTCTCCAAATTCCTTCGATAAAATTATGGATCCACACCAAACCTATCGTCAAAATGTACCTATGATTATGGGAAATTGAATTGGCATAGTCAGAATAGTGTCTATCTGGCAAACTCTCGAATGTCGAAAGATTTTATTGAAATCATACCCATCCCAAACACAATCAACCTATATAATCACGATCAAGCCATCGAATTCGGCCTAGCCAGATCGGTGTCTGTCTGGCACAACCCCAAATCGTAATCGCTTGATAATTGTTCAACGTCTTTATCGACAATTTTCGGCTGAATGAATGGCATTCTCTTTGGGTATCATAATTTCTATAGTTATGGCTCACAATATTGCGAGTCCATAGTTGCTTTTCAGCTTCTAAAGAAGTTTTCAATTTGGGCCAGTCGATGTTGTCAGCCTGTGACGGCCATGTTGTTTTTGTGGCTTAAGACGACTTTCAAATTGTTTGGTGGCCAAATTCAAGACAACCGGTTCGGTAAACAATCAGCTAACACTGTACGTCAAAGTAGTGCCAGATCAGCCGAGAACAATGCCGCGGTCCGTGAAAGTGTACAGCGAGAACCCGAGCCAGTCAAATCCTCGCCATGCACAAGAACTAGGCCTTCACGGACTTCAACTTGGAGAATTTTGAGTTGGGACTTGAGCCTATATCCGTACAAGATCCAACTGACCCCCGAGCTCAAATTTAATGACCATAGACAACGCCGTTTGTTCGCTGGCTGGGCGTCGGAGCGTTTGGAAGAGGTCCCCAACTTTGACTAAAAAACCATCTTTTGGACCGCCGGTATCATAATTTTTTCAAAATGAAATTGAACTATATGGAGGTAGACGACATGCGTTTCCATTCTGCATGAACTGGCCACCAAAATCGTGTGATTTGACCCCGCTACACTTTTTCTTGTGGGGTTTCTTCAAGCCTCACACCGTTAATACCTCACACACAGTTTGTTTCATTCCGGTTCAATATCGACCCACCCGACAAATTGAAAAACCCTTTACTTAGTACAATATATACATCTTACGGTTATGGTCAAAATAGTCCTAAATTATATGAAACATTTACCACCAACATGCAACATGGTCTGGAATATGAAATTCACATAAAATTAAAACAACAAAATTTTTTTTTATCGAAATTCATGGGAATCCTCCCCATGTTTAACATACAAAGAGAGTTGTATCCGTATTGGTTATGCAATGGTTTAGGTTCATTTAAATTGACAATTTTCCAGTTGACAAATTTTGTTCGAAAATTGAGACTTGAGAGTTGGGAGTTGGGAGTTTTTTTTTGTTTCATCAGCACACTAGACGCAAATATAAAGTTTAAATATTATTTACATCAACCAATAATAATACTAATTTTGTGCATCTAGAATGTTAGTGAAACAGCAGCAAAACTCTCAACTCTCAATTTTCGAACAAAATATGAACTCAGAGGTATGAACAAAATTTATATTAGATTCCCTTTTTTATCATTAATCTGAGTTCCATCTCTTTCGATTGAGAAGACTTAATGGACATATTGGGAAACAAGACGCTACATAGCGGCTTTACCAGAGCACTTCTATACAAATTTCCAAAAATCATGATCCATCAAATTTTAACAATGCAGAAACAGCTGCAGTGGTTTGAGTCGTTTTGCAAGTAGGGTCGTGAGTAGATGTTTTTCTTTGTTTATTTTGTTGCCAATTTATTTGAATCGACCTAGCTGATGCTCCCGGGATAACAAAGCAAACATGTGCGTGTTGGCAATAAGATAACGGTTACAAGCAATTGGACTAAAATAAGGCGCATCTTTTTAAATGAAGCCAAATCAGTAAACGTAAGCTTTACAAACCAAAATGTAAACTTTATTCCCGTGGTGCCCAAGTTGCTAAGCGAAGATGGAAAAAAACAAGTCAAGAGGGAAAAACAAGAGTTAAACATTAAATATATAGGAAAATATACTGGCTCGTGGGTAGAAATTCTGAGGTAAAACAACAAATTGCTTGTGACAAAATACAATCTTCCAAAATAAAGTGGTGTGAGGGATTGTGAATGCACCATGGCACATTAGGAACGACAACCTTCATAGGGACTTAAAGATCGAATACATCACCGATAAAATAAAGAAACACGCAAGGAAACACGTACAGTGATTTTCTACACTGAGAAAAATTTTGGTTTGTAAAATTAAAAAACCAAGTTTTAATGTCTAAAAGTTATACATTTTTTTGAATGTAAAATTTTTTTTTTTTAAATTAAATGAAATTTTTGCAAACTAATAAATAGCTTTTTTATTTTTATATTGTGCAAAATGATTTATAAAACACTTTTTAAATTTAAAAAGTTTATTTATTTAAATAGAATAATTTATAAAAGAAGAGTTCTAGCATTTTAAAATTTTTTTTTGATAATAATGACACCCTATTAAAGTTAACCGACTCCAGCCGAAAAAATGTCTATAATGTAGATGCAAACTAATCAAACGAAAAGGACAGCCGATTTTTGTCGGTAACATCCAGCCGAAAAAAATGTCGATACTGCAGATACGAATTTTATGCCGGACTGTAATAATTTATATTAGAAATTTTTATTTTGTTATTCATAAACACCAACTGAAAAATTTAAAATAATAAATTTTCATTCGAAACAAATAAATCTAATATACCAAACCAAATTTCTCTAAGTACCGTATTAGATGTTTGGGGAGGTAAGGCGTGAAATGCATATATAGTTACATGTTTAGAGTATATTTTAAATGGCACTTCATCTAATAAATATCATTTAAAAATATCAGGTAAATTTTCATGTGGGGAGTATGGGAAAACTCGATTGAATAATATCGCACACACAAAACTTGAAAATTTCTAAAAATTGACCGTTTAAAATGTCATGGCTGGAAATAGATTCAAATGAAAGGTCTTATATTTCCAGTCATGATACTTTAAACGGTCAATTTTTAGAAATTTTCATATTCAATTGAGTTTTCCCGGACTCTTCAAATGGAAGTTGACCTAAGATTTTTGAAGTTTTGCTTGATATATGCCATCTTGTTTTCTCAGTAATAAAATAGTTGTTTATTATAATTTTAATGCAAAAAGTTTACTTTTGAGTAATACGTTAATGAATCGAAATAAACATTGTTGACTTAAAAACATATTACTGTTTAACACCCAAAATATTTATCTGCTTTATCGACATTTTCGGCTGACTATGTATATGAGCCTACCTTACCGACTTTGATAGACAAGTTGTTTTGTATCTCCATTATCGACATCTTCGGCTAATGCAGTTCTGTTATTGCAATCAAATCTACATTATCGACATTTGTCGGCTGTTATTTTAATTGTCACACTCGACTCTGCAGTAGCGACATTTTTCGGCTGATATATGCAGTCTTATCGACATTTTTCGGCTAGAGCGAGTCGGCTAACTTTAACAGTATAATAATGACAACTTACGAAAATGTTTATATTTATTGTTTTGCCAGAAATCCCGTTGTTTTATTTTTCAATTCGTTTATATTTTACCCTTGAGATATACTCGACGTGACTGCGACGTTTCTAAATGTCAAACACGCTGTTCTCCATAGCCTACTGAAGACTCATTAATCGCGTCGAATATAATTGCTGTAGTTTGAAATCATATATTTTTAGTTTTGAGTCACGTCGGTCGCTTCCAGTATATCTCAAGGGTTTTTTATTTTAATCCTTAGCGGGTATTTCAGTCATATATAGTACATTTATATTTCGCTCAAAAAATTTGTTGTTTCCGATCGAAATCGTTGTTTTCGGTTAATTGACACTGAGAATATAAGTAATTTTGATTTTCTTTGTATATTTCGTTGAATGGGTTTTCTGTCATAACCTTTTCATTATTTGGCTATAAAAATCGAAGTCACATTGCATGTGTTCGCGCAGCTTTTAGCACAAAATATTATAATCCCACAACTAATTAATTATTATATTTTTCGTAATTAATATCAGAAACGAAGGTTAGTATCGCAATAAACCTATAGTGATTTATTAAATCTATCTTAAATTATCCGAAATCGGTAAGTAAACTTAGTGTATCATGTATGGTACAAAAACTGTTTGCTCAATTTTTACATTATGTGTCATATATGCTCAGTTTTAAATTTGAATATTCCAAAAATATCTTTAGTTTGTTTGCCTTTAGTTTTATTTAATTATAGTTTTATTTAGATACTTATTTCATTAAGAGGTGATCTAATAGGTAAGTAATTAATTAAAATGCCTAGACCAAAATATTTGTCTCTCGAGGAAATAGAAAAAATCATAGAAGAATGGCTTGGTAGTAGTGAGGACGATATGGATGACGATGAAGGTAATGAAATAAATAATAACAATTGGGAAGTTAACATCGAGGAGCCGAGAGGAATTGTGGAAGACCTAGATATTGAAAATATCGAAGTTGTCTTAGCTGGTGATCTGAGCAAAAAGGGTTCTTATTAGTAACGAAGATGCGGAAATCAAACAGTTAAGAGATAGATATAAGAAACCAGTCTGGAAAAACGCTCCATTCATTCAAAATCCATCGAAATTGAAATTTACTGCAAATACACAATTTCCACAACAAATAATGAATCGCGACACTCCATTGGCGACTTTTAATTTATTCTTCAATGATGAAGTTTTAGATTTAATAGTAGAGCAATCAAATTTATATTATACGCAAAAGAATGTTCCAAATCCATTTATTCTGTCAAAACTCGAGCTTAAAAAATTCCTCGGAATTTGTATCATTTCTACGGTACACCAAGTACCTCACACTGAGCTATATTGGGATCCTATTGTGGGAAATAAACTTATTCAAGAAACTATGTCATTGAAATTGTTCAAAAAAATTAAAAGCAATCTGCACTTTGTAGACAACGAAATGGCATTACCAAAATGTGTCATCCCCAGCATGACCGCTTATTTAAACTTCGTCCATTTTTAAACCTGCTGCAACAAAATTTCTTGCAAATACCGTTAGAGGAGCATTTATCTGTGGACGAACAGATATGCGCTACAAAAATAAGAAGCTACATGAAGCAATACGTGCCTTCTAAGCCTCACAAATGGGGTTTTAAAATTTTTGCTTTGACAGGAGGGTCATCAGGTATGATGATTACACATAATTTTATGGCCTAAAACAAATATGAAACGTATGTGTTTTATTTTAGGTTTCTTGTATAATTTTGAAATTTACACAGGACAAAAAAATAATTATAGAAACGAAGGTGAGGAAAATCTTGGAGCATCAGCCAATATAGTTGTCCGGTTATGCAGATCTGTTCCTAGAAATTTAGGTCATAAAGTGTTTTGTGACAACTATTTTACCACAATACCGCTTGTTCTGTTTCTTGAACAACAAGGAATTCTTTGCATAGGGGCGATAAGACGTAATCGCATCCCAAACTCTAAATTCAATACTGATAGAGCGATAGGCAAACTTCTACGAGGGTCTAATGAAGAATATACGGCCTCTTTTGAAGGTACTGACTTAAGCTTAGTGCAATGGAAAGACAACAAGTCGGTTATGCTGGTTTCGTCTTATGTTGGAGCTAACCCAGTGTCACTGATAAATAGATGGGACAGCAAAAAAACGTGCTGAAGTAGCTATTAAATGGCCGGAAATTATAAAACATTATATGGTTATATAGAGTTTTATAGGTCGGAGCCACATAAAATATTAATTGTCGAAATGGTATCACACGATATTTTTCCACATGGTTGACATTACTGTTGTTAATTCTTGGATTATGCATCGGCAAATTTGCAAGGAAAATAATCAACAGGCCCTGACACTTGTAAATTATAGGAAAAATTTAGGACAGGCACTGTGTATAGTTGGTTCTGGCAGAGAGGGTCGAAATAATTCTGCAACATCCCGCCAGTTAACCAAAGTATTAATAAATAAGTCCCATAAGAAATCGGCTCAAAATATTCCTATAAAGGATATTCGTCTCAATAACACTAACCATTTTCCAGTTTGGGGAGAGCGAACTAGATGTAAACTGCCTAAGTGTAAAAGCCAGACCTTTATAAAATGTTTAAAATGTAACGTAAGTTTATGCATCAATAAGGCTCGAAATTGTTTCTTAGATTTTCATAATTAATTTGTTATTATATACTAACTAGTTATTAAGAAACTAAATTAACTTATTTAATTTTATTTTGTGATCAACATGTCATGATTAGGTTTTAATCTTAAATCGTTTATTTGATTTTTTTTATATTATTTTTATTTTTACAATGTGATTAAATTCTGAAGTACCTTTATTAATTTGAATATTTTTTTATGGACATTCGTTTTATGTATGATTTTATTTACAAATGAGACCCGCTAAAACACATTTAAATGGAATAAAATCTTTCGAAATATTTAACTCGTAGTTTTTGTCATACTGGATTTTGTACCATATCTGATACATAAAATAAATTCCTTTTTCCGGAAAAATAAATGAATTCAAAGAAAAACTTCGGAAAAAACTTTTCCAAACACTCCGAGATCTATGAAGTGGCAAATTGTGGTTCCAATAGGTGAAAAAGCACCACAAAGGGTTAAAGTTTTTTCGGCTAATTTAGAAAAAATATTATTTACAAATACAATGACATTCACTTTTCCAGAAGTTTTAATTTGGTGATATAATTCGCTAAATCGATACGTTCTTGTGTTATACTAAAGGTATGAAGATTTGAATTTTTGCAGTTTGTTCGTTGCAATCTGATGAGTAGACCAACTGATAAAACAGTACGAAACCAAACTGCCAAGAAAGAAGAACTTAAGGAGGTTCTCATTATATTTTTTAAAGGGTTGTTGTTTTTACACAATGGCCCTGTGGCACTATTCTGGTAATTCCCTGGGAATAGGGAATTGGGGAAAGATTTTATATGTAATTTCTATTTTAATTTTTTTTTTTCTGGCATACTGAGGTAAAAATCTAGTGGTAATTTTTTTGAAAACAAAATAAAATAGGGAATAATTTTACCTGCCAATTTAGATATGGAAAAATTATTCCCAATTTATAAATATTTACATGAAACTTTACTTCTTAGTAGGCCGGAAAAATAATATTGGAACTGAAATTACATATGAAATCTTTCCCCAATTCCCTATTCCCAGGGTACCAGAATAGTACCACTGAGGGTTAAAAATTTGAGAGGGGTAGTTAATTTTATACTTTTTATGGTAGATATATTATGTTATGAGTAGATGTTAGATGACCTCTTTGTTTTTGCTGACTTGAACAGTCGAAAACATTGTGAATGTCATTGTATTTGTAACGTATATTACGACTTTGATTTAATAAAATTGTGTGATATTTGTTAAAAAAAATTATTTAAAAATTAAGATAAATCTTTTAAAACTAGCCAATAGGTTTTTATTTTTAAAAAACAATCTCTTAAATTTTAAGAAAACTATTTGACATAAGCAAGGAAAGTGTTTTGGAAAATAAGAACAATTTTTTTATTTTTATAAACAAATTTGGCGAAAAAATTTATTTTATAAATAAAAATATTATCCTTTCGGTTTTTCGATTATCCTTTTGTTTTTTTTTTCTCAGTGTAGACATAAAAATGAAGATATCCGTCGTATGTTGGACATCACCAATGGAGTGAGGAGACTCCAGTGGCTAAAACCGCTGGAGCAGGGCAACTCAAATTAGAGCAAGAAATTTTAAGAAATATAAATTACCAGTTGATCTCTGAAACGGTTCTAACATTGAATAAATAAATTTCAAAAAATAAATATCGGTTAATATTCACCATTGTTAAATGAAAATAAAGAATTTCGGCAATTTACAAAAATCCTATTGAAAAAAACATAAATCTTTAAACAAACAATACCTTTTGTCAGAACCGATACCGAATTATTTCCACAGTTCGAACAATACAAATCTCGCTCTTGCTGATATCTAAAAATTTCATAATTTTTGTGTTGCACAAAACGTGTATGCGCCTTTCTTCATTCGGACGTTATCATCAGCTTTAAAACCCAAAATAAATCAATATTGCAATAATGTACGAGACAACAGAGAGATGCTTAGATTGTTGGAAAACACAATAAACCTTTTAGAAAATACAATTTCATTATTTCTACCATAACATCCCATTATTTTTATTCTTTAAAATATAAAAAACTGTTTTTTTTTTAAATCGTAATGCAATTTTATACAAACATACGAGTACTTATATTATTTCCAATAAGGCGAACAAATAAAATTAAATCAATAACATTAATATCTATCTATATAAAGCGCGATTTAAGCTGCGGGAAAAATTCCATTTACGTAAAACAACATGAAGTAATTGGGTTTAATCTATAAAAGCGGAGAGAGTAAAATTCCATTACGCCTGTACGACGAGTCAACAGCCCATGTAGGTAGGTACATGAGCATTAAAAAAATATAAACAAAAAGCTTTTTTCTATTCTCACTTTTCCCTTATACCGTTTGAACTTTTATATTTCATTTTGTTGTTGTTGGTTTTTTTTTTTTTAGAAAATTGAAGAATAAAAAATAGCAACAGCTTATTAATTTTTATATTTCAATAAACAATAATTCAATGAACAATAAATTGTTGTTATTATTTATAAATGTTTGTAAATGTACAATAACAACAACAATGCACGTAAACAAATTTTAGAAATGGAAAATTGAAAAATTGATTTTTATTTAAAAATAATAAAGGAAATCAAATGAAAAATAATTTTTCCAATTTTCGTTTTTTTTTGTAGACAGCATATAATAAAATTATGCTGGTGTGTGTAGCTGACATTTTAAGAGAGTTTTTTGTACGATTCGGTAGTTTCGTTATCAAAATTATTTGTATAACAACAACACTTATGCTATAAAATAATGACATTGAATATGTTGCGACTCGATATTACACGATACAATATTTGCGCATGCGACTATAATACATGTGTTTCAATATTTTTGCACTCGATTTGGATATATTTGACAGGAGAGTGAAAAAAATAATTTATATCAAATAATATTCGCAAATAGCTGTACGCTATATTGGTGACCGTCGACGAGGACAAAAACGCAACTGTATTAAAATTAAAACTCGGACCACCCCGTTTTTCTCTCGAGGTTAAATATTTCAATACGCGCATTTAGCGACAATGTCGGACGACGAAAAGGATGTTGACACGCTAAAATTAGATGATGCCGCTAATACAAACAGACTATAGTGAACGCAGTCGCGTCATGGATGCCTATCCCCACGCTAAAGAGGGATCAGGTGGACACATGGTTTCTCCAGAGCGAACAATGGTCAATAGAATTTCCGAGAAAATGAAATTCGGTACCGTTGTTGCATCATTGGACCCGAACATCGTTAGTCAAGTGTACGAAGCAGAGAAATACCCACCCGATGCCAAACCATATGATAATCTCAAACAGGCTGTGTTAGCAGCTTACGCCGAGATATCGCCGCAGCGTTTTCAAAAGCTGGTATTGGGTACCGTTAGCGACACGAAGGACGAAAGTATATTGAAAATTTTTTGGTTAAGCCGATTGTCGATCCATAGGTGAAGGTTATTGTCAGTGATAGCAAGGGAGAGTTATCCGAAATTGCGAAAGTAGCAGATGCGGTTATGGAGGCGATGAATCTCTCAGTAAATCAACTAAGTCAACAGTCGATAAATCAACCACCGCAAGCATCTGGCGTCTAACCCCAGTACGACTAGTGATAAATCAAGCGGCAGTTTTTTTTTTTTGAGATTAAAGCACGCAGGCTTATCATTTATTTTCAATACGATTTTTTGTCACATATAATTATAATAATATACAAAATGAAAATAAATGATTAGGGTAATTATCACCGATTTAACGGCAATATTGATCTATCCTTTAACAAAGAAAAATTATGATAAAAAGTAGTAAACATTACAATTAAAAATTTAACAATAAAAATATAATAAAGATTGAAACAATTGAAACTAAAATTAAACTGCATCAGACTAAAACTCTAAATAGGAAATCGATATTAGGGTGCTCAAAAAGCCAAACTTTAAGTAATTGGAGAAATGATTTTGAATTTATTTGTTGTCGTATGCTAAGTGAAAGTTGGTTAAATAAGGAAGGGGCAGTTACCAGGAAATATTTTATTAAATGTTCTCTAAAAAAAATGTGAAACAACAAATAAGAACTGATTATTGCAGGAGTTAACATTACATGTGTAACAGCTCTCTGTGGACTCCTAGGCGTTTTCAGGCCGCTTTAGATCGCTTCATATCGCTTCAAATCGCTCAAATCAAACGACCACATGCTCAAATGACCACAGCCGTGTGATTTTGCACAGCTGATGGCTAGTCCTCATAGCTAATCATCAAAAGTAATAGCACAGCAAGCTAAGTATTGCCTAACAGCAAAGTTATTGGTATAACACTAACATTTAAAAGTCATCAAAATCATCATCCAGTGATAGTAATAGTAGTACCGTTATCCAGTCGACATCATTAACACCGCTGCGCGATTCAATCAGTGTTAATCAGCTTTGCGTTCACGACAATTCGAACAAAATTAGTTTCCTGATTGACACCGGAGCAGATATATCGGCGCTTTCCAAATCATTCGCATCACGTTCAGCTACGCCAACAACACAATTATTGTACGCCACCAATGGCTCTAAAATTGCAAATGTCAGTGAAATTCGCCTTCAATTGAATTTCGGGCTTAGAAAATCGCTGACGTGGACGTTTACGGTAGCCGGCGTTAAGCAACCAATAATCGGGTCGGATTTTTTATCGCACTACAATCTACTTGTGGACATTGCAAGTAATAAATTGATTGACAGGGTGACGTCATTCGAAAAGCATATAGAGAAATCGCTAATCTGCACGATGTAGCAGTTAAAACTTTTAATGCAAACCATTAATTTTCTTCGTTACTATATGAGTTTGTTGGCATGTCGAATACTGTGGTGAAACATAAGGTGAAAATAAGCTGAATACCTAAAACAATAAAGTAAACAACTAAATACCACGATGGAAAAAATAGATGAGCTGCACGAAGAAATCCCGCTAGAAACAACTAAAGATGACTTAGAACATCAAGATTATTTTAAAAACAAAGTTTACTTCGAGATTAGCCAGAAGAGTGTAAAATTACAGGTTAAAGGAAATTGAGATACTAAAGTTCAATGGAAACTATCAAGATTGGGTTGGGTTCCATGAACTGTTCTCAAAATTGGTAGATCAAAACGTTAGTCTAACAGATACACACAAAATCATGTATCTCAAAATACATTTGGAGGGAGCAGCGAGCAAAATTATTCAACATTTGCAGCCAATAGGAGACAATTATAAAAGATCGATGGAAATACTATGCAACAAATATCAAATCAAAAGGTTACTAGTAAATATTCAACAAGAAGCAGCATCCGCATGATTAGATTATTGCATGACACCGTCAGGGAAAATTTACATGCAATAAAGAATTTAGGAGTAGACATTGTAACCTGGAGTGCTTGGCTAGTTCCATTTCTAACGAAAAAACAAGACAACGATATTCTCAAATCATATGAGATGTCATTAAAAAATCCTAAGAAGCTTCAATCCACCAATGGACTTCTCAAGTTTCTGGAACAGCGATATCAACTGCTTGCAACCTTACGACTACCAAAATTAACGCCGGCAAACGATAGCATTCGCCATAAACAATAAGCATTCAGTGCAACAATAGTTAAAAATCAATCGTGTATCTTGTGTTCAGGCAATTATAATTTAGAATGCTGCCACAAGTTTAACAAAATGAGTCACATAGAACGAAAGCAGCTTGTCAACTTACGTGATCTATGCAGAAGGTGCCTAGTCACTGCGCACAATTTGCAACAATCTTATAGTCAATAAAGATGTAAAGAATGCAATGGCAAGCACCACAATCTACTTCATACAACTACAAGTTCAAGAAGCCTTTCAACCAACAGTGCGACGAAAACGCAAGAGACAACACTTTTAGCAACCGCAGTTGCCAAAACCACTAGATTAGATGGAAGGGAAGAGTTTTTAAGATTGCTGATCGACACTGGCTCACAACAACGGTTAAATCTAGTAGGTCGTTAAATCAATGCAGAGGTCCATAGTGTAGGCAGACAAGTTGCTGGTAGAGTCAATAGTATTGTAAATATCAACCTACAACCAAGATATCCGTCAACATTTTCAATAGAAATTGAAGCTGTAGTACTAGCCAAAATAAACCTAAATCTGCCCAAAACACCATTTATGTTTGAAAAATTGAAACATTTCGACGAGGTGCTATTTGCCGATCTGAACTACAACAATCCCGCACCAATTGATATACTTCTGGATGCAGATTATTACACGCAGATCATGAAGCCGCAGTGCATCAAAGGAAATAAAAAGGAACCAGCATCACATCTCACGGAATTCGGATGGGTAATTTTAGGAAGAATTTCTACACCCAACAGGACAACAGAGCTAAAATACAACTCACACGTCTCATCGACTGAGATAGTTGAACAACTAAAAAAAACGAGTGAGTCCATTAGTACTCTCAAGGAGATGTGTAAACATGGCGTGTGTATAGTACGTGGGTACAGTTTACTTTGAAGGAAGAAGGAATGCAATTTTACTAACCAGAGTTTTTCATTTGTTTATTATCGTTAAATTGGTCTATTACTCTTTCGGTATAATCGAAGCAATTGGATTTTGGTAGCTAAAATAAGATATATTATATACTGTCGACTCTAACTTTAAAAATTTTCATTGAAAAACTGCACAATATGGTCGTCCCATATCTAGTAGTAAATATATTTCGATCTGAGTTCATGTGCAAATCGAATTCGTCTCGCAGGAAGTTTATAAGTGGTTCAGCTTGAGGAACAGCAACATTAATATTGAAATCCCCGCTCATAATCACCGGCAAAAGATGATAGTCTCCTTGGAGAATTTTTGAAATGTATGAACTTCATTATGTCTTCGAAAGATTTATTCGGCGAGGTTAATACAACTACAAAAAGCATCTTATTCCCATTGAGAAGCTGAAGTTCAGCCGTATATATATCATCAATGAGTTGTGTGGTTACGCTCATACCAGTTGTTTGTCCAACGATGATTTCTTTATGCGAGGTGACTGTATGGTATGAGTATTCTATTTGAATTTTTATATATTGTTACTCCGGCAGCTCACTCACCGTCTCTCTTGAATAGAACGCAGATCTGGAAAAGCAAGAAAATTGAGCATCCTTGCGTGACTGTGTCAGTTAGGTCGAGGTGATGTGTATGACCTAAGACTCTGACAGTTCAATGTTAAAAACCAGACGTCATTATTATCTCGTACAAAATTCGCTATTACAACGGATAAAGCGGATTTGTAGTGAGGCGCGATAGCTAATTTTGAAGAAGACCCATTGAGGTCCATTTTTACGTCCATGGTAGACGACCATGGTGTCTTTTATCGTAATAGTATATACTGACTATCTCGTTGTAGGTACCACCGTGTGATGCATGAATTGTGGTGGCACATGAAGGTGCGACGCTTTACATTAATTGTTGTTTATGCTTAACATTAATTGTTGTTTCGATTAATAGTTGAGCTTTTTCTAGAAATGGGCACCAAACATCGGTCGATATTCTGCGCCCACCCAGCTTCAAACCACCTGACCTTCTTGCCAACTTGTGAATTTGAACCAAAATCCATCCAGAGTCGTTTGACATTTTTTACTGTCGACGTTTTCATTGTTCTCGTTGTCCTGGTTAGGATGCCTATGCATTTGATATACTTAAGACAGCCCATAGTTCCATTCGCCAGTCCATTTGTTACGTCAATATTGGTTTTGAAAAAGTACGGCAAATTATTTGTGTCCACTATGCTCATTTTATGGATCTTTTGACGGAATTGCTACTCCGGCAGTCCACTGACCATCTCTATTGAACTGAAAACAGCATTCAAACGTAGGAATATTAACAAGTTCGTCATTGCGCAGCCAGATCTCGAAAACCAAATGAATTGAGCATACCTGCGTGACTGTGACCTGAGACTCTGGCAGTTCAATGTTAAAAACGAGATGTCATTATAACCCCATTCAGTAGAAGACATGATCATTGATAGCCGACGTGATGAACAGCGCCTAGAGACTCGTCACTCGTGATAAAGCAATATACAGCAGTTGTTGACTGTGATTTTAATCGTATGAGTATGCAATTTCGTAATCGTAATTCGTATTTCGTATCGTAATTTTTTTTGATTTTTCTGATCGATGGAAATGTCGATGGTTTCTATTTCATTCATTAAATTAATTTTTTCATTTTCCCTACTATTATACATATACATAAAAGCATGCCATGTATAGTAAAAATTGTTTTTGTTGAGTTTCTTGCTTTTTTTTCAAACGAAGTAGGTATACGTCATTTCCGTTCGTTTCATTTACAAGTTTACTCTAATACAAAAAATTTTGGTAGGCGCGCGTAAAGATGTTTACACATCAAAAAAATTGGGAGTTAGAAGAAATGCATCCCCCACGCATTCTCACAAAGCCAGAGAAGGAGTGTGAGGAATTCTTTCGTGACACACACAGGCGACTGCAAGATGGGCGTTACGAATTACGTATCCCATTCCAGAACGATCCAGTTATGCATTTGGGAGATTCTAAACGCATGGCAATAGCAAGGTTCCTCCAAGTCGAAAGAAGGTTATCAAGAGAACTAAATCTCAGAAAATGTTATACAGACTTTATGCATGAATATGAACAACTTGGTCATAAGGAGATGCTAAAAAATGAGGAAGACTCAACTGTAGCATATTATCTTCCACATCACACAGTAATGAAATCAGACAGCACCACTACAAAACTTATAGTCGTGCTAAATGGTCCAACTAAGAGTCGTGCTAAATGGTCCGCCAGATCATAATCAATGAAGAAGGTCAAAACGGCTGAGAGAATCACCAAAAGAAAAAATCAAAACGTTTAAACTTAAAAGTCTTATGTCAATTACCACATGAAATAAAAAACTACCCAATCGCGTCAAAAATAACATTAAAATATTTCTATGTTGATGATCTGCTTTTAGGAGCGGATACATTAGAAGAAGCCTTAGAAGCCCAATCACAACTCATACAACTGCTAAAGGCTGGAGGTATTAATCTAAGAAAATGGGCAAGTAACAAAAAAGAATTGACAACACATCTACTTAGAAGAACTCGCGAAGATGGGCTATGCTCCATAAACAACGATGAAACAATTAAGACGCTCGGAATAACCTGACACCCAGTTTTCGACAATTTTGGATTTAAAATTTCATTTTCTGAAAATATAAAAGAACCAACAAAAAGGAGCATAGTGACAGAAGTAGCAAAACTATTCGATCTATTAGGATGGTTTGCACCCATCATCATCCAAGCAAAATTATTAATGCAGAAATTACGGATAGCTGGTATCGGATGGGATGAAGCTCTAAGTATTGAACTACTAAGAGATTTGGTTTTATCTACAGCTCAGAATTTTGTGTTAAACAACCAAATTAATTTAACTAAGTTTTTGGTAGTAATCTTTTTTCTGAGTGTCGTTTTAATAAAGGATGAACAACTTCCACCTACGAAATGGGCAATGGGAAGGATAACAGATATTCATCCAGGGTCAAATGGTCTAACCCGAGTGGTATCAATAAAACGTCCAAAAAACACCATCTTCAAGAGACCGATTACAAAGATAATTCCCCTTCCAACTGAAGATAATCAAGATCCAACAAGCAAATTAGATGAAGATGTAACAACAGACGGCAACCAGGTAGGACAGCACAAGGTCTGTAGGTCTCGACACTACATAAACTAGTTTTCAAATAATGTACATCTCTACATTGGAAATCAGCATTTTGAATCATGAAACGATGACCATGCTAAATAATCTCCAGAAAATGTCGCGGCAAACTGAAACGAAGTAATTTATCTTGCGATTTATGAGTTGATGGTGAAGAGTTACTGTTAGTTAAATTTGCGGGTGTAACACCCATTAGATTAATAAAATTTCACCTGCGCAATATGCATCAATAACAGTGGTGGTGTATACCTTAACCCCTCAACCACCAAGTGCTATGCCTGTGTAGATCGAGTTGAATTCGTAACATTACCCCCACCTTAGTTTTGTTCGTCCCGAACAGACTTGTACATTTTTCTCATGTTGGGTCACTGTTATTTTAGTTCTGGCACCTAGTTGCAATATCGTTAATCCGTTTGATGACTTTATAAGGCCCTTCCCAACTTTGTTGTAGTTTCGGTGATATCCCTTTTCTTTTCTTGGGATTATAAAGCCAAACCAAATTCCCCCAAGTAAATCCTTCGCTATCTGCCCTTAGCTCATATCTCGTTTGCATTCTATCGCTGGTCTTTGCGGTTTTGTTTCTTGCTTCATTATGAATCCAGTTCATTGTTCGTCTTAGATGGATCTACGTACTTATGCTATGCGATGGGTTCTGTTTCTGGTAATCCAAACTTAACACCACATGGGAGGCAGGTGAATTTCCTGTTGTATCATGTAATGCGCTACGATACCCCAACATCGATCCCAGTTTGTTCGTAGATGCTTTTTCAGTGGTGTCCGGTTAAACCTCTCTACCATTTCATTTGATTGTGGCTGTAATGGTGTGGTACGAATTTTATTGAATGTGTCGGCTTCTGTCTTCTTCATTTACATGCGGATATGCTTCCACCCACTTGCTGAAGTAGTCAATACACGCCAATATGTAACGATTATCATCTTTTGTTTCTTGAAATATCCGATTTTTTATTGATTCCTATAAATGTGCTTCCGTAGCCGATTAGCAGGTAGCACAATTTGATGTTTATTATTGTGGCACTACAATTCATCACCCGCTTGTCTTCTTTTAAATGTTGTTTATCCCAACCATGTTCTAATTCAAACTGGATTCGTGTTATAACTGTGGAGTAGTTCTTTTCGTCTTGTCTTACACATTGCTTACTCTGAACTGCGCAGGGCCTTTTTCATAATCCATCTGCTTTGATGTGCAATATACCTCGTCGGTGTTCAGTCTTGAAAGTGTAGGCTTATATAGTCGTTCGATCCATCTATAGCTTGCCCTTCGAGTTCTCTTGAACTGCATCAACGGCACTGAAATATGCTGCATGATCCGTTTGAAGAACCAACCCTTGTCCATTCAAGATATTTGATAAAATACTCTGCGTGTTAGACAATAATTTTTCTCTGCTTTAGAGAGGAATCGGCTTTAATACGCGATAACTCGCTATTTACCCTTTTCCTTCTGTGATAATGCTGTGAGAATATCCTATCGGCCTACGGATTCGACAAAATAGGGGCACAGCGTAATTTCATCTTTAATTCTTCAAATGCTTTTTGATGGTTTGTGTTCCACTGAAATAGTTCAAATGGTTGACTTTTTTTCGGTGAGGCAATGGAGACTTCGTGCAACATCTGCGAAGTTTAGCGCAAATCATCGGTAGTATGAGCATAATTCTAGTGAGCAAATATCTTTTGGTGCAGGTCAATCCATTAATGATACTAACTTTGTTAGAACAGTCATTTTTTCGTTGCACTTAACTTCCGTCCTGCCGACCAAATATGTGCGATATGAGATCATCAAATGTGCGGCTAATTTTGGCCTCTTTGAACTTGCTCCATTCATATTTGTAACGTAGCAGGTACATTGCATAATCCAAACGGCATTACCACATATTGATAAAGACCATTTTCTGCTGAAAACGCCGTTTTCTCTCTATCATCTGGATTGATCGCTACTTGCCAATATCCGCTTTTCAGACCCAATGTACTGGAAATATTGGCCCTTGACAGCGTGTCCAAGGTGTTATCAATGCGCGGTAACGAATACATGTCTTCGTCATGTCGTTTAGTTTACGGTAATCAACACAAAATCGTGCTGTCCCGCTTCTTTTCTGAACGAACAAGAACCACTGCCAAACTTCATGGGCTTGGTGGGTACCGGATCTGAGTAGCGTTCCCTGTTTCGATTATATGTTGCACAATATTAGTTTTTCCTAGCTAATCACCATTAAGAGCAGCGCTCCAGTGCTTCCAGTATGAGCGAATGATCTTCTTCTGTCTATGGTTTGGTGATTGACGACACAGCAACCCGTTGTTTTTGACATTTACAGGCTCCACAATTCCTGACTTGGATACTCAAGGTCACCGTAAATTTTTCGCACGAATATCGACTCTGTCTTCGACTATAACTCGCAATGCATTTTGTTCACTTGTTTTTATTTGAAGGGGTACCTCCACAATGAAATATCGGGACGGGGAATGCGATCATTTTCAGACGTTACCTCGAAAAGCTGGCCCTCTTATCTTCTCTTTAATGAGAGCCTTTATTTGCGTGATATCCTCCGTATCAATTGGACTAGTTGCCCAATATTTAAGTGACAACATCAATTCTTCATTCATGGTTTTACTTCTAGTATTGGTTCTTAAATGTAGTTTCAAGTGGTCGTCCTCGACATCGCTGATAAACAGCAACAGGTACATTGTCATATACTTGACGCGCTAATTTCGTTACTTCTCCTCCAGGACTTACAGGCTCTCTCCACATAGTTCCCGCTTACGTTGAAGTTGAATCTGGCACAATTCTCTGACGTGTGACTGATCGTATCTTAGTTCCAACTCAATCATGATCCGTTCATAGCGTCTTTCAGTTGGCGACACCGTTTGCAAGACATCGTCAGCTTTTTCACGAAGAGAAAATTAATGCGTTGCACTGCCCCCAACCCTCAATAGAGCTTGTTAAGCCACAATCAGTGGTTACATTTTTCTGATTTGATATTTGATATTATGAAACATATTAATGTGCTGGGCACACTCTGTATACTTTAGACGTATGCCAAAAATTTATCAATAAAAAAATTTTAAAATATAAATTTAAGAATGCCTGATGCCAATACTTAAAATGTGATGGGCAATATTGCCAACACAAAAAAAGATTACAGGATTGAGGCAGTAACTGATTTCCCTAGTATGTACTTTGGCTGGAAATATCCTAAAACCATTTTTCGTCATACGATGTTTTCAGACCACATCCTTTCGAAATTAGTACTAGGTTGAATTTGCATTAGCAGCTCTCGGTAAACCGACCAAATAGCACAGTGGTTAAAGCTTTGTCGTTTGGATCGGGAGGTACCGGGTTCGAATCCCGATAGGGGCAGGAAGCAAAGGGGATTTTTATCAAAACAGATTACGATCTGTGACGAAATGGAACACATCTATGACCCCCTGTCGGAGTGCAAAACCAATGGGCCAACCTATCTTCCATGCTAGGATATGCTGGCATGAAGCTATGCAATGTGCTGAAAAATCGGCAATCGGTTTATGGGGTGAAAAAATCGAACCTATAGCCGCACGTCCTCGATTTGGCAAGCAATGCGTAAATTAGGACGTGAAATGCGAATTGCGATAGAATTGGTAGTGTTTCGGCCCCATAACAGATTAGAAACATTAAAACCATATCTCAAGATAAACATTGACTGGCATTTTAAACGCTTAACAAGCCCGGTTATCGATACAAATTATAGTAAAGTTATAAAATTCTTGAAGAATCTTTTACCCTACCTGGAGAATAAAACTGTTCTAAAAAATAATGTATCAATCACATCATTCATAATAGAACTACGGTATATGTAAATAACGGAATATAAAGAAAAATTTATCAAGAAACGATATACAAATTACTTGTCTTAAGTATAAAATCCATTAGATCTATGTACAAAGTACATACCTTTCTTGACATATTATATTGAATTTTTACCTGAATACCTAAAACATCCTCGTATGCCAAATCCGCAATGTAACAAATGTCTAACGCTTGAATAAATCATCAACCTAATTTAGTTTGTCACATCGAAGAATACTAATTCAATTATTTATAATAAAAAAGGTTTAACATTTTATATGAATTTCCAAAAAGTAAACTTTTAAATTATTTAACTTTAGGAAGAATAAAATAAATGTTCACACACACACAACCCAAATGACAACTATATTTATACGTGAGAAAATGTCAAACGGATATAATAAATATCATCCATAAAAAAACTTTTATTTTTCACAAACGCACACACTTACACGTGCGCTCAACAAAATAGTAAATCCCATATTCTGATTTCTTACCCGCACTGGTACAAAGAAAGGAACAACATCCACCCATCACCACCACAAAAAAAAAAGAAAAAAAGTCAATGGAACATATTTTCACCGTCCTTTTTCCATTCTTATATCATTTCCACAATATTTGATTGATTACGAAAAGATTAACTGGGCTTAAAGGAAAAATCGATACAACAACAACAAAAAAAGGATTTATCGTTGTCTTCTTACGTTTTTGGGTAAACGTCATGTAAGAAGCAAATAAATCTGAATGTTTATAAATTACATTATAATGTATATTAAATTTGTTTGGCGTGAGTCTCTTAAGAACAGAGATACTTAGGTATAGACGTATAGATATTGAAATTGACTTTTCAAGAGTACATAGATTGATTCAACCTGAATAAAACACAGATTTATAAAATCAACAAATTTAACTGTTTGCCAGTAAACATCCAGTGAGGTGCTGTGAAAAAAATTAACAGGGGGTTAAACGTATGGAAGTTGCGTAAACATTTTTTTTTATCAAGCAACCGTCTTTAATGTTAATAAGCAGACAATGGTCAATTGGTCACGAGAACAACTTCATCGCCTATTGAGTGACCGCTTGGGAACATCACATCTTCTGTGATGTTCCCAAGCGGTCACTAACTTTCTTCAAGTAAATAACTAGAACCGAGAAACTTGGAATAATATTTACAAACCGGTAAACCAAAATCGGCAAATAAACGTATCGGCAAATAAAACATCTGTACTACTCAAGGCGCGGCTAGCATAATTAGAGAAAGAAATGAAACGTTACAAAATCGTAATTCTCAGCCTCAGTGAAGTGAGATACAAAAACGCTGGTGATGTAAACACAAGTGAAGGAAATTATATGAGATGAACAAGGCGTGAACATATTAACAACAGTTAAAGCAAAGAAGGCACTAATGGACTAGAAAATTTCATTCGAAACACAACCAGGATGCGTTGTATGAACAAGAACGTCAAGCTACAATAGATAGAAATGATGTCGAAATAATACAAAAAGACTTTGTGCTTAATAATAATGGAGAATGACGCATCGACTTCTGCGCAAATTTCTTCCGAAGCAATGAGAGGTGCAGAAATTCACAGTGACTACCAACTAGAGTAGTATCACATTTCCGAATTTTCACTGTCGCTGTAAAAGGCATCAAAAGAAATCAGAAGAAATTTAACACCGTCAGATTAAAAGAAGCTGACACAAGAAACACATTGCGCGAAGCGCTCAAACTCAGCCTAAAAACCAATGAAGAAGCAGCCATCAGTGTAGAACAAAAGTGAAAATAGATCGTAGAAGCCTATATCGAAACAGCTACCAACATACTCGGGTATGAAGAATACAGACACAAATCCTGGACCAGTGATAACACTTGTAGTAAGAAAAGTGAAAAAAGGCGATAAGTCAAATTTTTCGTGATACGGCACGAGATATCAAGAAAATGACAAGAAGTGAACGTAGGCAATAAGTACACCAAAAACATTCTGCATGCACGGACAACCGGATAATTTACCACCAATAAGAGATACGTTTGATTAAATCTTAACAACAGACGAAGCACCGCTAACTAGCCAATTTAGAGTTACGTGAGCTTTACGCGTTCCTTACATCCCAACAACAAAGAAATTACATAAAATCGATTTGTGAAGAGAACCAAGTAGACTGAAGATTCACGCCGCCATCCATCCCTCACTTTGCTGTTGCAGAGAGAATAGTCCTGATAGATGAAAATCAACTACCTCTAAAATGAAAATTGTGTTGGGTGATCAAGGCATGGAATATACTAGCGATGATGACTTGTTTGGGTAGCATGTTAAAACTGCCTATGGGATTTTTAAGCGCGGAATAGTAAAAATTTGTGGATTTCTTCAGCATGAAATTGAAATATTTGGCACAGCTCAACGTGGTTACTATATTTGAGGAGCTACCACAATCTAATGGAACCGTCTCATCCATCTTTGTGTCACTTTAAGCGACGTGACTACAGTCACTTCACGTCAAAAGAAAATTCGTATTATTGAAACCGTTTTAAACGACCCGCAATACTACAATAAAAGTATCGGGCAGCTCATACAATTTCCCCAAATTTGACAAGCAATTCGTTGTCAAAAATCAAAATATTTTAAATATTTATGACTTAATTTTTACAGATTTTACAGGATCGGATGCAAGGTTTCAGAACACCGAACAAGTCTGGAGTTAGAGATTACGATGGCAACTGATAAACAGCGCATTTGACGCTGATTTTTATTCGATTTTCAACAAGGAAAATATGCTTTGAAAGCTCGTATGAGTCATTCAAACAGCTATTTCCAAGCGTTTGTGGCAAATGGGAAAAATTTAAAAACTTGGTAGGTGGGTCCCACATGTGTTGATCAATCAGAAAATAGGTCAACGAATGAACACGTGCCCTTCACTGTTTGCCCGACAACAAATAAAGGACTTCTTGTAGAAAATGTTGACGGGTGATGCAAAGTATATTTTTTACGAGAATCCCAAACGTAAAAAGTCGTGCATAGATCCCGAGCAACTCAGTACATCGACGCCGAAACAAAACAACAATTTAAAGAAGATCTCATGTGTATGTAGTGGAACATGATGGATGTGCCTTATTACGAACTGATGGAAACGGATCAGAAGGTGACTGCAGAACGCTACAGTACAGCGGACAATTGAACAAACTGCTGCATGACAATGCTCGGCATATTCACCAGGCTTGGCTCAATCCGACAACCATTTGTTCCGGTCAATGCAGCACGTCTTAGTGGATAAACAGTTCAAAATGCTGGATGATGTGCGTAAATTCGTCGATGACTTTATCGCTTCGAAGCCTGCAAGTGTATTTCGCGACAGCATTCGTATGTTAAAATCTTAAGTGATACACCTAATAAAAAACACGTAAATTGAAAAATAGTTAAATAAAATCTAATTATATAATTATTAAATTAATTTCTAGAAACCGTACAATAATTTATGATGAAGGCAGAATATCTATCACGGGAAAAGACTTATAATTTTTGAGTGTAATTAAAAATTGCGAATGTGTCGTTTAGACCACCCAAATTTTCAACCTAACCCTTCGATTGTTGATTTTTCAGAATGAACAATTTATCTTATGTATTTATATTTTGTACAGCAGTAAAATATTTGTAAAATGAATATAAATTGTATTACAAAAAAATCATAAGTAAAAAAGTCGCAAACGTCGCATACAAATATTCGCTGCATCCATAAAACGAATTGTTTCTAATATTTAATCCTAAATTGCGTACCAATTACGAAATGGTAAATTAAATCTCAAATTAAATTAGCGAATTAAAATATAAATTTAGTGTATTGTGTTTCCCACCATCTGGTACGAACATTAAATTAGTTTAGGCAGTTATTCCAAAAATGATATTAGACAAACCCAGGTCGATTTTTTTGATTAAATTATGTACTAAAATTTTTTGAGGTGACTTACGCTATTCGTCGCCAGGTTACACACGATAAATATCCTCGCGAGGTAACTTTTCAATTTAGTTTTCAAATGTCAAATGTTATGATATTTGTTTATATTTACACGGCAACAATTTTTTCGTGACGCTTTTTTTATTTTTAAACATTTCGTAGTTTATAAAAACATTTGCAAATAGTGCAACTTCCATATCATCTTCCATTATTTAAATTTAATTTAATATTTCGTTCATCCACGAAAAGTCGAGAATTTAGTATTTCGAATAGTCAGGCACAGTTTGTTTTGTTGGTTTACTGCCACCTATGAATTTTTTCTGAACAATTTAGTTTAGTTCCTAATGCTACGACTTTTTTTGTCATAACAATTATTTTTTTTGATAATGGATAATTTTGTGGCAAAAAATTTTGATGTACATAAAATTTTTTTGATGTAAATCACATTTTCGCGTTCTTTTAGCGGAAAAATGGCAAAAAATTTGATGTACATCAAAAAATGGAAATGTAGATTTTTTCTTCCATTTTAACTACCACATACACATTAGATACATATAATATGCCAATCGTAAATATTGTCGAATACGTCAAACGCGATTTGAAAATTTTTCAAAATGCTTTGTTATTGTTTTCGGCATCCCTTTCGCGTTTACGACCACTGCTTGCGGCATCCCATTCGCGTTTACGACCATCAAATTTTTTTCGTGTTCTTTTTAACTGTCGGAAATTTGATTTACATCAAAAACGTCAAACAATCCGCTATTAGGTTGAAATTGTGCAAAATTTTTTTTGATATAAATTGTCATGTGTACACAACAAAATGGAAGAATATAATATTTCTTTATTGGATATTTCTGTAATAAATACAATTTTGTTTTATAAAAAGTGAGTGGGCTTAATAAATATAAGATTTCGCTGGCGTAGTGATTGGGTGCTGTTAATTACATAATACATAAGACGTGTATTAGTACGAGTGGTTGTGGCGTGGAATATACCACACGGTTAGTGTCGTCGTCACCTAATTTACGGGTGGCCAGTTAAGACCATTCGTGGGGTTCGGTTTGGGCGGGACAACGCTTAATAAAAATATTTACGGTTTTGGCGAAGGACGCCCAACGAAAAAAATATACAATAAATTTATTTACAGATTTTGGCCAAGGCAAACGCCCAAGTTATTTTGGCCTCGCCCGATATCAAATTTTTGATATCGAGCTAGGCCTCGCATCTAACGGGTAGCCAACCGGCTATTCGTTTCTTTTTGGTATCGGGGAGCGGCACCGCAACGGTACGGGTGGCCAACCAGCTATTCATTTATTGGTGTTATCGGTGACAGGCACCACAACGGTCCGGGCGGCGACCCTGTGGCATGACGACCGCCCAAGGTCGCAATAGTATATATATTTTTAGTTGTAAGGTACGATTTTTTTGTTTTTATTTTATTTTTTTTTATTTTACTTATATATTTTAAATATTTTTTTAAAATTTTTAAATTTTTTATTGTGATCGAGCGCCGCATAGCAGGTGGATGTCGCGCGCTCGGTGTTCATCGTGGTCTCGTTCCCTCATTGTTCTTGTGGTAAAATGTTTTTTTTTTTCATAAATAATAAATAAAAAAAAATGAATTGCTAAATTTTCCGGGTTTGGTAGGATGAGGGCGGGGGGGGGGGGGAGGGTAATTCTCATGCTGTGTCGGCGTGTGGATTGCGAGTTGTAGTCGGTAAAACATCATCGTGTGAGGCCTCTGCGTGTGCTTAGATGAAATCTACGGGTCGGCTGCTGAGCAGTCCAGTAACAATAATTTAGTCGAAAAAATTGACCTGAGGTACACAGCATAAATATATTTTGCGGACATCTAATTGAAATTTGGCCAAATTAATCCAAAAAATACAACATGCTTAGAAAATACTTATGCTGTGTGCCTCACGTCGATTTTTTGTCTGAATTTCCAACTAACTAAATTGATGGTTAGTTCATACCAATCGTTCAAAGATGGCACAAAACAAACCGCATTTGATGTTCAATTTAAATCTGCTATATAAACTTAAATTTAACATTCAACAAAACATTTCTAATCAGTAAATCAAAACTAAGTTTGCAGTTTAGAACTTAATATCGGGTAGATTTTGGTTTATAAATATTAGAGACATCTAACAATACTTGGGTGAACTAACGATCAATTTAGTTAGTCGGAAGTTTAGAGAAATAAAACGGCGTCAAGCACACAGCATTAGAATGACTTTGGAATGTACCGATTAGAAAATCTCATTTCTTTTAAATAACACAATAGAAATTCGCCTGAATGTTTACTTATACCAATACTATTACAATTTGATTGTTGTTGTTGTATTTTTGGGTTAGTTTGGATAAATTTCATTTGCATTATTTTTTAATCTCGGTTCGCACAATTTTAACACGATATAACTTCAAGTGATGGCAAGATTTTTTAAACATCGTAATTTGAAATTGAATGTCACAGCTGACAGATGTTCCATATTTCTAGATAGATGACTCTAACTAATTAAAGATTTTAAATTTATTTGAAATGTTTAACTTAAAAATGCTTGTACTAATGGTTTTTTTTAAATCATAGGCATAACGCTTGAGGGGCGTTTCAAAATATTTAAAATTTATATTCAAAGTCAGGGTTGTGTAGCCGAAACCATGTGAATTTTGAAAACAAATGGTATTGGAGGCAGGCTTGGTATTGGATGACAGAAGTGGTCCCCGAGCTCGGACATTTTGCATGCTCGAGAATATTGTGGCTGTGGTCCACAGTGTTAGGTCACAGTTAGGACGCCGATCACAGCAACTGAAGTATTCTCCTCAGACTAGTGCGACTCATTAGTCGCACTAGTCTGAGGAGAATACTTCACAAGGGAGTCGGACTCAGCAGTTGAAAGCAAATGACCATGCGGTTCGATATCAGTTCACTACGTGGACCATAGACGAGCTTCGTATCAAGTGTGATTGTTTCGTGTGGATTTTGGAGTGGTGGCATAATTTTTTAATTTTTCTTCGAAAACGCTGCTGGAAACAACGTTACCGTCATTGGCGACCGTTAAAGTATTGTATTTTACCACTTTGTATTTAGCCTCTGGGTATCATCAGATCGAGGACATCCAAAAACAGCTTTTTCAGTCGTATTCGGACATTATGAATATGTACGAATGCCTTTCTGCCTGAAAAAGGCCCCTAGTACATTTCAACGAGGGATGGATAACGTCCTCGGTGAATTACAAGGGGAAGTCCGTCTATGTTATATGGACGACATTACCAGCTTTTCAACGTCGCTCCAAGAACACATAGATAGCTTAACGAAAGTTTTCACTAAATTACAGGATACAAATCTGAAATTCCAACTGGATAAATCAGAATTTCTGCACATGGAAGTAGCCTTCCATGGGCAGAGGGACTAAAATTAAATCCCGAAAAGATCGAGGCTGTCCAAAATTTCCCTATGCCAAGAAATGAAAAACAGATCTTAGATTATTAGGTAATTATAGAAAATTCATAAAAAACTTCGCTTTTCTAACTAAACCAATGACGGAGTGTTAAAGAAAAGATTCTGTTATTGACCTGAATGAAAACTACGTATTGCAATACCCAGATTTTGAGCAAAAATTCCTGGTAACCACCGATGCGAGTAATGTCGCTATAGGTGCTGTTCTATCCCAAGGCACAATAGGACAAGATCTGCCGACTCAAACCACTCGACTCAAACTACTGGGCAACGAAGTATTTCAGACCATACTTGTTTGGCCGAAAATTTACTATCATTACGGACCACAAACCGCTCACTTGGTTGTTTTCACTAAAAGAACCAAATTCCAAACTTGTGAGATGGCGATTAAAGTTAGAAGAGTTCGACTATAACATTATTTATAAAAAGGGCGGTCAGAACGCGAATGCCAATGCTCTATCCCGCATCCAAATCAGTTATTGACGATAACAATACCGAAAGTTCGTCCTCGGTAGAAGATACAGCAAGTATGTTGTCAACACCAGACGATTTAATCCCGATAACAAAAAATTCCATTAACATGTTCGAAAAAATATTAGTCATTTACGATAACTTAAAAGAAATTAAAACCGAAACGCTTTTGAACACTCGAAAGAGAGTAACGGTACAAATACCACGTAAACAAGGTATAAAAACTACCATCACTGAGGAGCTACAGAAATTATTTGGACGAACCAGGAATCTGACATGTATTATCACATCAGAGGAATGTTTCCAATACGTCTTAGAAGCATATAGAGCAATGATATCTTCCAAACCAACAGTAACAAATCCTAGAGTAAATGTAGTACGGTCTATGACAATTTTAATCGACATTGAAGACGAAGGTAAACAACGAGAGCTCATTAAAACGGAATAGTAATAGAAACCGCAAAAGGCAAAGTTCATAAAAGTAAAATTAAACGATTATTCCAGGTCCCTAAGGATCACGTGCCAAGCTGACGTCACTCAAGGACAATAAAGGAGTAATCCCTATAAAAATTGGAAATGAAAAAATTTACAATGGATTTCGTAAAATCATACACATCATACAATTGGAACCATACGGACAAATCATAGACAATATCAAACTCAAAGTAAATGACTTACTGAAAAAGTTCCCAATAGAAAGTGGTTATCTAAATATACTAAATAACAAGGAAATTTTTATTCAATATAAAATAAATCAAATTGAAAAATTATTTACACCACTCATAAAAGACATTACAGGAAACTTAGACAATTAAGATCTAATCGACGTACAGAACGCCATAAATGGAATAAACCAGAATCAAGATAAAGTTAACGATCAACTTAACCCATATTAGCCCAAATTATTTTTTTTTGAATAAAATATAAAATATAGTAAATATTTCATATGATGTATTTGGAAAACAAAAAATTGTTAGAAAAATAAAAAACAACCGTTAGGTAAATGAAATGCAAGAAAATAAAAAACTGCAAAAAATAACAAATGTGTACTGTACAATTATGGTAATTTGAATAATTCACCTGTGCACCGCTGCGATTGCAAAACCTGGACTAAATATGTTTTCGAAAGGATTTTTATTTAAACAGAATATTGCAGTAAAAATATACCGTTATAATTTATCCAATTCTCTTTTTAAACGATTTGTTGTATTGATCTACAAATAGATCGCTGGGCTAATATGGGTTAATAACCAAATACAACAATCATATAATAAACAGATTAGATGAAATACAAAACACCATAAATATAAGTCGCTGAAGTTGACCCGAAATATCAGCCCGAAATTTTTGGTTTATTTCTTTGCTAAACTGTAACCAGCCCGAAAAAAATGTACGTATAGAAAAAGTGTAGTCTCATCCCGAAAAGTATAATATGCATAGTGTTAGCCTACACTTTAGGGAAAAAATTAATTTTTATTTCGTGTAGTCGTACTACAAGTATATTTCATTTTTGGTTTTCTAAAGTAATATTAGAGTAGTAATGTAATTTAATAATATTTTGTCAAATCTAAAACAAACGGTAAAATATAAAAAATATTATAAATTTAAAAGTTTTAGTTGTGATAAAAAGGTATATGAGTGCATAATTTCTTTATGTAAACGGATTAAAACATAACCCTCAAATATATTGATATACATTTATAAAAACAATGTCGAAATTTTTGTAAGGCGAAATCCTTAATGATCTTTCCAACACTATAAATGGCACTAGTGACGAATAGCTAGGGAATAAGTAAATGATCCTTTAAAGACCCATTTACTTATCATATATAAAAATGAAAATGTTGATTTATATTTACTTATATACGAGAATGAAAGGCTCCTACGTGACTGATATAATGAATCATTGAACGGCTGCTTTATACAGTGAATAGGAAGCAGTGTTATAAATTATTTATGTGGGTATGATTTTGTGATTTTGCAAGGTAGACTTTAATTTCTCTGATCCCAGTCCTAGAGATAAATCTATGCGGTGGCGTATACCGGTACATAGGCCTTGGTTATTTCGATCTACCCTGAGCAGCCCAGGTCCATATCATGAACAAAAAACACTTTCTTTGTATTATTTTTGTGAGCGGTTTCGTGATTTTATCAGGTAGACTTTAATTTCTTTGGTCCCAATCCTATAGATAAATCTATGTGGTGGTGTATACCGGCAGATAGGCCTTGGTTACTCTGATCTACCCTGAGCAGCCCAGGTTCATATAAAGAACAGAAAGCACTTTCTTTGAATTATTTTTGTGAGCAGTTTTGCGATTTTACCAGGTAGAATTTAATTTCTCTGTTGCCAGTCCTAGTGCCAAGTCAAAATGGTATTGAATACAATCAGAAAGGCATTGAATATTCCAAGGTCCTGTGCATCGCAGATCTATATTATAGATAACAAATAGTTTTCTATTATCTTCTTTTAATTAATTTTGCGATTCTACTAGGGATACTTCGTTCAGAGCAAATACTTTTGTCCTTTACGAAACCAGAATTTGATGAGAGAAAAAATCAAATAACTCAACTCAATTCTCATTATAGACGATTGAGTTGAGTGAGCATTCTATTCAGTTTTTCATTGAATTCAACACTAATATATTGAAAAGTGTGTCGATGATATGAAATGTCGATTCAAATGTCAAGATTGAACGAAATTAGTATATTAAATTTTGGGCTGGAATAGCATAAAGTTTTAGGGTTACCAAATGATTTTGTTTTATTTTTCTGAGATGAAATTCTGGGCTAACTTCAGAAGGGTCCCGTATGCAACAATCTCTTTGAATTGTTCGTTAGTGATATATTCAAATGATGATTCCATATGACCAGAGAGAATCACCCAATGTCACAATCTCTTTGAATTTTTATTTTATTTTATCTCTCTCTCTCTCTCTCTTTCTCTCTCTGGCACTATATCCCATCAAGGGCTTTGGCCGCCTCAAATGAGGTTTCATAATCATATTTTCATTTCGGATGAATGATTAATTCATGAATCCTAAACCAGTCGTGTTATTTTTTCATTGTCACCACCGGGGAAAAAACCGGGACCTCCGGTCGCAGCAACAAGCATGAGTACCACTTTTCTACCGAGACGGCAATTTATTCGTTAGCTGTTCATGATATGGACCTGGGCTGCTCAGGGTAGATCGAAATGTACAAAGGCATATCTGCCGATATTCGCCACCGCATAGATTTATCTCTAGGATTGGGACCAGAGAAGTTAAAGTGTACCTGGTAAAATCACAAAACTGCTCACAAAAATAATTCGAAAAATGTGTTTTCTGTTCATGATATGGACCTGGCCTGCTCAGGGTAGATCGAAATAACCAAGGCCTATCTACTGGTATACGCCACCGCATAGGTTTATCTCTAGGACTGGGATCAGAGAAATGAAAGTCTACCTTTCAAAATCACAAAATCACCCACAAAAATAATTTATAACACTGCTTCCTATTCACTGTATAAAGCAGCCGTTCAATGATTCATTATATCAATCACGTAGGAGTCTTTCATGCTCGTATATAAGTAAATATAAATCAACATTTTCATTTTTATATATGATAAGTAAATGGGTCTTTAAAGGATCATTCACTTATTCCCTAGCTATTCGTCACTAGTGCCATTTATAGTGTTAGAAAGATCATTAAGGATTTCGCCTTACAAAAATTTCGACATTGTTTTTATAAATGTATATCAATATATTTGAGGGTTATGTTTTAATCCGTTTACATAAAGAAATTATGCACTCATATACCTTTTTATCACAATTAAAACTTTTAAATTTATAATATTTTTTATATTTTACCGTTTGTTTTAGATTTGACAAAATATTATTAAATTACATTACTACTCTAATATTACTTTAGAAAACAAAAAATGAAATATACTTGTAGTACGACTACACGAAATAAAAATTAATTTTTTTCCTAAACTGTACGCTAACACTATGCATATTATACTTTTCGGGATGAGACTACACTTTTTCTATACGTACATTTTTTTCGGGCTGGTTACACTTTAGCAAAGAAACAAAACAAATATTTTGGGCTGATATTTCGGGTCAACTTCAGCGACTTATAAATATCAATCTCATTACAATACAATACGAACATAACAAGACTATGGAAACAATTAATCACATCTCCTTTTTAATTTTATATGATCAACATTTTTACAGAATTAGTCATGTACTAGACATTTCACACGAAACTAAAGCTGAACCAGGTCGTCGATAGTGGAGTCGATGGTATCATTCGTTTCAAATGACGTCTACCACAAAGCGATGGAAGTGTCACTGAACATAGAAAAATTGTCGTTTCACTTTTAACAAAGCAAACGAATCGGAGTTGAAGAACTTTCAAATAACATTTCGCTTGTTTGAAGATCATATTCCTTTATCAAAACAACGATGCCTTAATTATCGTCTCATCTAATTGGTATGCGACGCTACTCTGACTAATAAGAGGAATAGGAAACATTTCAGGAGATAAACGTGTCTTATGAGTACATCTCATCAACTGATCTGAAAACATAAGTACCAAACTAGTCAAACCACTGCGACTGCTCTTCAACAAGTCTCTGCAAAATGGAAAATAACCAAAATAACTCGAATATTTAAAGCGAGAAAAAGGACTGACAACCACACCATATCTCAGTGTTTATAAGCATGGTTTCCTGCCAGGGAAACAACCTCTACCAATTTGAATATCGAATTTACTAGTAAAACGATAAAAGCAATTGAACAACACCTTCAAGTGGATGTCGTATACACCGCTTTTAGTAAAGAGTTTGACTTAATTTGCCACGATAAAGTAAAACATAGCTTATTAAACTTTGCAGGTTCTCAAGTGAATTAATTAATTGAATTTCTTCGCATTTAAATGATAGAAAGTAATAAATTGAAATTGCGGGGGTAAAATCTCTAATCCAATTACTGTACAATCTGGAGTACCACAAGGGTCTGACTTGGGTCCATGGATCTTCATAATCTTCACGAATCACGAAGTAATTAAAAACCATGACGATGGGGAGAGAATTAGACAAAGCCTAATAGCCTTTATCGAACCGGCTAAAGTAAAATAAAAAGAAAATAATGAATAAATTTTTAATATCATTTCCTAGGTTGTCGACGTTGTTTACGTGGTCGACGTCAGGGACCCAAAAATTTATTATGTAATCTACCTAAATAGATTACATGTTGACAATCGCGAAGAATCTACCTCGCACATCCCTGTTTGTGATGATACTTAACGGATTATAATTAAAAACAAGACATGCTCCAACAATTAAGGATGACTGTTCCGTTAATTATTAGTATTCACATACCCCGCAAAAAAAAAATCAAACTCATCGCGCGTTGAAAAGAAAAGTTTCATCTTTATACATCGAGTACCTTTATAAGAATCTACTCGTAATTAGCGAGGTATAATAATTGATAAAAAAAACACAATTTCATTGAGATAAGTGTTTATATTGCCTTATTATTAAACAAAACAACACCAAACACAAAAAAAGTTACAAGATAAGCAAAACAAGTCTTATCTTGGTTGGTATACTACAAAACTCGTATAACAAAAAAATTAAGCAAAAATATAATACTTTTGTGTACATATTTTCTCAGAGTTCTTCTCCCTCCTCCACATACCTAAGCATAAAATAAAACATCGACTATATATATATATATATGTATATGTATATGGGAGTACATACCCCAGCAAATAAGTAAATAAATTAATTTTATCAATTTTAATTCATCTAATTATCAAACACAGAAAAAAAGCTCTTCTATGTTGACTGTGTACAAGTTGAACAAAGAAAAATTTGCATAAAAAACACTTTGAGAATATGCTCTAATGTTTTTCTGAATACATAAGGCTGCTGGTAAATATGAACATATACATACATATATTGTGTAGTAGTATACGAAATTAGAAAATAATATTTGCATAAAAAATGTACGAGAGATATACGTTCTCGTCTAATTGATCATAATTCTCATAACTATATACGCAAACAAAATTAAAATAAAAGTTTTATGCTACACACACACACATACCCACTCTCATCATACACATATTATAAAACATAAAAAGCTTTTTATAAATAAAATTTAATAAAATAAAAAGTTTTAGTAATAAAATGTTGTGTTACAGTTACCTTTCTCGAAAATATTATTTTTAATATTTTATAAACTTCGATATAAATTTAGGTTAAAATTAGCGGCATGTAAAATTTTAATTTTTTATTTTTTTGTTTTTGTTTTTTAAATTAATTAAAAAATATATAATATTTAAGGGTATATAACGTAAAATAATTAATGATTATACAAAAAAAAAAATTAATTAAATATTTTTTTTGTTTTTCGTTTTTTTTTTTTGGCACAGAAATATTAAAATAATACTGATTTAGTACATTAGGTCTCGCATTTTGTTTGGCGAATTTTGTGTTAATATTCCCTAAATTTTAATTGGCGGCTGCTTTTCGGATATGATCTCGTTACAATATTGGATGTTAAATAATAATACCCAATTTAGATACAGGTAAATACATTATTTTGGAACAGGAAGTGATGCGGTAGAATTCGTTTCGGGTAATCTGAATATTTAAAGATATTTCAATATTTGTTGTTTTTAGTAATTGTCACATTTTTTTAGAACAGACAACTGTTAGATAACTATATGGAGAGAAGATCGTTACGAAAAATCACCGAGCAAGTTTGCGGGTACGAAAGAAATCATGATACACAACATGCTTCTTCAACATGTTTCCCCTTATTCTAGCGGTTATAAAAAAATTCGAGAGAAGAAAATGAAAATGAAATGGCCGACGCTAATCAAAATTGTCGTCCTGTTAATTGTGTCTCACTAATTTTTACTCGGAATCTTCATCACGATGAATGCTATATAACGCACCAATAAATTCTGAGGACGTTGCATTATTTTTTTGTGTTTGACCGTGAAGGAAATATTCCAGCTGATATAAATTTCGCTGTTTAACCCAGTAATAGTAGAACATTGAAACGCATAAATTGCCTCTCAAAACATTTGGATCCTATGGTATTTCCTCTTTTCTTTCCCAGCGGGGATGGACCACCAATATATGTACATACATCACAACAAAGATCATGCTACTGCTGTACGAAATAAAATTACGACCCTCCAATTTTATTCATATACACGTCGAGTTAAAGCTATAATCGGTTAAATTGTATACGACATAATCCAAAAGACTTTTCGTGTTGAATCTTACTAAGAGGGCTTTTGAATTACGTAAATACCCATGGTCTTGAAAATAACACCAGAGTTGGTGATATTTCTATTCTACTGGCTACTATCTTCGTTTGCTGGTGGTTCAAGGTTCATTTTCAAATTGTACCTGGAAAACATGGCAATTATTATGAAGTTCCAGTCCTGATACCATACCCCGATTTTATTATTTAAAATTACAGGAATTGCTTAGTGATATCGTAAAACGACAAATTTTTGGAAATATTGTAAACACATTGTAAGGAAATTTAATCGTAATCCTCGGGCCTTACTATTGAATTGGACGTTCATTTTTGACGGCTATCGTTTTCCTATAGCAAGCGTAGAAACAAAAAGGAAAATAATAGTAAAAATTTCATACATTTTTATTTTTTCTGCTGTTGTCTACTATAGGAAAACGATAGTGTTTGAAAATGAACATCGAATTCAATAGTTAGGCCCCTATTTGTTTGGTCGACGAAAATTGTTCAAAGCAATTTCCTAAAAAATTTTGTTTTAAGACAGGTATGTTATATCTATGGAAAGTTATCCCAAATATAGAAGAAGTCTTCCTTGTAATTCGCACGAACGTTTTCCCCGAACACGATCAAATATTCCTGTTGATAACCGTTTTATAGTCCTATGCAATGCTTATTTAACGTTTGAAATATAACGCGCATATAAATGTCGAACTTTGCTCTACTGTCAAAGCAATTAAATATATCCATAAATATATAACTAAAGGACACAGTTGTGCAAGAGTTGGGGTTAAAATCAACTCCTTAAATAATAACTCATCATGAGGTTGCATGATGAATATTGTAATATCTAAACTATCGCTATATAAGCTCATAAGATGCAGTTTGAAACCTATAAGGATTACCCATTCGTGGTCAGTCTCAGAATACTGTAATGTTATCTGTGGACCTAAAAGTTGGACAGTCGGTTTACTTTCAAGAAAACAATATAGAAAGTGGTTTGAAACGACAACCTGTCACGTGCATCACTTTGACGGTATTTTTTGAGCTTAATCTCGTAGCACCAGCGCTCATTAATTTTTTTATAGTGATATCCCGAACCATAATGTATTCAAAAACTCGAAATGTGAAAAGCGATCTTTAATTTCTCATTTTGGTTGAAAAACTATTGGCAGAATAATAGCAGATTTACCTAGAGATATAGACATCATTACAATCTTCGACTAATTATTCCCTCTGTTAAGGGTATTAAATTTCCATCATTTGAAAGACTGAAAACCTTTAATCATGTAATAAACCTAACCTATAAAGAAGCAGCAAGCGAATACCCGTGCTCTGATAGTAGTGAGTGGGAGAACTGTTTATCTGAGGCTCGCGAGCATATGTTACCTACATATTTGAGATTCTTATTTGTGACCACCTCCTGATCCGTGACTTTTTAATGAATTTAAATTTTTATTCATCAAGGCATGAACCATAGTACAGCTTTTAGTAGATACTAGACTTAAAAATTCAATGTAAAAAACTAGGTTTTGATTTTCTATCAGTAGTGGCAATACCAAACGTCTCTCCAATTTTGGATATTGCTATTATTTTGCCACCTAACATTATGGAAATGGAACACATCTATGACCTCACACATCTATGAGCGCTTTTCAATGTGCAAATAGCAATAAAAATCGGACCTATAGCCGTACTTCTTCGATTTAGCAGTGATGCTAAAAGTAAGACAGAAAAATAAACCACGAAAGAGCAGGGTGTGCTCCGGCCCCAAAACAGATGGCATGGACTAAAAACAACACAAAAAATCAATATTGGTGAAAATAATTTTTGGGAAGCTCTACATACTGATCAACTTTCGGCCGTATCATCAGTTTTCACTCATCCGTGTTAGGACTGGGATTGCTGCGAGTCTGCTCCCTGATGGGATGAAGCACTGATGGCATCAGATATCGCACTTGAAATTATTCATCGGTTTTAAGCGATTTACTGAACAGTGATTTGATGTTTGGTGGAAAGGTAGTTGTGTGGTGATTTCGGTAAGTTTTGCCAGTAGTAACACTTGGAATTTGGAGTTCAATAGTAAACGCTATACAATAAGCAAGCTATTAGGAGCCTGAATTCAGTGAATGGTTGTTAAATGTTGGCAATGGTAACGAAGTATCTACCGAATCAAAAAAAATGCAGTTTTCGAGTGAAGTGCCAAATAAATACGTCTCACAGAATTTAATTGCTGATGTTTTTAGGGAATCGTTCACAACCAATAATAGTTCTTCAATATAGCGGGCAGTCCGAGAGCTCAATAAAGAGATTCTTGAAAAATTGGTTTCCGAAAAAGCATCCTACTCTTCCATTGATACAGTAAAAACTGATGACGGGACCAGGGAGACTTGCAAGTAAATTTCCCAATTGAATACCTAAATTTTTTGATACCCTTCTGGTTTGTAACGCATTTTATTTTTAAAGAAAGATTGCATTGATTCTCCTAAGAAATCTTTATATAAAAAATGGAGTGTTAGAATGGCCGTGAAGGATTTTAGTCGAAATTGTATTAAACCGGAAATTATTACTGGGACACCATTTCACTAAACACAGCTAATAATTTATCTCTACCCTTCAATTTGGAACATCTTCAGTCGGTTTTTTTCTTCTTTAACCATGTTTTAATCATGGACAACTATATACAGGATTTACCAGAGTGACCGATTCTGATGCACTCCGAGTTAAAGTTTCGGAAAGCGCAACACAAAGAAAAACATCGACAGGGGTAGTTGTGACGGATACAGTTGGATATAGTGAAGTGTTCCAGTAGAATTTGTGTTTGTTAACAAGTTTAAAATACTCAAAAGCGAAAAATAAAATAAAAATTAAAAAAAAAAAACAAAATGCAGAAAAAACAAAAAAAAAATTGAAATTGTAATTGAACTTGAACTTTTGTTCCATATAAACAATAAAAATTACCGAACAAACGGCACAGTGGTTAAAGCTACGGGTTAGGATCCTGAGGTACCGGGTTCGAATTCCAATAGAGAAGAGATGCTTAAATAAAATTATGATCATCTGACTAGGATCGGTGATGGCGAAGAACACATCTATGATGTGTTGAGGCTGGAGTGCAGAGTTCATGGGCCGCACTAAGCATCGTCCGGGATATTAATTTATTTAAGATTTTTTTGGCTTTTTAAATATATGTGTTGGTAATACACATACATAGTAAGAATTTCCAGAAGTTTCTGATTTTAGTGATATAATTCGCCAAATCGATAAGTTCTTGTACCCAAGCAAGAGTTCAATTTTTGCAGTTTGGTCGTTGCAATCTGATTAGTAGACCAACTTTTTATTAGTACGAAAACAAGCTGCCAAAAAGATACCTAAGGAAGATCTCATTTTTGTAAGGGAAGGATTTGTGTATCTTTACACAAGTATCTTGGCGTTAAAAATGGGAGAGGGTGAGTTTTTCTATTTTTTGTGGTAGATATATTATGATTAAATACGGCTTCTTTCTTTTCTCTTGAAAAGTAGTAAACATTGTATAAATGCTATTAAAAATAATCTTTTGTCCGAAAAGCCGAAAAAATCTTAAATAAATTAATATCTCGGACGATTTTAAAAAACCTCTTAATTTTCTATATACTTCGCTCCCCACTTTTAACCAAGCAAACACGCAAATACACTGCGCAAAACGAAAACCGTAATAGTTAAAGTTTTAGAAAAAAAACACCATATTTTCAAACGCGTGAATCTTGGTGAAATGTAGGATTAAAAATTTTACTTATTTTTTATTAATTTTAAAATGTAGGAAATTTAGTCTACTTTTCGATTCGAGGGTCCGCTTTTTATTATTTTTGTTTTTTATGACTTTTATTGAGTCAAACAAAAATGTTTTTAATGAGAAAAAAATCCACAAACTTTAAGACTGCCAACAAACTTTCACGGATCCAAATAAGCCATTTTGTAGAGAATTTAGAAACCTTGGTAAAGTCAAGCCGTCTGGGTGTAGAGATGCAAAATTTTGGTTAACTGTTCAACGCTGTTTTTTATGAGAAGTCATAATTTCTGATAAAATTTTAGAATGATGAATGATTTTACACTTCCATTCTCTTAGTCGTGTCACCTGTCGCTTCTTACGACAATCATTTTTTCATATTCTCTTCGTCGATTGAAGCGACAGTCTTCGAATGAAGTGACAACAATGGTATTCTGTTATTCGTTTAAAAAGTTTCATTTCACCTGAGATGAGATATGGAGTCGTGCGATTTTTTCGAGTTTATTATTCATTATTTACGTTTGTTAGAAGTTTAATAGGATTTATAAGGTTTGCCAGAAAGTTGTCAGATACTTCAGGCTCGTTGTTGCAAAGTACTTTCAATTTCATGCAAATATAGTTCAAGATTTTTTTAAAAAAAACATGTTTTACAAAATTTCTTTCAATTTTAACTAAAACTAATTAAAGGATCTACAAAGCAAACTCAACTTTATGTGTTTCGTATGTATTTCGATGTAGGCGAGACGGAGCAGAAGGTCGAGCATTAAAGTATGATGATATTATACATGTTCCAATTTATGGAAAACCGCCGTTTCAGCATAAGTGTACTCTTAATAGAAAAAACCCAAGCAAAGTGACACCACTTTAATTATCAAACTAAATATTATAAAATAGAACTACTACACTGATGAAACATTGTTATATAATACGCTGTTTGGCGCAGCCAAGGAACAAAAACTTTTGTGAAACATAACCTTTTAAAAATATTTATTTTGCTTCTAACTAAAGAAAATTTCTGTGCGACGATTACTTGTCGATTTATTGAAGTTTTAGCGGGAAACCCATCAAAAAGCTTATAAACGTTAACAAGTATATACATATTTATATCTTGCAAGCAAAGCACTCTACGATAAAGTTATAAGTTTCTTTAAATTTTGTGTCATTTTATGAAAAACAATAATTTAATTTATATCATAGTGATTTGAAGATTCAAGCGAAATGAAACGAAAAGAACAATTACTCGTGCCCGCTACAAAAAATGTGGGTTATCGTGAAATTGGGCGAATCTGAGATGATCGGGAGAAGATCGAACTGTCGCACGTTATGCTATAAAAAAACAGTGCTCTTAACCTGCACCGACCATATTAGCCCGCCTCAATGAAACCTGTACTATAATTTGTTACACATTTGTTACAATTTATTACAACAAATCCCGATTTTATTACAGTTACCGTTTTCGAGGAACGAGTGGTCGGTTTAGCTTGTAATTAAACCTACACCGCCAAAATTGTAACTTCTGATGTAGCTACGATATCGGGATGGTTCTTGGATCAGAATTTATTACAAATTAATTACATTAATTAAATATTTCAAGATCAACCCTACATTTTGACTAAGGGTAAATTTCACCCCAAAGGATTATTTATGACAAAAACATCGATTTTACCAAAATTGATAAATTATTACACCAGACCGCCACCAGATAGTGTGGAGGGCAGATCAACCTTATCCAGGTGTGTAATAAATTATCTTTGTGTCAGGTTACACGGAATTGGCTTCAAACCGTAAAGGGTTCAAACGTCTAATTTAAAATTCGATTCTATCACATTCAACAATTTATTACACCAGACCGCCACCAGATATTGAGTCAAATGTTACTCCTTGGACCTTGTGGAGGGCAGATCAACCTTATCCAGGTGTGTAATAAATTATCTTTGTGTCAGGTTACACGGAATTGGCTTCAAACCGTAAAGGGTTCAAACGTCTAATTTAAAATTCGATTCTATCACATTCAACAATTTATTACACCAGACCGCCACCAGATATTGAGTCAAATGTTACTCCTTGGACCTTGTGGAGGGCAGATCAACCTTATCCAGGTGTGTAATAAATTATCTTTGTGTCAGGTTACACGGAATTGGCTTCAAACCGTAAAGGGTTCATACGTCTAATTTAAAATTCGATTCTATCACATTCAACAATTTATTACACCAGACCGCCACCAGATACCAGATATTGAGTCAAATGTTACTCCTTGGACCTTGTGGAGGGCAGATCAACCTTGTCCAGGTGTGTAATAAATTATCTTTGTGTCAGGTTACACGGAATTGGCTTCAAACCGTAAAGGGTTCAAACGTCTAATTGAAAATTCGATTTTATCGCTTTCAACAATTTATTACACCAGACCGCCACCAGATATTGAGTCAAATGTTACTCCTTGAACCTTGTGGAGGGCAGATCAACCTTATCCAGATGTTTAATAAATTATCTTTGTGTCAGGTTACACGGAATTGGCTTCAAACCGTAAAGGGTTCAAACGTCTAATTTAAAATTCGATTCTATCACATTCAACAATTTATTACACCAGACCGCCACCAGATATTGAGTCAAATGTTACTCCTTGGACCTTGTGGAGGGCAGATCAACCTTATCCAGGTGTGTAATAAATTATCTTTGTGTCAGGTTACACGGAATTGGCTTCAAACCGTAAAGGGTTCAAACGTCTAATTTAAAATTCGATTCTATCACATTCAACAATTTATTACACCAGACCGCCACCAGATACCAGATATTGAGTCAAATGTTACTCCTTGGACCTTGTGGAGGGCAGATCAACCTTATCCAGGTGTGTAATAAATTATCTTTGTGTCAGGTTACACGGAATTGGCTTCAAACCGTAAAGGGTTCAAACGTCTAATTTAAAATTCGATTCTATCACATTCAACAATTTATTACACCAGACCGCCACCAGATACCAGATATTGAGTCAAATGTTACTCCTTGGACCTTGTGGAGGGCAGATCAACCTTGTCCAGGTGTGTAATAAATTATCTTTGTGTCAGGTTACACGGAATTGGCTTCAAACCGTAAAGGGTTCAAACGTCTAATTGAAAATTCGATTTTATCACTTTCAACAATTTATTACACCAGACCGCCACCAGATATTGAGTCAAATGTTACTCCTTGAACCTTGTGGAGGGCAGATCAACTTTATCCAGATGTTTAATAAATTATCTTTGTGTCAGGTTACACGGAATTGGCTTCAAACCGTAAAGGGTTCAAACGTCTATTTGAAAATTCGATTTTATCACATTCAACAATTTATTACACCAGACCGCCACCAGATATTGAGTCAAATGTTACTCCTTGGACCTTGTGGAGGACAGATCAACCTTATCCAGGTGTGTAATAAATTATCTTTGTGTCAGGTTACACGGAATTGGCTTCAAACCTTAAAGGGTTCAAACGTCTAATTTAAAATTCGATTTTATCACCTTCAACAATTTATTACACCAGACCGCCACCAGATATTGAGTCAAATGTTACTCCTTGGACCTTGTGGAGGGCAGATCAACCTTGTCCAGGTGTGTAATAAATTATCTTTGTGTCAGGTTACACGGAATTGGCTTCAAACCGTAAAGTGTTCAAACGTTTTATTTAAAATTCGATTTTATCACCTTCAACAATTTATTACACCAGACCGCCACCAGATATTGAGTCAAATGTTACTCCTTGGACCTTGTGGAGGGCAGATCAACCTTGTCCAGGTGTGTAATAATTTATCTTTGTGTCAGGTTACACGGAATTGGCTTCAAACCGTAAAGGGTTCAAACGTCTAATTGAAAATTCGATTTTATCACATTCAACAATTTATTACACCAGACCGCCACCAGATATTGAGTCAAATGTTACTCTTTGGACCTTGTGGAGGGCAGATCAACCTTGTCCAGGTGTGTAATAAATTATCTTTGTGTCAGGTTACACGGAATTGGCTTCAAACCTTAAAGGGTTCAAACGTCTAATTTAAAATTCGATTTTATCACCTTCAACAATTTATTACACCAGACCGCCACCAGATATTGAGTCAAATGTTACTCCTTGGACCTTGTGGAGGGCAGATCAACCTTGTCCAGGTGTGTAATAATTTATCTTTGTGTCAGGTTACACGGAATTGGCTTCAAACCGTAAAGGGTTCAAACGTCTAATTGAAAATTCGATTTTATCACTTTCAACAATTTATTACACCAGACCGCCACCAGATATTGAGTCAAATGTTACTCCTTGAACCTTGTGGAGGGCAGATCAACCTTATCCAGGTGTGTAATAAATTATCTTTGTGTCAGGTTACACGGAATTGGCTTCAAACCGTAAAGGGTTCAAACGTCTAATTGAAAATTCGATTTTATCACTTTCAACAATTTATTACACCAGACCGCCACCAGATATTGAGTCAAATGTTACTCCTTGAACCTTGTGGAGGGCAGATCAATCTTATCCAGGCGTGTAATAAATTATCTTTGTGTCAGGTTACACGGAATTGGCTTCAAACCGTAAAGGGTTCAAACGTCTAATTTAAAATTCGATTCTATCACATTCAACAATTTATTACACCAGACCGCCACCAGATATTGAGTCAAATGTTACTCCTTGAACCTTGTGGAGGGCAGATCAACCTTATCCAGGTGTGTAATAAATTATCTTTGTGTCAGGTTACACGGAATTGGCTTCAAACCGTAAAGGGTTCAAACGTCTAATTTAAAATTCGATTCTATCACATTCAACAATTTATTACACCAGACCGCCACCAGATATTGAGTCAAATGTTACTCCTTGGACCTTGTGGAGGGCAGATCAACCTTATCCAGGTGTGTAATAAATTATCTTTGTGTCAGGTTACACGGAATTGGCTTCAAAACGTAAAGGGTTCAAACGTCTAATTGAAAATTCGATTTTATCACTTTCAACAATTTATTACACCAGACCGCCACCAGATATTGAGTCAAATGTTACTCCTTGAACCTTGTGGAGGGCAGATCAACCTTATCCAGGTGTTTAATAAATTATCTTTGTGTCAGGTTACACGGAATTGGCTTCAAACCGTAAAGGGTTCAAACGTCTAATTTAAAATTCGATTCTATCATATTCAACAATTTATTACACCAGACCGCCACCAGATATTGAGTCAAATGTTACTCCTTGGACCTTGTGGAGGGCAGATCAACCTTATCCAGGTGTGTAATAAATTATCTTTGTGTCAGGTTACACGGAATTGGCTTCAAACCGTAAAGGGTTCAAACGTCTAATTTAAAATTCGATTCTATCACATTCAACAATTTATTACACCAGACCGCCACCAGATACCAGATATTGAGTCAAATGTTACTCCTTGGACCTTGTGGAGGGCAGATCAACCTTGTCCAGGTGTGTAATAAATTATCTTTGTGTCAGGTTACACGGAATTGGCTTCAAACCGTAAAGGGTTCAAACGTCTAATTGAAAATTCGATTTTATCACTTTCAACAATTTATTACACCAGACCGCCACCAGATATTGAGTCAAATGTTACTCCTTGAACCTTGTGGAGGGCAGATCAACCTTATCCAGGTGTGTAATAAATTATCTTTGTGTCAGGTTACACGGAATTGGCTTCAAACCGTAAAGGGTTCAAACGTCTAATTGAAAATTCGATTTTATCACTTTCAACAATTTATTACACCAGACCGCCACCAGATATTGAGTCAAATGTTACTCCTTGAACCTTGTGGAGGGCAGATCAATCTTATCCAGGTGTGTAATAAATTATCTTTGTGTCAGGTTACACGGAATTGGCTTCAAACCGTAAAGGGTTCAAACGTCTAATTTAAAATTCGATTCTATCACATTCAACAATTTATTACACCAGACCGCCACCAGATATTGAGTCAAATGTTACTCCTTGAACCTTGTGGAGGGCAGATCAACCTTATCCAGGTGTGTAATAAATTATCTTTGTGTCAGGTTACACGGAATTGGCTTCAAACCGTAAAGGGTTCAAACGTCTAATTTAAAATTCGATTCTATCACATTCAACAATTTATTACACCAGACCGCCACCAGATATTGAGTCAAATGTTACTCCTTGGACCTTGTGGAGGGCAGATCAACCTTATCCAGGTGTGTAATAAATTATCTTTGTGTCAGGTTACACGGAATTGGCTTCAAAACGTAAAGGGTTCAAACGTCTAATTGAAAATTCGATTTTATCACTTTCAACAATTTATTACACCAGACCGCCACCAGATATTGAGTCAAATGTTACTCCTTGAACCTTGTGGAGGGCAGATCAACCTTATCCAGGTGTTTAATAAATTATCTTTGTGTCAGGTTACACGGAATTGGCTTCAAACCGTAAAGGGTTCAAACGTCTAATTTAAAATTCGATTCTATCATATTCAACAATTTATTACACCAGACCGCCACCAGATATTGAGTCAAATGTTACTCCTTGGACCTTGTGGAGGGCAGATCAACCTTATCCAGGTGTGTAATAAATTATCTTTGTGTCAGGTTACACGGAATTGGCTTCAAACCGTAAAGGGTTCAAACGTCTAATTTAAAATTCGATTCTATCACATTCAACAATTTATTACACCAGACCGCCACCAGATACCAGATATTGAGTCAAATGTTACTCCTTGGACCTTGTGGAGGGCAGATCAACCTTGTCCAGGTGTGTAATAAATTATCTTTGTGTCAGGTTACACGGAATTGGCTTCAAACCGTAAAGGGTTCAAACGTCTAATTGAAAATTCGATTTTATCACTTTCAACAATTTATTACACCAGACCGCCACCAGATATTGAGTCAAATGTTACTCCTTGAACCTTGTGGAGGGCAGATCAACCTTATCCAGATGTTTAATAAATTATCTTTGTGTCAGGTTCAACCTTAGGATCAACCTCAGGATCAACCTTATCCAGGTGTGTGTTAAATGATTTTGTGTCCGGCTAAATGGAATCGGCTTCAAACTGTAATGTCTTTAAATTTGTAATTTGAAGGTCGATTTCATAACATTTGATGGTTTATATAAGACCGCCATCAGATTTTAGTTTAAATGTTGCTTGTGTATATGTAGCTGGTGGCGGTCTGGTGTAATAAATTGTTGAATGTGATAGAATCGAATTTTAAATTAGACGTTTGAACCCTTTACGGTTTGAAGCCAATTCCGTGTAACCTGACACAAAGATAATTTATTACACACCTGGACAAGGTTGATCTGCCCTCCACAAGGTCCAAGGAGTAACATTTGACTCAATATCTGGTGGCGGTCTGGTGTAATAAATTGTTGAATGTGATAAAATCGAATTTTCAAATAGACGTTTGAACCCTTTACGGTTTGAAGCCAATTCCGTGTAACCTGACACAAAGATAATTTATTACACACCTGGATAAGGTTGATCTGCCCTCCACAAGGTCCAAGGAGTAACATTTGACTCAATATCTGGTGGCGGTCTGGTGTAATAATTTATTAATTTTGGTAAAATCGATGTTTTTGTCATAAATAATCGTTTGGGGTGAAATTTACCCTTAGTCAAAATGTAGGGTTGATCTTGAAATATTTAATTAATGTAATTAATTTGTAATAAATTCTGGTCCAAGAACCATCCCGATATCGTAGCTACATCAGAAGTTACAATTTTGGCGGTGTAGGTTTAATTACAAGCTAAACCGACCACTCGTTCCTCGAAAACGGTAACTGTAATAAAATCGGGATTTGTTGTAATAAATTGTAACAAATGTGTAACAAATTATAGTACAGGTTTCATTGAGGCGGGCTAATATGGTCGGTGCAGGTTAAGAGCACTTAAAAAAACTGAACAAGCAGTGCTTGAGAAATTAAAAGTAATGTATCAATACAAAACCAGATATCAAAGTATATGATAATAAATCGATTGAACGCTTATCGAGTAAGATGACGAAAACCTGTAAGAACTACGTCGTTGTAAACGAAAAAATTATGCGTTGCAGTATAGAAACTGAATTCGGATGGACTGGTGTAATTCGGATGATTAAGCTCTAATTGTGTGATGCCAGTCGTAACATTTTATGGAGGTTCGGTGGAACTACAAAGCAGATCTGGTAGTAATACCACATCCAGCTTTAACATCAACACCATTTGTGGAGGAAATTTAAAGACAAATTGGACGTGGATTTCTTTTTATGCATGATAATGCCCGGCCGCACACAGCTCTAAACACACGACCCTATAAGTGTAAGAAAACGGACAAGGCAACCAACAAATTTGCAGGAACTCCGAGATGTTTGAGTCGTCGTACAGAAATTATCGCAGCATCATTTTCAAGGTTTTTAAATTTTGTATAAAATGGCTAATTTGGGTTTGGGAATGAAATATCGAACAAGTTCGTTTACAGTCTCAAACAGCATCATATTCTTTTTTGGTTTCAGACAATTTTTATTTTACTCAAAAAGTCATAAAAAAAGCAAAATAAAATAGAACGGATTCCAGTTTCGAAAAGAAGACAAAATTTCCTCCCAATTAACAAAATTATTTTTAAATGTGTTATTTCACAAAGATACTGAACGCTTGCATAATCTGGGTATTGTTTCTTTTTTTAAAAAAATTCTGTTCCGTTTTTTTTCGCAATTGCATTTTCTATTTTAAAATTATAAAAATTAAATTAAATAATAAAGTAAATAATATTATAACTAAACCCATATGGAAGCCGATCGACATGAAAGACGGCATATGGGAGAAATGCACAAACGGCCAGAAATTATGAGCAATGTTAGATTGAACTGGCTATACTCTATGTCGCTAAAATTCGAGAGGGTCAAGCAACGACGGGAAAGATCATCGAGGAAATGCTGCCGAAATGGCTCATTGGCAATGAGGGAGTGTACTGTTCGTAAGAAAGACATTTCGAATGAAGAGATGTGTCTGCAGATGGTGCTGAGAAAGATACGTAGCGTGCCAGCCAAGGATTCCAGCACCGGTTTCCAAAAACCGGGTTTTTAATAGTGATTCTCTTCAAACGATCTCCTACAAAAAATGATGATGTGCTTCAGAAATATGTTAGACCTGAATTTTGAATAGAACGAAACGGTTATTGAAATTGCTGGCAATAATGAACAAAATCAAGAAAGCAATAACATTAGCCAACTTGACGACAACTTGACGATTGAACCCGAGCAAAATCTAAAGGAATTGATGCAAACTTCTATTGACATTCAATTATTGGTCCCTTCTGGAAAATTGGCTGTTCGCTGATACAACGATTACAACTAGATTGAGCAGACAGTTAACTCAATTTGAAGATGAGGGTGTTCGTGGTAAAAGCTTGGAGTTCGCCTTCCGACCACTGATGTCAATTCCACCAACAAGTGTCGAAGCCGAGAGGGCTTTCTCCTCAGCAGGCCATAATATGTACAAAAACAAGGTTACGGCTTTCAGAAGAAAGCATCAATAGTGTATGCATGTTACGTACTTATTTCAAAGCCGAAGCAAAAAGTTAGTATTTTTTGCCTCTCTAAATTTACTCGACAAATCTTTTTTAAATTGCATCTCTTTAACATGGACAGACGACTGACTTATTTGGATAGTCTTTTTGATATACCTAGTTACAATACGAGATGTTTCGTTTTACATTTAGAGGCCTTGTTAGTCTGACATTGTGTTGCTGTGGCTTTATTTGTTCCTGATGTTTTGGAAGCAATGATTGATTGTTCATTTATACTTTCGCGTTTGAATATTTATGCTCCCATAAGACAACTTAGTACAAGGTCTTTATTGATACCGGATTTTCATAGTTCCAATTACTCAGTACACGAATCAATATTAATTTTATGATTGCGATCTTTAACGATTTCTGTGATAATTTTGATTTCGGAATGACTAAAGCATGTTTCAAAACTAAACTGAAAGATAACTTTAAAATTTCTATGTTCGAAGTGACTTGATCTTCGTCGTGTTTTCGTCGTAAATTTTGTAAATTTTGAGATTTCATGCAATCGAATTTATTTTTAGGGATTTTAGCGGCTTAGTAGTTTCTTTTTAGATGGGTAGAAAAAACCTTACACAATAAATTTGATTTTTTGTTGGATGAGTCGTTGCCGTGGAACTACCGTCTAATAGCTTCGTTATTAGCAAGGTATAACATTTAACAGACTGCTTCCATCAATAATTTATGAATCACATGATTTTATTGGAATGAGTTAAATATTACTGCTTCCAACATCACCATAGTCGACAAATGTAGGTTATTTCACAAAATACAACTGTATCTAATAATTTAAGTGTCAAGCCATTAACAATAAAATAATAATCCGCCGAAACCGCGGAGTTTAAATCGCACTGATAAGGAACATGAACATATATATGTATGTACCGAATGACATGTGCTGAAAAGATAAACGCAACATAATTTTTAGGATTTTCTCGTAATCAATAAATTCTCTTCTGCATAGTTTCATGTGAAAAATAAAGTGGAAGCTGCTTTATCAATGGAACAGAGGCAATACACACAGAGGATATATCGAAAATTAATATAATTTATAATATTTATTATCCTTATGGTATATATCCAATATCCATACCATCCCTATAAACACATCCTTAAAATTTTATAGATAAATAAGCAAACACCATAATACAACATTTATATTTTGAAAATTATATTTTTTGTCATTGTTTTTCGTAGATGTTGTTGTTATTGCTGGTCGGTTTCCAAACAACTAAAAAACAAACAAGAATTTTCTTATTTATTTATGAGAGGATCGGTACTATCGGCTTTTCTTGTACGTATAAGGAATTTTTTTTTCGGGCCAAGATGAAAATAGGAGTGATAATGAAATTGTATTTTTATTACTTTATTTTTGGTTGGTTGGGCTTGGTTTTTGTATATGATGTGTATATATAGCTTTAAAAAAAATAAACTTGAAGAATACCCATGAGCTAAAGTTGAACGGATATAGATAAATTGGTGAATTATCGTGACAATTATATTATATTTTATTGATATATTTATTGCGTGCTCAATATCGATTAGACGAAGCTATTTGTATTTGGATGAAATCTCTCATACGAAATACAATAAAATATACGTTTGAAATAAAATGTTTGGTTTATTTCACCAATAGTGACAAGTTATTTTATATTGGTGTCATTATGATACCGACCAAACATTTCCCGGGGTAGTAAAGCGCACATAACTGTCAAAACCATTTTCCAAAAAAACAAACCACATAATTGAATTCCAAAACTTCAATCAAAAATTATAAAATATTCGGTGTAGCCACAAAAAAGTGTAAAATATACGAAAACATAAAAATTCAACACGACATAATTAAGTAGTTTCATTAATATGACAACGAACATCATAAATTTAACAACTATTCAAAATATGAGCATAACATTAAAAAAAAATTAATTAAATTGCAATTATGTTCTGAGGGGGGATATATACGAGTATATGTTGGTTCTTGGCGATATCAAAAGGAAGAAGACAAAGTTTTCAGTATTTGTCTCAAACTTAAGTTTTTATTTTCTTCTGCAAAACTTTCAACATATTATTATTAAGATATGTGTATATGACGGTGTGTGAGTATATATCTGTATACATACATGCATACATATTTAGACAATTGGAAAAATATCCAGATTATACTCTCTGAACTTAAGATTTTTAAGAAACATTTTTTTTTTGTTGTTTGTGAATTTGTGTCACATATTTTCAAACTTTTTATTTTTCAAACTTTTGGATATAAAAGATATATTTATGATGTTTTTGCCTTAAGCTTATGGCTTGGCATTATTTTTATTGTATTATTTTTAAAGTCATCTTTATAATAGATAAAATATGCTTTTTCATTTGTTGATCTGGTTGACGACCCGTGAAAAGACTTTTTTAGGGTGTGCGGTTTTTTTTATGCTAGATAAAAACACAAGCAGTCTAATTAATTTGATGCATGTAATGTGCCGTTATAATCTCTTAGACTTCGCGCGTTTAATGAGAGCCGCATGTAAAATCGGTGTTTTTAGGCAGCAAGTGCACGATTAAAAACACGAAAAAAATCACGTATGTGAAGTTGTCACACGATTCTATCCCAGAAAATAAAATAAAAAAAATTATCAGGCGACACTAACCAATAAAATAAATTTCATTTGCTCTACACGCAGAGAAATAATTGGTCATATTAACCAAAAAAGTAAGTTAATTTTACCAAAAAATTGTAACAAACTCAACTTACTTATTGCTTGGTAAATATTACATTTTGAAATGGTAAATTTAACATACTGAATAGTAAAATAATTGAAAAAAATATAAAAATACTCAAAGTAAACTTCACAAATTTTGAAATGTGAAATGGGTTCTTTTGCATGATAACAAAATATTTGTTATCACGTCGAGATGAGGTCTCATCTTTTCAAAAACAATGAGGTAAACATTTTGAATCTTTTTAATTAAAAGTTTCGATATCCTCATCAGATTATGTAGTTATCAAACTACGAAAATAGCGTTCATACTTCATGAATTTAAATGAAGTAAACATCAATTGACTTAGCGAAGTATATTGAAAATGCAATAATAATTGTTACCTATCGCCTATGTAAATTTAACACACCAATTTGTTAACTTTACATTGCAAGAGAAAATTTTTGTTAAAATATTTATTTTACATTGTAGATTAGTAAAATTAGCATGTCTCTCACAAGGAAGGGTCTCCAGGTGTCCGGCTCCGATTTCGATGAAACTTTAATATGTTGTAGAGGAGTGGAAAATAAGTGACACGTATTTTTTTTAAGTGCTCAATTCCCTTCTAAGAGGGTGAAAACCGCCCTTGAAGTTGGGGGTAAAAAAGTGACTTTCGATAATTTTCATCAAAAAACATGAAAAAATCTGCAAGTTTTTTATTCCAAAATAAGTATTTCAGAAACTTACATTATATATTATTTTTTCAAGAATTTTTGTACTACCTAGGGGGTGAAACTACCCCTAGGAAGGGGTTGAAAAATCAAAAAAACTCTAAAAAATCCAAATTGATTCGAAAAATTCTGGAAAAAATTTATATTACTCCATAAAAAAAAATAAGGTTGACGTGTTCGAGGGTTTTTCGAAACCACCCTTTCTCAGAGGGTTAACCACCTCTAGAGACGATTCTGGAAATTCGCTCAGGATATCTGATTTTTTCGACTGAAAGTTCTTTGTCCTCCTCAATTATGATCATTAACATAGATTCTTACCGATATCATTGATGTTTAAGGGTGAAACATCCCCTAACGGGGGTGAAATTTGTAAAAATTGTTAAAAATTCCAAGAAAATTTCGCAATTTGGTGGAATAATTCTTCAATAATTGCATCTGGTTAAATCTCCATCAACATTACACATACAACTGTTAATAAATTAATCTGATCAATGAAATCAATACATTGAATATATTTAACTACCGTAAGTCACCAGAATGATGAAAATCGAAAAGTATGAAGTTTTGTTGTTTTCCACTGAAATATCTTTCTTTATACAAGACTGTAAACGTTTATGGACGACTGACTGGGAGAGAATACCGAGACATCGAAATAAAACCCTCCGTATTCCGGTCCAGTTATATGTTATTATTGTAGTCATAGCGATCTCAAAGTAAATATAACTTGGTGCGTCATTTAGAAAAATCAATATAAAGGTTTATTAGTTCGTGAAAATGAAAAAGAACCGATGTCATTAAGAAAAATATATATATACAATTCTACAGATATATAAGAATATATATTTATTAATGGGGGGGGGGGGGTAAATCACCAGTCTGATAATGACGAATTCGTTTCCGTGTTATATCAACTATATATAGATTGGAAATTCTTCAGATTTTGTATATAGCTCCAATTCCTCAAATGAATTTGAGTCACGAAAATAATCACTGATATCCTCAAATATCTAAAATATTAATGCAAAATGGGACGATGTTCCTAAAAGTTAGTTGGGTTATCGATATTCCAACAGGGGTAGTTAGGCCCTTTAAGGAGGTTGTAGAATGAAATTTTTGAGCTTATATATTTTCTAAAATTAATTGGCCGTATTTCAGAAATTTCTTAAAATTCTTAACAATTTATGAAATTTTAGATTCCCGATAGGGTATGTGACAACCCCCACACATCATTGATAGTCATCGATGGTAATCATCCAGTCTAAAAAATCCTTAAATCCCTCAAACTTCTTTTTCATTGTTGAGTGATATTTATTTTTTCCACTATTTCCCGCATCAAATTGGTATTTTATGCAAGTTTTTTGATTTTCAACCCCCTCCTAGGAGTTGTTTCATCCCGGGATTTCCAAAATTTTTGAACAAATAATAAAAATTTTGACTTTCCCGAGATACGTATTTCATAGTAAAAAACTTTCGGATTTTTTCATGTTTTGTAGGGAAAATTATGGAGAGTCGCACTTACACCTGGACCAGAGTCTCTAGGGGTGGTTAACCCTGTGAGAAAGGGTGGTTTCGAAAAACCTTCGAACATGTCAACCTTATTTTTTTTTATGGAGTAATATAATTTTTTTCCAGAATTTTTCGCATCAGTTTGGATTTTTTAGAGAGTTTTTTTGATTTTTCAACCCCTTCCTAGGGGTAGTTTCACCCCCTAGGTAGTACCAAAATTCTTGAAAAAATAATATATAATGTAAGTTTTTGAAATACCTATTTTGGAATAAAAAACTTGCAGATTTTTTCATGTTTTTTGATGAAAATTATCGAAAGTCATTTTTTTACCCCCAACTTCAAGGATGGTTTTCACCACCTTAGAAGGGGATTGAGCACTTAAAAAAAAATACGTGTCACTTGTTTTCCACTCCTCTACAACATATTAAAGTTTCATCGAAATCGGAGCCGGACACCTGTAGACCCTTCCTTGTCAGTTAATTTTACAAATCTATTAGTATTTTTCAAAAAATAGTTATTTTACTAAAATTATTATTTTACTTTATAAATTTAGTTAAATTAACATAGCATATGTTAACTTGTATTATAAAGAGAAGGATAAATTAACTTCAAAATAGATTGATTTTACAATTTTAGGTTTACTTATCGATTTGCGAAATATTTTTCTTTGCGTGTAGTGTGAAGTTAGCGCAGCCCAACATTTTATAAAAATGACGTTAAATACAAAAATAAAAATGTTTACGATAGCACGTTAAGAAAGTCGTAACACTCCTGCTTTGTTTTAGGAAAGTTAAAAAAAATTGCCAAGTTTGCGAGATTGGGCCTTGGACCACATATATCCGTAAAATTCGTATTTGAAAAAAAAATATATTTAAATTTAGCACGTTAAAGTAAAAATTTGTCGGACTAAGGTTATGAAGTTCTGATATCGTTGCACTCCTTCTTTAGTTTTACAAAAAAATTATTCCATGGCAAGTTTGCGAAATTGGGCCAATTGGGCCCTGGACCAGATATATCCGTACAACTCGTATTTGAACTAAAATTATATTTAAATTTCGCACGTTAAAAGTATAAATTTGTCGAATTGAGGCTATGTGGTTTTAAAATCGCCACAACCCTGCCTTACTTTTAGATAGGTTTGAAAAAAATCGTTCCGTGGCAACTATGCGAAATTGGACCCTGGGCCAGATATATCCATTTTGCTTGTTTCCTGTTCGTTATGCTTTTTCTATCATTGCTATTTTAAGCCACACCGCGTCGTCAGGGCTGTAAGCATGGATGGATCAGTTTTTTTTGTAAGTTTTTTTATTTTATTTTTTAATATTTTTTTTTTATTTTTTTTTATTTTTTTTATGTTCTTTTATTAAAAAACATACATAATTTAATTCAAGTAGTTGGTGTTTATCCTCATTGAGGATAAACACCAACTACTTGAATTAAAAGACACCAATTACTGTTTATTTTGAATCGATTTTTAACAAATTTTGAGCTGGGCTAACTTCACACAAGAACAAATAGGGTTTTTATTGATAAGTGTTGCCTGATGAATTTTTTCTTATTTTCTAGGATAAAATCGTGGGATAACCTCGTAAAAAAATCAGTGTAACAGGTCTGCCTGATCCTTTTATTGGATATTATACGTAATTTTAATAAGTTCTTTCAGTAATTTTTCTATAAGAACTCTGAAAATGTTAAATTAAAATTGTCCTTTCAAAAAAGAACTGCCATTTTTCTATTCCGAAATATTTTTTTACGAATAAAATGTTCAGAAACTTACGAGGCATTTTGAGTTAACGTAAAATATTATCGCTTGTTTCAGCTGAACCACCAATATGTGATCAAGGATCCACAACATTTACTTAACAGTTATGAAATTGTTCGCTAACGTCTGACATAGAATTATTTAATACAATTGTAAGTAATTGTAATTGAGATGTAATAAGAAAGGCATATAAATTAAGTAGAACGCGCAGGTGCGATGAGAATATGTTCCAAACTTACCGTGAAATAAGTCAACCCGGGTCATTTCAACGAGTGACAGTCACAAATGCTATACATGTCATAAAAAATCATAAATTTATCAGATTATTATAATTTTGTTATAAGACGCACATTTATCAAAATATACCGTTATGCAACCTAGCGAAATTGGGTTCTGAGCGAAATATTTACATTGAATTCATTTTTGGCCCAAAAGAACATTATAATTTGTCATGTAAAAAATATTAATTTGTCTGATTAAGGCTATATGGTTTTAAGATGGTCAGACAATTTCGCTAAGTTGTTCAACGTTATACGATTTTTTTAATATTTGGCCAAAAGTGAGGTATGGGTTTGGCTATCTCAAAACAGCTCTGATCCGAAAAATTAATATTTTGTACATGGAAAAATTAAAATGTTTTTTTTATTTTAAGCATACATATTGCAATTGCATTTTGATATATTGGGTTGTTCGGAAAGTAATTTCGTTTTTTTCCCAAAAAGAGCTAAAATGTAATGTTTCATAGCCAACTACAAACTTAAGCCGTATTTTTTGTTATATATTTTGGCAGGGCTTATTTGTGCAAACATTTGGTTCCATATTATGGCAATTTTGATGTTAAAAATGCACCACGTACTCGAAGGCTAGAGTTGCAGCTGATGAAAACAAAATAAAGACATTGATTGATATAAACCGCCTGCACTTTATTGCAACCACCTAGCCAAATATTGAATCAGACACTGCTGAGTCAGATACAACCATATTCTAAGTTAAAACACACGGATTCGAAATCCTGGCCGACATAAATTTTCCTAGATGGTTATATATAGATGGAGAGTAATTGGAATTCCGTGGATTCTCGGATACGTCAAAGGTACTATTCCGGCGTGGTTTTAAGTGACGAAAGGGTTAAGACCAACATGCTAATTGCCAAAACTCGAGTCGCCCGCATCGCGACCTTACTTGTCGGACAACTACAGTATGTGCAACAAGAGCGTGTACGGCATAACTGTACTTAAAGCTATAGTAATAAATTTGGGCGGGGCTTATAACCGTTCTATATTGATCCCTCTAGGGCGCTTGTAACGGAATGTCATCTATTTCCGTTACTATTGCTAACCTATCCCAATATTCTACCTATTTACATATTAGCATGACCTTTTAGAGAATAAGATCTCTAAATATATTTAACAAAATTCACCGTCATGTTAAATTTCCACATTTCTGTGATATGGCGATCAAATTACGGTATGAATAAAAATTCATATTGTGGTTGAACGGGCATACACTTAAATGTAATTGGTCATTTTGTTTGCGATAAATTTTTGTTTTCTTGAGGTAAACGACATAGGTAATGAACTATGTATTTACCGATGGAAATTAGATTTATCGATTTTGCTGAATGCAATTTTTTTTTGGTTTCAAATTTTGCGCGTGGCCACGAATAAGCAAAATTCATGGCACGTTGGTTTTGTGATTACCATGGCATTTTGTGATGATTTCAAAAAATTTTGCGAATATTTTTTTTGGTATGGAGGTTTTCAGTAGTCAGTTTTTAGCGAAACCAACGTGCGGTCATATTTTGTCAATAAGTTGTTTTGTTTTTTTTTTGTGCCTTAGTGTTACAAATAGTGTTTAGTTTTTCTTTGATAAAGTTTTAGGTTTTTAAATAGCTCGTAAGCGGTTTTCATTCGATTGTGTTTTTGTTTTGTTGTGAATAAAGTGGTAAATCTTAAAATCAACCGCGACCGTTTTTTTCTTTTGCTGTTTTGGTTTTCAGTGATTGTGGTTTTTTTTTCGTGGAGACTATTTTTGGTGGTAAGTGGTATATGTTTTGGTTACTAATAAACTAAATAATGGTAGTGGGTTGTCTCCAACAGCCCGAGTAGAGCAATTGTTGTCGCGAAGCGGCTCATTGCTTTATCCGGATTTAAGTGGCATACCACTACCTCCTCCTACGAATACTTCTCTAGTTTAGGGCCTATGGACCAAAATAATATTACAGTAGTAAAGCTAGAGTGAAATGTCTGAATAGACATTTCAGATCATATACAACCACGGTCAGCGTCTGACCGGTTGTCCTGCAATGGGCTGATGGCCCAATTCATTATTTAAGGGTCCGATGCCCTCTCACATCCGTACCCGCCTTATTTTAGTTACCTCGGCGGTAATCTAGGCCGCTATCTTTGTATCCCCATCCCCACGGCCGATTAACCTTTACCGCTGAGCTAGCGGGTTAATGCCGCCTACGGGGTACAGTTAAAAAGATAGTGGCAACAATAATGTGACTGAGGTTATCCTGTCCACGACAGTCACACGTTAGTTAACACGCTCTAAAACAAAAATTAGTTTACCTGCAACTGTTTAGCGGATAACATATATAAAAGAAATGGGTGTCATTTATAATAAACGATTTTAAGCTGTGTTTTAAGTGTACACCCGAAAGGGCCAAAAATGTCGGTGGCAAGTGCAGCAAAATATATAAAAAAGTCGGAAACATTTGTACAGAAGTGGATTACACATTATTCAATGTATAAAAATGTTGACGATTTGCCAGATAGAGGCAAAATCCGGACCACTACAAAAAAGGAGGATGACGTCATCATACAGTTATTTCATGAAAATTCTTCGCTTACGCTGGATGCAGCTGTGGAAAAATTGGCGAAAAAGAATACTATTTTACCAAAAACAACCATACGAAAGAACATGGCTACGCATATGGAAATGCTTTGGTCAAACCACTGGCGACACAAAAATTCATAGAAAAGCGACTACATTGGGCGTATGAACATATAAACAAGGATTGGACGAATGTTGTGTTTACCGATGAGACATCCATTTGGAGTTGTAATGTTAAAAGGCCTGTTTGATCAATTAAGTAAGAAAATAGGGTTGTTCGAACTGTTAAGCATCCGCTCAAGCTGCATTTATGGGGATGCGTCACCAAGCTAGGTTTTGGGAAATTAATCGTTTTCACACGGAGCCTAAACGCACCTTTCATAAAAAAAAATTATTCACGAGGTTTGTTACCATCTGTCCGTAAATGGTTTAGAGTAGGGAACTCGAATTGGATCTTGCAAGAAGAAAAAGATCCAAAACACCGTAGCAAACTCTGTTCGGAGTTTAAACTAAAAAAGGGTATCACAACATTGGATTAGCCGTCTCAGTCACCTGATTCCAATCCCATCGAAAATGTATGAGCACTTTTGAAGATTAAGCTGAAAATGTACCACATAAAAAATTTGAGCCATCTAGCGCGAGTGATCCGGAAGATATGGAAAAAGATATCTCCACAATATGCAGAAAATTTGGTAGGTAGTATGGACAGAAGGTGCCGGCCAATTATTAACAGTAATGGTGACTTTACTATGTATTAGTTGGTAGTGCCCTAGAAAATAAAATAAACTTTCATAATAAGCACAAAAAAAAATCAAAAAATCGTAGTTTAATTTTTACTTAGTGTTTTGCCGTACACGCTCTTGTTACACATACTGTAAAACTAACATTAGAAGAACACAATGTCGGTTATAAATAATTGATTGTTGCAGGTTGATTGTTGATTACGAATTTATGATGAATGCAGATCCTTTGCCCACACTGATGTATTCTATCGTGTTGCGTTCGATACCGCAATGGATTTTATATCGTGCTGTGTTATAGTGCAATGATTTAATTTGAAGACTGGCCTGGTGTTGTCGATCGATATGGAATGATTTCCGAATTTTTTCAACCTTTGCATATTTTACTCTTCAAAAATATTTTTTCAGCTGGACACAACGCTTGCGATTGGCGCTCCATCTTCTTGGTAGGTAACTCCTCGCTTGCACATTCTGGTAGGTTTATTCTTATACAATTATCCTCATAGGCAGATATGACAACTGGTTCCGAGGCATCATCAGTCATTATCAGTGGATAATGATTTGCACGGCTTCCTCTCTGATTTGCACGGCTTAATCCGTTTGCAGATTTCTTTCCTCATGCATCCACTTGATTCTTTATTAAAAGCTGTGAATTTATTATTGGCACCATCGTTTCCATATGTTTTGTGCCATGTTATGAATCGTTTGTCAGTGACTCAAGCGGTTATGCGTCATCATTGTAACTAGCGACACAGCGAATGAAGTGCCAATTGCTTTGATGCTTCCTCGTTCCTTGAGACGAAATTTCATCGTGTTTCTCGACTACAAATTGATTCATACTGTCGAATAAACGTTTAGCTCATCAATAATTGGAGCCACTGTTAGAAAACACATCAATGGTTGGCTCACGTCTTGCAATAAATTCGTTAACTCCACTCTTTCCATACGACCCATCTTCTGACTGACCACTTGTGAGTTTTGCTTGATGTACCTTTCACAGGTGTGAAAAAGTCTTCTTATTGTACTTGAAATCCTCAATATCCAATATTTTCTCCTCAGTACATGTAGTAGGTAAGATGAACCACAATGGCAATTTTTTAATTGCTGCTTGATTATCAATCTTGCAACAACCGGATGCACATGATCATAATATATTGGTTAATTTTCCATTTGACCTCTTACTCGTAGCAGTCCAAGATTATCAATAAATGGGTCCAGTGAAATCAATTTGCTACCTTGATGAATTCGAACTCCGGATTTCAATTGTATCTCCGTTTATTCTCTGTATATTAAAGTGTTTGGTTTAATTTGCTTAAACACCTTGATGATTGCTCCCATCAATTTTTACCGATTTAGCACTATTCTTAACATTATGCCCTAGCAGGATTCAGCTTTGACAGGAGGTGATACAAGTAGAATATGGAGAACATGTTTAATATCGTGCTGTGATTCGCAGTCCGTCCATGCTATCATATTTATCCTTGGTATTTCCAAAATCGAACCGACTTGTTTCATTAATCTTGTAAGTAACAAGACATCAAACAGTTCAATCCGCGCTGCTGTTACCGTATTAGCAAGCGACATTTATGTTTTTGAGGTGACTAATTGTGCAGCAATGACTCCAAAAATTTTTGTGCAAAGGTAGATCCATGGAACTATTCTTGTTGTTTCCTTTGCGGTAAAGGCTTAATACACCATAACTGCTAGTACATTACTTTAATTCGTATGACAAAAAGTATTGTACTTTTCTAATGGGTCGAATATTCTGCTGAATTTAGCCAACATTTTGCATTTTGTGAATGAATCGGCCTCCGGTGACCATTGCAAACCCAAACACCTGATGGCTGGTCTCCACTTGCATATTTTTCTCTTGACAAAAAATAAATGGCTTCGGCTCATGACATTATTAGTATAGTATACTTACTACTACACTCTTCAAAACTAGACATATTTTCTCTGTTTTGATTACGTAGAAAAAATAATTTGCTTTGTCATTTTAGATAGTGTGCTGTGCTGTGATTCCTAACAAACAAAACATCCACGATTTTTTAATTTTAAATGTCAAAATAATATAATGTGCGCTCAAAATTGAGCATAAAAACACAAATTATGCTCAATTGGCACAACATCATGACAAAAATATTGAATATTTTGATCTGTTTCTCTCTTGACAAAATTTCAATGCGCATGCTCAAAACCATTTTTGCGTATGTATTTTGGAAAATGTACTAAAAAATGTTACAAGAAAAAAAATAGACTAGATTTTTTTTCCGTCACGAGAAAAATATGTAAGTGGAGACCGGCCATGAGTCCCCTCTGTCCGAGAATCGATCTCACAAGTAATTTTTAATTCATCCTCAACTAATCCTGCATGTGTATGGCTTGTGCAGCCTCTTTGCATAGTTCGCACTACATATTATATTAAGGGTTCCAAAATGTCAACCGACCTTTACAAATGCACTTGACAGCTCCTGGATCATATTGGAGAAATCCGTCTATCGCCACCAGCTCTTCATCGGAAAGAAAAAAATCTATATTTTACAAAAAACACTATAGATACCATACGAAGGGTCATTTAGACCAGTGTTTCCCAACGGAGGCCGTACGGCCTCCTAAGGGATCATACCATATATCTGAGGGGCCATATGCTAAATTCATAAATTTAGGAGCCTTGGACTTAATTAGGCAGGCCATGAAAATTTTATTTATTACTAACACAAATATGAAATTAAAATGTAAAACGATACATTTTTGTGTTTACATAACATACTAGCTGACCCAGCGAACCTCGTTCTGGGAGCATCGATTACAATTCACGCCCAGCAAACAAACGCTGATAGCAGAATGAAATAGATGGAAACATTTGCACACGTCGAAGCGAGAAAACAAATAAATTTACTTCGGTTTCTTCTATGCACTGCATTTTTACCCCCACCTAATCTCTTGTTTAGCAATTTCATTTCAAAAATTGTTATTTCATTTCTATCAGTCTCCAGATTTCAGCTGAAGGTAATAGATGTGCGTGGTTTTGAAACATATAAATGCATACGTATGACGATGTTTGTAAATGTTTTTCAGATGGAAATGGAAATACTTGGATAACATATAAAGTAAGTATGCAAAATTAAAAAAATACACGTTTGGTACATACAACCAAAGCCAAACACAATCAATAATATATGATTGTGTTTGCTTTTGATATAACAAAATACATTAAAAAAATATTATAAACCAACAGTTAACAGTTACATATTAGGCTTATACTCAAATCGAAATGAAAGAGATAAATTAATTTTTAGGGGAAACAAAGCCGAGTTTTCGATCGACAACAATACGAATAGCATGGAATTAGGTGCATCAATTTGAAGTAAAAATTGAGCGCTCTAATTATATGCTGTTTATGCGCTCTTTGTGCGCTGATTTGTATTACTGGGCGATTAAATGCATCATGCAACAAACAAATTGGTGCGAGCATGACCAATTTCGACAAATAGCTGCCACACATAAGCACACACATAATTCGATCATGAAAGCTTCGTTGCGTATTTCGTCGTTCATTTCAAGTTCATAATTTGGTGTTGCAATGCGAACTCGATGCAAAATGTCGGCAGTCATCTCGTCCTTGTGTTTGTTCGGTAATTCCAATGCGTTCGATGGTTGAACAATGTACGGATTTGATTTGCCGGCGCAGAAACAGTTGCATCGGTGAGTGTTGAGTCCCAATGCGTCCTTTTCCAGCAAATTCAGATATTGGCAAGCCTCTTGATACGTAGCGCACAGCACACCATCTATAGTCCCAGGTTGATCTTTCTTTGTGACTATAATGACCACACCTCAGCGCCATCTCTTATTTATCTCGTTACATTTGTGTTTCTATCAATTTATTTCACGATTTTCTAAGCTTTTCATCGACTTTTCACGCTTTAGAGCGTTAAAAATCTTCAAACATGCTAAAATTCAAAATTTCATAGAAAAAAAAATTCATATTTCTTCAGGTTTTTCCGAAAGTTTCCGAGTTTTCCACACAGATTTTCAATTTTTCTCTTCTAAAAGACCATTTGGATCGGGAACGTGTGGAATCCCGTACAAAACATAATTTTCCGAATTTTCCAACAAAACAAAAAAAGATTGAGCCAAATCGGTTCAGCCGGTCTCAACTGATGCGCCGCACATACATTTTTTTACACCATTTTTATATGTTAGATAATTTTTGATGTTGCTGCTTTGATGATTAATGCAAGAATAATTTCTATTTTATTTTTTTGCAATTATTTGACATATATGCTATAAAGTAAACAGTCATGATTTTAAATTTGTATATAGATTGCAAAAATTCTACACAACTTATATTTATAGCAGTCCGCCACCAACGCCATGTATTGAAAATAATCCAAAGTGGCTAGTGTATTTCCATACAAAATTCCTATACAAAACGCAATTTTAGATTTTCCGATTTTTTTTTTTTTGATTTTTCGGTTTTCCCTTGGGTTTTGGCGTATTTGCTTTGATTTTCCCATTTTTTTCGAGTTTCCGGATTTTTCATTGGGTTTTTCCGAATTTTCTTTTTTTCTAAGCCGCCACTGTATTGAGACGAACAAAGCATGCAGTCTCTGGTGGTTAGTCTCTGGTTAGTCAGAAAATCCATCCCGAATTTTTTGGTGTATTTATTGGCTAAAGTGTAGCAACCCGAAAAAAGTGTAGTTGTTACAAAAATGTAGTGCTATCCCGAAACCCCGAACTTTTTGAGCATTTCTTGCATAAAAGCAATTGTTACATAAAAATGTAGGATTATCCCGAAATTAGAATCTAATACAAATTTAACCTTAATTTACACATTTTTAATAATTTTTTTTGAAAACTGTCAAAAATTGTTGCAACCTCTTATTGTGGACTAACCGTGCAATATTATAATTTTACAAAAAACATTCTTAAAATTTTAAAAAGCTCTTCAAGGCCTATTGGAATAAAACATAAAAAAAAAAATTAAAATTAGAAAATTAAGCTAAATCGAAAAGTGCATTGGCAATTGATGACAATAAAATAAGCAAACCATAATACCAGAGCTAAATTGTACTAACGGTATATACGGCTATTTAGGTCTTAGCTGTGCCCAATTAACCCTGCTAATTTCATTTTCATATCAGGTGGAAAAATGATGTAAACGTTGATGTGTATTTGAGGTATACGACGAATGATGGTATATGGTGAATGGTAGTGAGTGCTAGACATTAAATTATTGTTTTTCGCAAATGGTGAATGATGGTTTATGGTATAGTGGTTTATGTTAAATGGTGAATGATACGTATATTGTAAGTGGGGAACGATGGTGAATGTTGGTAAATTGTGATTGATCCTAAATTATAAAAGATGGTAAATGGTGATTGTAGGTATAATGAAAGCATATAAAATTATGTCTATAATTTTTTTTTTTGATTTACTTGTTTTTAGGTGTTTAATAATCGTTGGAATTTTTTTAATATTATCATAGATGTTTTTTCTATGATATTACCTTGCAATACTGGGTTCATGGTACTAAAACAAAAAAAATCAAAAATTGTGACTATTTTGCCTGCCCATTTTTGAAATACATAAATTTATTTATATAGTGTCCTATATTGACAAATTGAGGGTAGCTATTGTGATCTTTTATTTTAGTGGGTTATGTATGATTTTTTATACAAGATTATTTGGAATCATGCATACATAAGTCGTCGTACTTTTTCCATGTATCGTTGACAACTCCATAGCAAATATAGTGTCCTTCTGTCGATTTGGGAAAATTTATAACTGGGCCATCATGTAAAAAACTGACAAGTGACACAACTTTATAAAGGCGGTGATACATGTACAGATTTTGCCTTTAAGGCAAAAAAAATTACCTTATACAAAATTGAGAAATGTTCAATTTAAAATTTTTGCCTATAAGGCGATTCAAGATGGCCGACTTTTAACCAATCAGCGCGCATAATTTTTATGCCTTAAAGGCAAAATCTGTACATGTATCACCGCCTTAATTATTTTGATCCACTTTTATAGTACTCGAGTTGAGCCCAGAAGAAAATAATAATCGAAAGTGGGCCTTTGTCAAAATAAGTTTGAGAACCACTGATTTAGACCATCAGCCGATATAAAAAATCCTGCGTATCAGTTGGCATAGTAAAATCTAAATTCGTTTAAAGAAATGCTGATTGTGTGTAATCTTAGAAGTACGGCGGGTAAATCCCTCTATGGGATAGGGCGCCATCGAAATAAAATAAATAAACGATTTATCGTTACACTTTCTTGCAGGGCACATTTACAAAACATGTATATAAAGTCATTTTTACTGATTAAGGTGGTTAATACTATTTAAAATTGTAAAGTCTCTTTAAAGACTATGAGGGGTCGTAGCAAAGATACATAATCCCAACAAATGTTTACGTTGGCTTTGCAATAAAATATATAATATCAAACAATCATTTATTCTCTAAGGAGATAAAGTTCCAAAATGCGGAAAAATAGAAAAAAAAGTTAACCCTGCCTTTTTGTTGTCTAAAGCAAAAAAAAACATTTTAATTTGCCACTCACGCAGAACACAAATAACTCATTTTCAGTTTTAACAAATTGGTTTGATTAGAAAATTATTCCAGAGACCAAAAGAAAAACACCTAATCTCGCAAGTATTTTCAAAGCAATTAATTTCATGAATTTCTAAATACCCTTTTTCTCTATATATATATATATATATATATACAGACTCTTATATACTCTATATACAAAGAATATAATAGTGAAGTGTAGCAGTATGTGCTGTTTGCCAGTGAAAACAATACTTAATATTAATTTACCCTCAATATATTATCATTAAACCTTTCTCATTAACAATAAATATTTCTTAGCAGGCAGAGGAAGGCACACAAATAAGGAAAAAAAAAATCAGACAAAACACAAAAACCGACAAAAAAAAAATTGGAGAAATTCCATCCAATTGTCTTATTAAAATAAAAATATATAAATAAAAGGAATGACCCGTTTGTGATTTGAATATAAATTTTCCTTTTTCGTTTTTCGATTTTCCACATTTTTTCCACTAATCATTCTGTTTAACTAAAAATCTTCTACTACTACTACTACTGCTACTACTGTGCGGTTTATTTAACTTATTTTGTAATCCTATCGATATATTATGCTGCGGTGAGAGGTTCTATGGGAATATGTTGTAGGTTCAGACTATGTATGTATAGGCTGCGTAGTTACATTACGGTTTGGTGGTGTGCTCTAATGTAGAACATCTACCTTCAGGCTACAAACGGTTATGATTAATATTTTATTAATTTCATTTTAGAGTTTACAAGGCAACAACAAAATACAACAACTCAATTTTATTTCTAATTTTTCACATTTTTTTTTAGCAAGTTTTATTTTAGGAAGAACAAAACGTCTTAAGAGAATAATTGATTTTGAAAGATTTATGGTGTAATAAATGGTCGATTTTCGGTGGGGTTATTTAATATAGATAAATTTAATGTTTATAAAAGTGGATGGAATTGGATCAATTTCAGAGATAAATTTCATATCCATTATCAAAAAAAAAATAACAATTTCGATTCTCGTGAGATTTTCTTATTTAGTTTTTTGTTTTACTTCTTTCCAGTTTTCCTTTATAATCGTGTATTTTAAATGTACAGCTGATATTTTGTTGAAAAACTTGTACGTACTCTGACATTTAAGTCTTTATATAGTACCAAAGTACACAATCAAGAATTTTATTTAACCAGCGATTAGAAAAACTCCAGTTTAGTTTTTAAGGTAGTTGCAATCTAATATCACTGAAATTTCAAACTATCGTCATCAAAAAAAAGGCAAGGTAACAGAATTTTTTGAATTAAATGCTTAAATTTATTACAGGTGCAGTACACATGTTACATTTTATTGCGAGCACGTTTGCAGCGATCGATTCTTTGAAGCCAAATTTCCAGCACACATATCGCCCAGAACGTTGTCAATTTCGCATCCGAGTTCACTTAACGTTGTTGGCTTGTCGGCATAAACCAACGACTTAACGTAACCCCATAAAAAGAAATCCAACCATTTCTCGAGATTATACGGTTACCAAACATCTCCTTCAATAGATCAATTGTTTGACCAGCTGTATGGCATGCGGCACCATCTTGTTTGAGCCACATATCACTGATGTTAAGTCCATCCGATTCTGGTCAAAAATAGTCTTCCAACATAGCACGATATCGAACTCCATTTACCGTATAATGGGCATCATTTTCATTGACGATTGAAGATTTGATCTTGTAAATGTGTAAGCCAAGATCATTACGCAAAATTCGCCACAATGTGGTTTGCGAGGTTCCTAATACCTGTGAACAGCGTGGAATCGACCGATTTGGCTCATTTTGAACTGAATCACTTACGGCTACAATATTTTCGGTATTTCGACCGGTACGTTATCTCACTGGTACAGGAACATGCAATAGTGAATATTTTGACCTAAATTTATCCACTATGGTCAGACGCAGTCTGACTGGTGGGACGATTATTTCAACCGAAATATGGAGTTAGCGCTCTTAAAGTTGTGACCACCGACTCTGAATTGCGTTAGTAATTTTTAATAATTTCTATAAGTTGCTCGTTCGGAAACTTCACCCTGATAAAAATGTTTATCTTGACTGCATTTTGACGTTGACAGATCGTATTAAAATACAAATTTATTGTGCTCCTTTGGGAAAACCCGATGTAAACCCAATAGTTACAAAAAACTGGTAGGTGTCACGTTTTGAAGTTACTCACGCATTCGGAGCATTTATTTACGACCACAAATTTTATAATGTTTTAAGTGTCGATTTTTATTCATTACCTGAAAATAAATGTGACACTGTTGGAACAAGATGAATTCGAGGTGGAGTGTCTCTTTCGTGATATTTTTCTTAATACCCCTAATACCACAAGGGCTATCGAAGAAGCAATCCGTGATGAAAACGCAAACACCAGGTAAACCCCTACAAAATGATTCGGAACGCGTGACTTAGAAATTAATTCCTGCCTTACAAAATTACAAGCCTTGAAGGAGAAAATTTCGCATCTCGGATAATTCAGTAACTTATTAGTACAAATTGCGCTTGCTTTTATTAAATCGTCTCCACCGAGCAATGAACTCTCCGACCTATGAAAATTGTGTTCGAAAGGTTCTTAAAGTTTGTGAATAATTGCAGTTCAGTTTTCACATTTATTTGGAAGTCTACGACAAATTGAATGAAGCAATTGAAGCAGTAAAGGGCATTCACACCGAGTTGGTTATTTGCCTCCAAAACCGCTCAAGAAGAACATACAAGTAGAGATTGCTAACAGCGATTCGGATTCCTCACCATCGGAACATGCACAGTGAAGTTCCACCTTGAAATAATGACTCGATCAGGCTCAAGTAGAAGGCTTAGCTAGAAAAGCTATGCCCTCAAAACAGATTTCTTCGTCCAGTACACCAAAAACCACATCCTATGGCCCAGATAATCCCAACATTATAATCATTTTATGTGTCTCAATTTATACAACTCTAGATGGTAATTTTATACAAAATAATCCAGATAGTCGGTATCCTTTGGGATTACAAACGCTCACATGTTTATCTAACACCTCGCCTGAAAAGTCCCCGGTCTAACAAAGAAAACGAAATTTTCACAAATCTCACATCAACATCAGTGAAATTCGCTTATAGCGACATTCAAAATCTCAGTAGAATCCGTCGTTATAACCGAACGTTGCAATAAATGAGAATGTGTATTGTAAAGCCCATTCAAAAATCTTATTTTATCTTATTTGTTAAGAATAATAAAATTACATATTAAAATTACTGAAATCCACTTTTTATTTTAATTCAAAACAGTCAATCAGGAAATTGGACTCGTTGAGGCCGATATCACATAATATAAAATTTGACGTACGTAAACGTACCTACATACTTAAAGGCTTAACACATAAGTGCGTAAAGACAAAAAAATTATAAACAAAACTAATCTTTTTGTTGTATTATTGTCAAATATTCAGGCATAGTTGATTGCTTCATACATTTGTTCTGTATATATTCCTGCTCCAATTTTCGTTCGATAAAAAGCACACTGTCTGTCAATTCTTTAGACAAATTGTTGAATTGCACGTAACGTTTTATCAAACGTGGACAGAGCTTCGCATGTTTCTGTAATTGAGGGGGAGTAAACTCTGTATTATCATCAGTGTTGTCATTTTCCTTATCAGTGTCATATACGTACGTATCAATCACCTCGCCTACAATGTCTTCTAATGTTGCTTCTTCATCGGTTATTACTAAATTATCTACTGTCACAAAATCATCCCAACTTTCTTTATCCTGGACATGTGATGCTACGAAAGGAGACAATTGGATTAATTCACTAAGTGGGCGTCGTATAACTCAGACTCGATATCAGGATCACTCTCTAAGAATAATCCGGCATGTCTAAAGCAATTAGCTTCAGTTTGGCTACAACTCGATCCCATGATGTAGCAACCATTTCGATCGCATCTGTTAAAGTCACAGCTGTATTTTGACAGTTATTTAAATTTCTGACCAATTTTAACAAAAGATTACGTCTGTAATGACCTTTAAGGCTCTTTATATCACCTTGGTCCATAGGCTGTAAAACAGATGATGTGTTTGGCGGTAAAAAAGTTAACTTAATTGCTTTTAGATTTTTAATGTGAGGATGTGAAGGGCAATTGTCGACTAGCAATACAACTGTTTGTTTCTTTTTAATCAGCCTGGCGTTCCATTTTCTTAAATAACCCTCGAAATTTTCGACGTCATTCAAGCCTTTGTATAACCTATATATTCATTCGACAGGTAACGCTTTAATATTTTTCACCCAGTTGTGTGATTTACTCTTGATATAACAAACAGTTTTTTTTGTCACTACCATCCATGTAAGCTCCCACCAACAAAGTGATTTTCTCCTTAGACAATTTGCACCCTATACACTTTTCACCTCTAAACTTTAAAGTTTTTTCTGGAGTTATTTTATAAAACAACCCCGTTTCATCGATTTTATAAATTTCACTTGCCGTGTACCCCACTCGTATCTTTGGCCACACAGAAGCTAACCACTCATCAAGGTGACCTTACTGAACATCTGCTGACTCGCCCGAAATTTTATGCAAAACAATATTGTGCCGCTGTCGTAACCGAAAAATCCAACTTTCTGTACAATTTGAACTTTTCATTCAATAATTTTCCTATTTCGTCTGCATTTTTATTCCTCTGTTGTAAAAACCATTTTAATAACGATTCCTCAAGGTTGCAGTTTTTTGAATATCAAAGTTTTTTTGTTTGTATTTTTTGTGTTTCAAACGCTTTTTGTATTACACTTTTATTTTTACAAATTGTACTCGTTGAATGTGACACTTTATATCCTTTGGCTAGGCTGGACTTTGTACTGCCACTTTCAAAGTTATTAATTATGATTGGCTTTTCTTCAATAGAAAATGCTTTCCGCTTTTTGGCATTTGATGATTCCCTATTTTATGTGGGCACGAACTAGGAATTAGGTTGTGTGTTTTTTAATAAATCTACATACACATTACACTAAACTGTACATGCAACACAAAAAAAATTAATTTACGTAAATCAAATCGTTATCCGTTAAAAATTACACAACAAATGGGTTTTCCCCGAAACAGAAAATAAGTATGTAGTATGGCGTTTGAGATAATGTTACCCGATTTATGTACTATAAAAAGTAGCATAGTAGAGGACAATAAAATAAAATAAAAATTTATCAAAAGTCAAGAATACAGGAATTTTTTTACAACGTTCAAATTTTAGGTCGTAATAAACGAGCAAAAGCGAAAAACATGTAGTTTCAGAGAGGTACCAACAGGCCAACGCCTCTCTAATATATCGATGCCATTTTTATCAAAGTAAGCTTCAGTTCCGACAATCACTTCTCCATTGGAGTCTTATCTCTTTCCCTGGGGTATTTTTCAGGTCGCAAACAAGCAATAATCGCTGGTAGCTAAATCTAGCGAATACGGTGGATACTGAAGCAATTCAATGTGTAATTTGTGCAGTTTTGCCATTCTTGCGATCGACTTGTGACATGCGGTGCATTGTTTTGGTGAAATAGGTATCAATTTACCTGTTATGATCAAAATGGCAAGTCACAAAGCATATATATTTTCCATTTTTATATTTTTCTTGGCAATAGGCACAGTTCTACGTCATAATGTATTTAAATTGCTGTATTGCTGTTTTCTTGAGCTTTCGCAAATTACATGTTTATTAAATACTGACCTTCTGCATAAGTTAAAACTACGTCGCTTAGCCTATAACCTTTCCGTTATTAAATGAAAGAAAACAAAAAATATTTCGTTAACATTTGTCAAGGGGTTTTCTGGTCAATTTGTTTTTGAGATATATGATAAAATGACAAACAACATTGTTATTTTCATCATGCTTTTGAATTCGGTACGAATCTTAATATGGGGTTTAAGTTTCCATTAAAGCTAAAAAGAGGTTATTGTTTGCATTAGGAGCAAATTAAGGAAATATCTAAATCTTTATGCTTGTAAACCAACATTATTCGTGGTTTCCAACAAAGTAGCTTGTAAACAAAACACAAATCGCAGTTTGCTATGAAGCAAGGGAGATCAAAACAATGGATTTGGCGATTATCATAACTTTCCTAGAAGTAGAAACCAACGCTCTCTACAATCGATGGGAATCGCCAATATCGGGTAGTTCAAACATTTTTAACCGAACTTCTTCCATATTCAAAAATATACATGAGAAACAAGAGAATTTTTTGAAGAATCTACCAAACCGCATTACATAACCGTGTTCTAAAGCGTCGTTAGGTATAGATTTTTTTTTTTTTAAAAATCATGTTTTTTCTACACCAGCCAAAATGAGTGCACATTGATGGTCGTTATTACGTTGTAATTAGTACACTCGCGAGCAACTAAATCGACTCAAACCTACAGCGCTCATAAAATGCAGTTTTTTTTTTTTAAACGGCTTAACCGATTTTCACAAAATATAAATTTTTTAAAAAACTGAAAAATTTGACTTTTAAATGACACTATTTTCATGGAAATTGGTTAAGTACTTTTTTATAATGAATTTTGAATGAAAACGCAACCAAAATTGATGATTATGAAAAAAAAATATTGGGGATATTTAAATTTAAATTTCAACAAAATATTGAAGCAAAACAAACACAATTTTATATGTTAATACTTAATATTGGTACGGGTAGAGGTACCTTACTACTGGTAGAGGTTTGTTCAGGTCAACATCTGATAATCATATATCGGTCAACGTGGTATTATTCAGGAAATTGCAGCACGCCAATTGTTTTCACCGAAACATCGCATTTTGCTACGATTGCTTTAACCACTTAAGTGATTTACCCGAGCGTGACTCGGGCGCGTAGTTCGATTGTTTTTTGATTTGCCTCGAGTCTTGCGTCTTTATATTATAAGATACATATATCGTTTTAAGAAATATCATAGAAAAATTAAAATATTAAAAAAAATTGTTAAAAATTGAAAAAAAAACATCGTATTCAGATTATTTTGTAAATATTTTCTAAAGAAATTTATTTATGGACTCACTTTTTCAAAAAAAGTGGTTAAGTGGTTAATTTGAAAAGTGTTAGGGTTATATTTTTACAAGAACACCTTTGTCATTAAATCCAAACTAACTTGGTGTTCTTGTAAAAATATAATATTAAGCTGTCAAAAAAAAGTTTTTTACGAAAATCGATTTAGTTGCTCGCGAGTGTATTTTTTAAAATCGTGAAGATGTTTCAAAGGGGTATAAAGATTGAAGCTTTGAATTGATTTAAAACAAAAATATGAAATTTAACTCTGAAGAAGCATTATTTTAAAACACGCATTTGCATGCATAAAATGAAATCGTGCAACAACAAAAAAGGTCACTCGCTCTCTGATGAATTTTATTTCTAGAATATTATATTATTTTAATACCACAGCACACAATATTTTGCGAGATGCCGGTTGATATGCTAGACGGAGAATGAGTCAAAATTCTGGTGATTTTCAAATCAATAATGACGGCAGAAAAAGGCAAACCAATAGAAAAGCTGTAAGTGAAACAGTCAATACACCGAAAAGTACCCAAAATAAAAGCCAAATGGGTTCCTGTTTCTGCCCAAAAAATATTAGCTTATTTCGGTATATTTCTAGCTGCTGGTGTGAATCATGCTAACATGCAACAAACAAGAGAATTGTGGAAAACCAACAATAACCCCGTGTTTAGAGGAACGATATCAATCAATCGATTTTACGCTATAAGTCGTTACATTAGATTTGACGATCAAAGAACTTGTGTTGGGCGGCAACAAATAGACAAAGCAGCAGCCATTCATGACATCAGGGCAATGTTAAACTACAATCTAGAAGCAGCATATACACCGGCGGGATCAATATCTGTTGACGAGCAGGCATACAGAGGAAATAAGAGATTCACTCAATAAATTCCGTCCTAAGGCACCAAGATATGGAAGAAATATAATTCCAGTGGACGATTGTTGCTGACAATCTTTTTTACCAGAAAAACTTCAATCAATAGGATTGGCTTTTGTTGCAATTCTATGAAACAATAAAAAAAACATTGCATAAGAGTTGGTAGCATACCGCAGCCGTCCAGTGCATTCAACAGTTTTCGGTTTTACCGTTACGAGTAACGTTGCTTTAGTATCATATATTCTGATGAAAACAACTTCTTTTACTTTCATTGGTTCACTACGATATTGAAGTCGTAGGTATAGCTAGAAAACCACAACAAATTTTGTTTTATAATATGAACAAAACAAAGGAGATGTTGGCAGAATGGACCAAATGCTAGGAGAATATAGACGCATACATCCACACGAAACGATGGCAATTAGCTCTATTCTGTAATATCTACCAAAATGTGAATGACAGAACAGGAACCAAAAAGTCAGTTGTTCACCCCTCAAATAGAGGAACAAATGAATAATTCGAGGGTGATTGGGTAGTTTCCGGCAAAAACTGGAATCGAATCTTTTTTCGGGACACCTATCCAGAACAGAGTATCAAAGTACTACCAGAATATCAACGCAGAAGAAATTTTTTTTTTTTTTTTTTTTTTTTTTTTTTAAGTTCATTACCAATTTTCATTTACAAGAATTATACAATAATAAGAATATGTACATTGGTAAGAAAAGTGTACCTTTGGTTCAAAAGAACACGGGCCAGGTACACTGATTCCCTTTTAACGAAATTATAAGATACGTACAAAAAAAAAAAAATTTAACATAACAATACAATTTACAGTATAAAATAAACTTATAATTTAATTAATTAATAATTTACGGTATAAAATACGAATGAAATATATAAATATAATAGATAATAATAATAATATAATCTCTAGACAAAAATTTATGGCAGATGAATCCAATTATTATAATATAAACATCACGAAAGTATAATTCTACTCGTACTAGTGTTAAATATGGAAACTGAAGAGCTCCTCAATATTCTTGGTTGTACTAAGCCAATGTTTTAGTTCTTTTGACAATAATGATAAGGTGCAACACCTACGAATCTTGCAAGGTAACTTGTTAAAGATAATAGGTGAAATTACATTGAAAAAACTTCTTCTGAGATGTGAATTATATTTTGGGATATTTTTTTTGAATTGGAGACTAGAACGAAGACTATAGTCTGAATAGTTAATAAATGAGTTTCCGCTAATATTGTAAAAAATTCTTAATACCTTGAAGACAAACATGTGACGCAGTGGCAAGATATCGAGAGTTTGGAATATGGGCCAGGAGGGTGAACACGATTCTTTAAAACACATGATTCGAGCAATGAGTTTCTGCCTATTAAATAATGGTGTTAACGTGGTTTTGCATGCACTACCCCAACAGGAGAGACCGTATTGCAGAATTGAATCAGCTAGTGCGAAATACACCATTCTTAATAAATATAATGGACAATATGAACGCAAAACGTACAGTTTCCTTGATACCAATAAAAGCTTAGATTTCAACCCTTCAATATGCGCCTTCCAGTTTAATTGTTCGTCTATTAAAATGCCAAGATAACGATAAACATGAACCAAGTCAACCATGAAACAACCACTGGAATTACAGATCTTATTGCAACCATACTCATGGTACTTAATGGCTGATGGTGATGACAATCCTTGTCGAAAATGTAATATTTTCGTCTTATCGCTTAGATGAAGATTGTGAGCCTTGAGCCAAACCGAGAGCATATTCAAATCACTATCAATATACTTAATGTTATCTTGTAAGCTAAGACTACTGTAAGCAAACGAAAAATCATCAGCAAATGCAATGGGGGAGCCACAGAATGGTTGGCTAAAAATTCCGTTTACATAAATGAGGAACAGTAGAGGCCCAAGGACTGAACCTTGAGGAACCCCTACACTAATCGGCAGAACATGGCTAAAATGACCATTTATTTTGACTACCTGAGTGCGACCATTTAAATATGAATCTAACCACTTGTGGATCGTATCGCGAAAGCCAATGCGGTAAAGCTTCATTACAAGATTAGAATGTTCCACTCTATCAAAGGCTTTAGTCAAATCTATAAATAACACGGACGCCTTTAGACTATGGTCAATGTTTATACTTATTTGTTCTAAAAATGACAATAGAGCTTGTTCGGTATTTCTGTTCTTTCTAAAACCAAATTGTAAGGGAGATAGAAAATTGAATTTATCCAAAAAGCTTACAAACCTAGCTTTCATAGCCTTTTCGAATATTTTTGAAAAAACCGAAAGAAGGGAGATTGGGCGATAATTATTTACAGATGCTCTATCATTTTTTTTAAATATTGGAACTACCACGGTTTTCTTTAAGGTAATCGGAAAAATTCCTGTAGCCACACTTAGGTTAAATATAAACGATAATACATCAACCAGAAAGCAAGCCGTTTTTTTTACAGTACAGTTAGACACTCCATCTATACCAGGAGCCGATCGGTTTCTAAGAGGATTAATTATTAAATACAGTTCCCCAGATGAAATAGTTGAGAAATGGAAACTACTCATAATATCATAGTGTTCTGTGATTAATCTGTTTTTTTCAGAATTGCGCATTTTGTAAGTAGACTGCGTTGAGCCACCAACAGTTGTAAAAAAATTGTTGAATGCATTGGCAATGTCAACTGGCCCTTGAATGGGATTATTCATCTCATCAATAATTTCTGTAATTGGAACATGCTGTGCATGGCCAACTATTATTTCGTTTACAGTTTGCCAGTTTTTGCGAGCGTTTTTGCCATTACTACGGAACTGTCGAACATAAAACTGTTTTTTAGTAGCGCATATTTTCTCGTTTACAGACTCACACAACTTCAAGCTGTACTGTTTTAACCTATTATTATTAGGGTGCTTCTTGACCAGTTGGCAAATCTTGTTTCTATTCCGTATTTGTTTCAAGAGATCATGCGATATTTGCTGAATTAATGACAAATTGTAACGAAAGACGCGCTTTGCATGTGCCTTATGTACCGATCCGGTTTGCTTACAACACAGCAAACAATAATTTAAATGTTCAAAATGTCAGAATTAAATAAAACCAAAACAAAAAATTAATTTGAAAAAAAACACATGAATTTTTTATTTAATAACTAGATTGAATATAATAAATTTAAAAATTCAAATCAGTTGCTCGAACCTAATAAAATAAGGTTATAACACAACTTTTTAGTAGTGCTTACAGCTTAGCTATACTTTCATTATCTTTTCAGTAAATTTTCATACAAAACATATGAAGGTGCAGACCTTTTCGTGAACGGAATGGTGAAAAAAACATGAACCGAAGGATTAATCGACCATCAATGACCTTGGTTTCAACGTCTACAAGCCGGACGAGAAGGTCAAATCCCTTGTTTTGACAGTTGTGATCCCATTGTAGCTACTTTGCTTGAAATTGCCAAATAGACTTTTGGAAACGGCTCGAACAATTTTCATAAAAATTCAGGAAAATGGGTATGCGAGTATCACAAATCGATTGCAATGGTTCTGATTACGGGAAAATTTATATAGACAGGCAAAACTTTCCGGTGGAACCCGCCTTCCTTTTCGATTTTTTTTCCTCAGCGCGACCAACTTTGATGAAAATTGCTAAGACGGGTTTTATATTTCTTATAATAAATAAATTAATAAATAAGTCTTCTCAAATTGGATAAAAACAAATTCGAGTTAAATCACGTAACGTCCGTGATTGTATTGTTGAACATTATTATTGACACAGATGTCTCATCAGAAAAGTACACGATGCGTGAGAAGGCTTGCAGCAGTATATTTAAAAGAAATCTGAATTTTCACATACAAGATGATGAACATTTTAATTTTATATACTTTAGAAGAATTTACTAAATTTTACTAAATTTTTCTTGTTGGTTGATCGTGTGGTAAATTGAATGATAATGATCAATTGATCAAAAATATCAACAAAAATATTTTTAATTTAATTAATATAAGAAGCAATAAAATAATGATATGTAAACAAATATATTAAGATTAAACTTCGAGTATCATAATAGTAAGTTAATATTCAGTATTTTTAATCCGATATATTAGCCTTCTGTTTAACTAATAACAAATATTTGCCCGTTCACAAACGAATGAGTTTTGATGAGAGGGATGGCCAACTGAACTAATAGACAAGTTTGAGCACTTTGTCACACTTGTGGCCTGATATGGAGGGGTTGTTTTGATTGATGCTCAAATTGTTTAAACATGAACTATTTTACTAAAAAACGCTGTCGAGTATTTCATAATAGATATAAAACTAATACATTTTTTGACTAGAAATATGAGGACTAGTCTGCAAACAAAACTTGCCGGTCATCAATTCTTCAAAATAGCAGGTCAGGTTAGGTTGAATTCCTGCACTATCAGTCAAACCCACAGAAAGTCAACGAGCTAGAAGTGATCGACAATTAAGAACATTGTGGTATCTTCAATGATAGGTATTCTCGCAAGTCTCAGCTTTTTAATTCTGTGTGTGCATTAGCTACTCCAAATGTAAGTACCACGACATCTAATCAACAAAAAGTCTCTTTCAATAAATCACTATCGCCGAATAACTGTTGGAACTGCTTTTCGCTTGGTCATTTCTTTAAAAATTAGATGCACATAATTAGACATAATTAGACAAAATCCCAGTGTAATCGCGTTGTAAAAATAATAGACAGAGAAACGGGAAGAGGGATTTCTTGGAGACTGGAATTCTGAATTCCCCAACATCCAAGAACATGTCGCTCAGAAAAACTCTAGCAGAGGTAGCGACAAACACGGACCCAGAATTTTACCAAATCCTACAGCGAGAGACAGGCATATAGAAAGAATCGTACTAAGAATCACTTCACGATTCACACAGGCACCTCCTAGCCGAAAAAGTAGAATGGCTCGTTCTCTGCATTATTTCAAGTTGGGAAGAACCTTGCAGAAAATGGTATGTGAATCAGTCGTAGAACCAGTCGCTGATTCCAGGACGTATGCTAATGTTCTGGCCAATGGGGGGACCATGTAGGAGACCACTTGGTCAACCTAAAGCCAACCACTTCATCTGGACATTGATTTTCGGGAAGGGTTTGGTCTGATTCCTCAATTCAGTTATTGATTCAGTTTAATCGAGGATGAGCCAATGGACCGCCCGGGAAGAGGACCGTGCCACGACCGCCACTCTTCCCGTTTGTCGCCATGCCGTTTGAGCTTATGCTACATGAGGTTTATACCTAATTATTCAACGCTGGCGGCAACAATTACCAATCTTTTAAGAAAGGGAGTGAAACCAAAATGGAATTGAAAAGCCCTACACGCCTTCGACAAGTTTAAACAAGTTATCCCAACTTTAGTAGACATTTGTACGACCTTTGTGATGCAAGCACAATCGGTATTAGAGTGTTATTTCGGTTATTGTTCGGTATTAGAGTGTTATTCTATCACTGAATTGGAGTGTTTAGCTGCTGTGTTGAGCTTAAAAAAATTTAGAATTTATATTGAAGAACAACCGTTTACAATTATCACAGATCACTCCAATTTAAATGGCTGCTGGTCCAGAAGGAACTCTCAGGGCGTCTGGCCAGGTGGGCCCTAAAACTTCAGTCACACCAGTTCAACATTAAACATCGGAAAGGCACTCAGAACACTGTACCAGATAGTCTCGAGTGAACGTTGAAGAGGTAAAACAAGCAGTGATGTGGGCCATCCCTCTCATCAAAACACATTCGTTTGTGAACGGGCAAATAGTTTATAATAGTTTAGTAAGCGAGTAAATAGTTCTCTCTATTCTAAATAACTTGAGCATCGATCAAAACCACCCCTCGATATCAGGCCACGATTATAAGAAATTACTCAAACTTGCCGAGTAGTCGAGTGGCACTATTCTGGTTTACCCTGGAAATAGGAAATTGGGAAAAATCTTTTCATAGCATTTTTATCTAAATTATATTTGTCTGGCCTACTGTTGGGATTAGTTTGGTATTTTCGAAACAAAGTTGATTGGGAAAGTTTTGTTCCACAAAATTTTTATAGACAGAAATAATTCCCAATATATCTTTGTTTTAAAAATATTCCAAACGTAGGCCAGTGGCACTATTCTGGTAATTCCCTAGGAACAGGGAATTGGGGAAAGATTTTATATGTAATTTCAGCTCAAATTATTTTTTTCCGGCCTACTATAAGGAGAAACGTTTGATGTAAATATTTATAAATTGGGAATAATTTTTCCATATCTAAATTCGCAGGGAAAATTATTCCCAATTTTATTTTGTTTTCAAAAAAATTAGCACCAGATTTTTACCTCAGTAAGCCAGAAAAAAATTTTAAAATTGAAATTTCATATAAAATCTTTCCCCAATTCCCTATTCCCAGGGAATTACCAGAATAGTGCCACAGAAAGCTATAATTTAGGTAAAAATGCTATGAAAATATTTTTCCCAATTCCCTATTCCCAGGGAAAACCAGAATTGTGCCACAGTTGGTCATCCTTCCCAACAAAAATAATTCGTTTGTGAACGGGCAAACAGTTTTTAGTAGTTTAGTAAGCGATTTAATAGTTCAAGTGTAAGCAATTTGAGTATAAAAAAAAATCGCCACATTTTATCAGGCCACGAGGATGAGAGATTTCTCAAACTTCTAAGTGCATCAATCAAACCGTTTATCTATAACAGGGCAGGAAAATGAAATTTCCAAATCTTGCTAAGTAAATATTTTGATCATCATACTCAACAAAATTTATTCATTGATGGACGGCTAAATTGTATTGTAGTGTAGTAGCGATTAAATTCGTCGGATATAAATAAATTGAGTTCTAACTCGGTGTCACATAAACAAAGCTATATTGTAATATTTACCATAAACAATTTCCATTGATTTTTGTATTATTGTGATATAATCAATTTTTTTAAATTCTTTTATATTTTTATTTTATTTTGCAGGAGAACATATTTCTTTACACAAAATAAAATATTTTCGTTTTTATTAATTGATCAACAGCTTTCAATTTACGACACAGTTAATCTACAAAAAAATTAGTAAGATTTAGTAAATACTACCATCGCCTATATACGGGAATGGATTTTTTTCTAAAACAATACTAAATAAAAATGACGTCCCTTAGTAAAATTTAGGAAAATGGTCATTAACATAATTTTATCAATCATAGCCCGTTAGAGGCATCTAGCCTGAATAAGAAAATAAAATCATCTGTACCGCAATCCTCTAATATACCGGGTGTTTCTTTTAAACTGAGACGATCAAATATCTCGAAAAATAGCCACTCTACGGAAAAAATGTCCATAATCAAAATTTAATCATACCGCTTGGGAAATAATTTAGTGCAAAAAAATAGTCCCCCACCCCCCGCTTTGTAAGTGGGGCGGGGGTAACTTTTAAACTAAGATAGGAAGCCATATTTTTTATTGCAGATACGGATTCTACGACTAAAAGTACGTATGATTTGAATGAAATATTTTGTTCGGTTCATGATAGATGGCGTTGTAATCGACGAAATTCAATTTTTTCAATTTCTTCTTCTTAGAACACACGCATTCGATTCTGCAATACGTTTGAAATAAAAAACATCACGTTTTCATTGGAAATACTCGAAATTCCTCATCAAAACAATTTATTCAGTTTTGTAAATCACATTTAACGTTTGTGTTATTTCTTATCTTCCTGTTTTTCGTAATTGCAAAATAAACGATAAAATACTTTAGAATGGACCGTTTAACTGTGCCAGAGAAAATTGAAATGGTTCTGGTTTATGGAGAAGCTAGCAGAAATCTTGAAAATGCTGTTGCTATTTACGCTGAACGTTTTCCGGATAGGATTCGTTCACGTGCTTCATTTGGCCGTACTATCAAACAATTTATTACTGATGGAAATGTTCAACCGAAAAAGAGGACCCGTAGAGCAACAGTCACTGGAGAAAATAATGAAATTGCTGTATTGGCAGCAGTGGCTCATAATCCTCATGTTAGTACACGAAAAATAGTTCGCGATTCCGGATTGTCCCTCACCAGTGTTTGGACAATTTTAAAACGGCACAAGTATCATCCATATCATGTGTCTTTACACCAAGATCTTCATGGCGCTGATTTCCAAAATCGGGTAACTTTTTGTCAATGGGCACGTGAACAAATACAACAAAACCCCAATTTTTTTCGTTGCGTAATGTTCTCTGGCGAATCGTCTTTTACAAACCATGGAACGGTTAATCGACACAACATGCATTATTGGAGTGTTACAAATCTGCACTGGCTTCGTCAAGTTGAACATCAGCGTCCTTGGACTGTCAACGTGTGGTGTGGAATAATTGGCAACAAACTCATAGGCCCCCACATTATTGAAGGCAACTTGAATGGTCAAATGTACCGAAACTATTTGGAAAATGAACTGCCAATATTACTTGAAAATTTGAACTTGGAAGTGGAAGATCACCAGATTTTACTGCGCCAGATTTTTTCTTTTTGTGGGGCTATCTCAAAGACAAAGTTCACAAACAAGAACCAACAACACGTGAGAAAATGATTGAGCGAATCAGAAATGCGTGTGCTGAAATTCAACCAAACACACTTCTCAGTTGTGTACAATCATTGGAAATGCGTATTAATAAGTACATTGAAGTCGCAGGCCATCATTTTGAACACTTATTTTAAGCTAAAATTATTTTATTCACCTGCCATTTACATTACTAAATTGTTTTGATGACGAATTTCGAGTATTTCCAATGAATACGTGATGTTTTTTATTTCAAGCGTATTGCAGAATCGAATGCGTGTGTTCTAAGAAGAAAAAATTGAAAAAAATTAATTTCGTCGATTACAACGCCATCTATCATGAACCGAACAAAATATTTCATCCAAATCATACGTACTTTTAGTCGTAGAATCCGTATCTGCAATAAAAAATATGGCTTCCTATCTTAGTTTAAAAGTTACCCCCGCCCACTTACAAAGCGGGGGGTGGGGGACTATTTTTTTGCACTAAATTATTTCCCAAGCGGTATGATTAAATTTTGATTATGGACATTTTTTCCGTAGAGTGGCTATTTTTCGAGATATTTGATCGTCTCAGTTTAAATGAAACACCCGGTATACTGCGGTCAACAAATTAAACAAGTCAAACTATTATTTATGGTGTATAACAACATTTTGATATGTTTTATATTTTGTATAGTTTCTGGTATACATAATAAATAAATAAATAAATAAACGAAATAAATTAATTATATCAGTAAACATTTTATAATATTTTTTTTACAACGATTTCCCATTTCACCCAAAGCATATCAAATGTAAAAAGCAAATAAAAATATCTCATAATTTTTAATTTATTACGTATAAATAAATAAAAAATTATGAACAGAGGAGAACATAAAATTATTTTTTGAAAAAAAATTGTTCATACTCATAAATTATTAAAATACAAATACAAATTCAAGTATTTTTTAGTTTCTCGATTTTAGGGAAATTGTAACAAATTAGCATAAATATATGAAAACCTGCAACTGGAAACGGAACTTGTTTAATTTAAAGATGATTTACCATCATTAGAATTTTAAAATTTATTTATTTTATGTACAATACGAATCCCTAATGATTTACAGTGTTTTTATGCCAAGGTTTCTTTTAATCCTTAACATTTACCAGGTTAGGGAAATACATCGGTACTGTATTTGCAGTTTTGATTAGAGAGTATTTGAGTGGGCTGAAAATTCTAGATACAGTTTAATGATCAATACCAACGCCAAACAAACAGTGGTTCGATAAATAAGAAAGGAATGGAGCACCGCATTAGATCATATCCTGGGACCCGAATTTTTAGAAAATGTGTTGACACAAAGGTTAATTAAATTCCTCAATGATGAGTGCCAAATGATCATTAAAACTCTTTACCAGTGCTTTTGACTCGGATTCACTAGGTCCAACCACCAGGCCCACCTCTGAACTCTAAATTGCCCATTAATACTGCTTATCGCAGATATTTTGACTTATCGTGCGTTTCTAATAGAAACGCCTAAAAGTCTTCTACAAGTAATACAAAAGTTGAACTAACCCTACATTTCGGACAATAGCAATTAATTCAATTATTATTATTCAATGAAACGAATTACTGTTTATACATTATTCTATTGTTAAAAATATTATTAGGAGCTAAACACCCCATCAAACTCGTGCATTGCATAACAAAGATAATTTACTGACAACTCAGAAGTCAAAACTAAAAATTCTAATAAGAATTTTTATTTTTAAATTAAACTAATTAAATGAAAACATAAAAACCAGACAATTCCAATTAAGTGTTTAACGATTTTTATTTTCCAGTATTTTCCTCAGCGATGAAACAACAGGAAAACTGTATTAAATTCCGCACCAAAGAAATAAAAATAAATGAAGTTCAATTATGTCATAAAGCTATATATAGTTTTTCATTTGTTTCGTTCATTTGAAAATAGGAAAAAAAGATGACTAAGAGCAATAACAATAAAATAAAAAAGAGAGAAAATGAAAAGTTTTTTAATTTTGGTCGGGGAGAACAAAAAAAATGGTAAGTCGTGACTGAAATTGCAAACGAGATCATATCCAAAGTTGTATTTTTTACGTTCTAAGTTTTAAATTTGTGGTTTTTTTTTTCTAAATCTTTATTTACAAAATGAAATTACTTATTTTATATTTTTTTTTATGGACAGATTAACAGTTATAATCATTACGATTTGCACCTTTCTGTTCGATTCATATAATTACACAAAGAATATCCGCTTTTCACTATCGTAATAGATATTAACGTTTTTTTTACCGCGTAAAATCATATTTATCCAAATATGACTACGACCACAATTTAATTATTTTATCTTACTTTAATAAAAATATTTATCTTAATCTGTGAGTATATTTAAATAAAATATTTTTTTTTTTTTTTTATCAAAAAACGAAAAACTTGTATAGGGTTCTTATTTTATGTTTCGCGTGTATTTAGCGTTTTACCATCAAACACATAAAAAAAATTATTTAATTCCGCGAGAGAGATAAAAAAAAATAATTTTATCTTTAATCTTAATATTACCAAAAAAAAAATAATAAAAAATATTTATCTTAATATAATGGAATCTTGTGTGAAATTTCTTACCTCATCGCCGACTGTACTCGGATATATCCGATTTGGTAAATTTTTCTCCAAACTAAATTGGTCCTCCGTTGTTTTACGATATACGGGATTATCGAAATTCATTGATGTTAAATTTCTTTGATCGTAGTGCCGATAACAGAAATAGCCCTGGAAATATTAAAAAAAATATATATAATTTTATTATTTATTGAATTGTTTTTGTTTGTTGCTGTAATTAGGCGAAAAGGACAAATTAGTAGATACATGATATTACTAGGAGATAGGACACGGTTCCCGCCCATCGGGCTATTCGTTTTTATATGGTGTTTTGATAGGTGTTATACTTTATATAAACAGTTTGTTGAATTCTCAGATTCAGAATCATGAATATGGACATTACTGTTCGAATAAATTTTTCATGTGAAAGAAACAAAAACAATTTTACCACAGTTTTTTGTAATTTAACAATAAAGACTGAACTTGTTAGTTCGTAAAAATCACTTTGCACACAATTTTGACCTTTTTCATCACAGTTGGTGAAAATGGTTCAGAGAGCTTGAAGCTCTTATGAAATGGAACAAAACCGGCAAATTTTTGATGTTTACCCAAACAAATTTCACTACCATTTAAAATTGTCGCGTAATATTCGGGTGACGGTCTCTTTATCGTAAACAATTTATCGTGTTTCAATTTAACGTGAACATTTAATCGTGGACACAATTTACCGTGGACACAATTTATCGTTGGACAATTTATCGTAAAACAGTTTTTCGTGGACAATTTATCGTAGAAAGGTTTTATGCGTGGTATCAAAAAATTAGTGGGATTCTTTAATGATTTTTAGAAAAAGTCCTGGAATATTGCCATGTGGGACGGAACTCGGTAGTTTCTTAACCGATTATGATGGGATTGGGTATGTTGGATGGGAATGGGATTATTGAATGATTTTTGGAAGAAGTTCTGAAATATGGTTATGTGGGACGGAACTCGGTAGTTTCTTAACCGATTAAACATCCCGGCTCCTACGCCCCCCGAAATTAAAATCTAAAGAACCCCGCAGGGCTACGGGGAGGAGCGTAGGTGTCATTAATAGATTCTATATAATCCGCTCCTACGTGCGGCACGCAGTGCGACATGTTTGAAGATCCCGGCTCCGATTCAAAATTTTTCAAAATGAGATTCAAAATTTTTTTATTATATTTTTTTAGCACGTCTTAACATATTTTTTAAAATCTTAGTTCGTTTTTATTCCAATAGATGGCGCTAAGCCCAAAATGCTAAGCAAAGGCACATTTTTAGTTATAAACAATTCCGCTCTAGGCCAAAGTGGCGCTACCGTCGGTCAGACTGTCAAAAAAAAATTGACTGCGATACTAAAGCTGTTCCAAACTGTTATACGATAAATTGTCCACGACAAACTGTTATACGATAAATTGTCCACGAAAATCTGTTCTACGATAAATTGTTCCACGATAAATTGATCCCACGATAAATTGTTTCCACGATAAATTGTTCTACGATAAATTGTTCTACGATAAATTGCTCACGATAAATTGTTAACGATAAACTGACAGTAAATCGTAATATTCATGATCTGGCCTTGTCCTACCATAAAGCGCTTTATAGTTCAGTAGCCTTTAGTCCCTAATCCTATTCATTAATTTGACTCTGGCCAATTACTCTTTACTTGGTGCGCACCTAAATTTTCGGGTTTTTTTTTGAAAAATTAAAAATGGAAAATCTCAATAGAAATATAAAAAATGGTTAATTCAATGTATTGGCCTTCGCTAATACCACGACGATAAAACGACGCGACTTTGCACCGAAACCATTCATTCAACCAATTTTGCATTTCTTCGAAACTGGCCAAGTGTAGCCCTGCTAAGCCATGCGCTATCGATTGGAACAAGTGATAATCCGAAGGGACCATGTCCCATCTCAGCATTTTGATTGTGTCCTGGACGATGGGAGCGCGATGGGATGGAACGTTGCCTTCCTGCAATATCACTCGTCTGTGTCTCGTGTCCCATTATGGCCGTTTTTTGGATTTGGGATTCTTAAAAAAGAACCACTTCTCATCTCCCGTAATATTTCGATGTAGAAATCTCTTTTTTTCATCCCGTGAAAGCAAAATTTCGCAAGTGGCTCTTCGATTTTCCATCTGTCTCTCAGTCAAACTCATGCAGCACCCATTTCCCTCCTTTTGAATTTTTCTCATAGCACGTAAACGTTTGGAAATACCTTGGCGTTAAGTTTGCGTAGCATCTTCATCCTATAACGCTGGCAGCTCTGTGTCTCCAAATGAGCTCTGAGTCTTCCGGAGCACTTCTTCTCCTCAATGTCGAAATCGCCGCTTCTGTAGCGTTTGAACCAATCTTCACAGGTAGTTTGTGATGGTGCATGTTCGCCGTAGGCCTCCTCAACCAAATGACGTACTTTAGCTGCATTTTTTTTTTTCAAGTTAAAGCTGAAAAGCAAAGCTTCCCGCCAGTACCGCAACAGCTGTTTGTTTGGCACAAAACTCGACATTTTCGTTCTTAGAAAAAATATGATCGCGTTGCGATGTGTGCTGGTATTACAATTGATTATCGAGGTATTGAAAACTTCTGGCATAATCGACAACTAGATGTGTCGGTAGCACCATCTGTGTGTGAAACTCACACTGTGTGTGAAATTTAGTTGCGCACCTGATATATTCGTTTGTAGTAAATGCATAACTTCGTGTTAAAACTGTGGCACCCGACTGTTTACGAATACGTAAATTGATTTTCGAAATTTAAATTTCGTCCTAAAGAATAACATCTGCCGCCAAGATAGTACGATGGTTATCTGAAAAGTTTCCGATTTCAACATGAAGATGGCAGCGCTCTTGGAAGGTACTCACCGAAATATCAGCCATTTTCGACACGCAGTTGTTGTTTATTAATCGTTTGAGTGAGTCGATGTGAGTATTTTTGTGAAAATGGAAAAAATCGAGTATCGAACAAGTAAATCAAAACCGAGTTGGACAAGAAGTCTGCACCGTCACTTTCCATCGCTTCCGCGTTTCCTCACTTTGGACCAGAAACGTGTTCGAATGCATATCTCTATGTACTTGATGGTCATCGAATCCATGATATTCTCGAGCCAAACGTTGTCAAAAACCTGGGATATATCTAAAGCAATTGCAAAGTTGTTCCATGTTGTTCTAGAGTGAGATTCCTAGGAAAGGGGAACATTTTAGTTAATATTTGAGCCAAGTCGCTGGTAAACTACTTCAATATTTGAACTTCAATTCCATCGTGTCTCATTTTCTTTGGGTTTCTGTCGGTCGGTCTGGGCTGCATATTTCAAAGTTGAGAAAGGATGTTTTAGAAATATTGGCAACCTATGCGACCATCTGGTAAAAGTTGCGATCGGATATTCTCAACTTGGAAACCTTGATGGCTTTCTTGCTGTCGGCTCTTTCCGCTTCCTTAGCAGAAGTTTTTTACAAGAGTTTCGAAAGGAAAAAATTTCGTTGCGCTTCTATTTCTTGTGAGCAGTTTTATTTTATCTGGCAGCTTTGGAGGCTTCTTAAATTGAGATTGAGTTTAGAAAATGATGATGGGATATATTTTTTCATTCAACGTAACACGGTCTCAGTGAAATTGGAAACGGCGTAATCTATATCATTGTTATAGAAACAATAACTTTCCCAAAGGAAATGGTGAAAAATTGACCATAAACCAACGTAGTCAACCTCAGTATAATACCAAATACCTCTTGGTTGCAGTTTGAATTCAGGAGGTGTTTCGCCAGAAATTTTTACGGTCATTTTTATGGTCAGAATTTATAAATCCAGCCGCGACACGTGCTTCAATGGAATTGGGGATTGATGTGAGACAAAGATCTAAAATATGAACTCTTCAAGAATTTTGATATTCAATTGTGGAATTACAACAGTCTGAGTATGAGGTCATAGGAAGCTTGGCGTCCAGCATAATTTGTATATTGGTGAATCATCATTCATTACGGTGGGCATTCAAGTCATCAACTAAAGTTAATTCGCGGAATGTTGGCATCGAAAATATTCATAGTTTCTGAATCGGCCCGATCAATAAAAACTATTAGGAATGGAGTCTACTACGTAGTGATATTTTTGATGTCGAACGTACGGTATGTGATGTTTAAGGAAAATGCAAACCACGTTGAAACTCGAATGATTGTGCGAAAAAGAGGTGTTACAATTACAATGAGCCTTGGGTTGGGTCAACACAACCATTTTTCTATGAAACGACGAATCTCTGATTATTTTATTAATCGAAATATGAATTTTAACTGGAACAACTTATCATGTCTGTGAAGGAATATTTATTTATGCAGGAAGCAACTTTTTTCTAAGCTGTCTCCACTTAGCACTGCACATCAATGTAAAATACAGGTCAAACCGATTATAAGTGCGAACTTATATCATTGCGCCTTGTTAAAGGTGATCGTAGGATGCAAAAGTTGTCCAGGCTCCACTCCTCAAAAGCAAATTGATCCTTCTTGTCAACACAATATGATTTGATGAATTATGATGAACCTCTACTCTGTGATGGCATAAAAGCCAATACTTGGGTGTAATCCAAAGTGATATCAATCTTCACGATCTTACAAAATACAGCTAAATATCTTGGTTCTTGGTTCGATAACCTGATGTAGCTGAACTATTCTATGGGATATTTGACCATGTGCTTAAATGTTGGCATAAATCCTCATTCAAAAAATATATTAGCTCCAACTGAGGTCATTTGAACAGTTGATTGAAATGTTGAATATTTTTCAAGAATTGGTTTGGCTCGGATATAGATAATTGGTTTGTACGCAGACAATGCCGAAAATTGGTAGAGTATTATGTTCCTATTGGTTTTTTAATACGAGGTTGCCATCTATAATTTCCCACTCCAAAATTTTTTTTTCAATAATTTTGAGAGTTGAAATTCAATTTTACCAATTGGCGAGATTTGTACGTTTAAAATAATTTTAGGTATATCCAAAATAGAATTCTAGAGCCCAATATCTCCTTAACCGGTGTACGCGGATATTTACAGCTTTCTGATCACAAATATAAATAGACTAATGCTTTAAAAAATTTGACTGCTTCATCCATTGAGAATTGATGTTACCGCGGCTGAAAGAAAATGTTTGGTTGAGGGGAGGCATCCAATAAAATCCATCAAATATTACCACAGAAATTACAAGCAGTTTCAGGCAGGTGCCAGACAAACAATACATATTGCGTTTACTGCGCTTCTCTAAACGCTCTCATAAAATCTTTTAGATTCTGAACCTTAATTCTCAATATTGTTCTACACATATGGAATTGAACTAAACTATTCAAAAGATGCACATTATAAAACCATAATGAAATATAATAAAACAAGGGTTTTCAAGTTTTTTCAAGTACCGCCTCTTTGGTTAACTGATGCTTTCGATATTGGTACAACTTTAAGTGATTCCGCTACAATTCATGAAGTGAAATGATTTTTAACACACGTGTCTAAAAATCTCTCTAACTCTGTCTTGTAATCGTCCATGTATACAGGGTTAAAACCGGCTTAACATGTGCATATGAGGGACACCTCGTAATGGTGATTAAACCGCAAACTTCTGTTATTGGCGTAAACGGCAAAAACACACGCTATAAAAAATTAAACTGAAAGAGCGAATCCACAGGTATATTTTTCATAAATTCGGATATCACTTTCAGTTATCAATGGCCTGCATCGAATATAAAAAATGAAGAGGGCTAATATTATAGTAACAAGAAGTTTTATAATCCATATTCCGCTGATTTTAAAGGATTGTTTATTTGTTCCGACCCAAGATTATGTAAGATCGTTCTCTCACATTTGGTATTTCTTTAGAAGTTATAGAACCTTCTCGATTTGGTTGCAAATGTTTTCGTATTTGGTGACTTAATTTTGATATCGTCGAAAACTACCGACATACCATCAATGTCCTTCAACATTTGTTTTATCTCTTGCTGCTATTTAGCTGAATATTCTTCAAGTCGTCCCCACTAATTTCTTTCAATTTTATTTCACATCCTGAGAGTATTTTTGTTTTAGCTCTTTTAATTTTCTCGCTGATGTTTTATAGATGAAACATCCTGATCGGTGACATTCTTTTCAAAAATCGGGTTTCACTTAAAATTGAAATATTTCTGTGTATCGTTGTTCCTTTAGTTGGTAAATTTGAGGATTTCGTCAATACTCTACGTGGTAATAGGCACCATCAATGTGCCGTGCCAAATATGTCATCTGCAAATACCCCCGCAATTTGAAAAATGAATAATTATTTTAGCATTCAAAGAGTCGATGACCCTATTTTCCGCCATCTATTTGTGATAAGCAGACAGTACCAAACACGATCTTCTCCGATTTTCGATTGTTATTGCTCTTCCTTACCGTTTCATACAACATAGCCGTACTGTTTTTGAATATCACTGAATATTCAGACATCCTTCTATACTAATGCTGTGTGTGTCTCGTCGATTATATTGTCTAAGTTTCCAACTAACTAAATTGATGGTTAGTTCATACCGATCAATCAAAGATGGCACAAAACAAACCGCATCTGATGTTTAATTAAAATCTGGTATATAAACTTAAATTTTGATTTGATAAATCGGAACTAATTTTTCAGTTTGAAACTAACTATCAGGTAGATTTTGGCTTATAAATATTAGAGACATCTAACAATACCTGGGTGAACTAACGATCCCAAAAAATCACCGTCAGGCACACAGCATTAATTACAATCGGTGTATTATAGCAAGATCCACATTTTTTCGTTACTTTCTCTGATAATTAATGGAGCGAAAATTGTATATTTTATAACTTAGTTGTGCTATTGAAATACAGATGGAACTTTATTTATTAAGCATAATTATTCAGAGCTACCGCCTGGTGGTAATTAGCGGTAACTAAAAAATTACGTGACGGAGAAACGGACTAACGATGAGGGCTTACCGAGTTTTGACTTAACAAAATTTGTGTTAGTTCGCACTAGTCATTCGTAGATGTCACGAATTTAAAATCAACAACGAACAACATCAACAAACGTCATCTATTTATTAATGACTATTACGAATCAATTTAGTTTAGTTAAAAATGGTGTAATTTATCAGGGAGGGTCAAAAATATTCTAGGTCGTTATTTATGAAATTAAAATAGGAATATATGTATATATAATGTACTTACCAATCCAACAATTAACGCCACCGCTAAACTCACAGCTGCTGCAATTCCAAATGTCATAAAACCCGACTGACCATCATTTGCGACCGCTTGGGTTCCATTATAATTTGGATTCATCATTCCTCCACCTCCATATCGTGTCGGATCAACTTTTTTTTATAATTATAATTAAAAAAAAAATATATTTATTATAAATTTGTATTTAACAAAATTTTTTTTAAGGATATTCTTATCTTAAATTTCTAGAAAATTTTTACAAATTGAAATCAGAAATATTTTCATTAAAAATTTATCTTTTATTATATATTTATAAATTCTTGTAAGCTGCTTTTAAATACCTCCACCAACTTTTTTTTGCTGTTTGTTAATATTTTATTTTCATGCAAATTTAAAAAGCAATTTGAAAATACCCCAAACCAAAAGCATCTATATAAATTATAATATATAAACAGAAAGCATAGTGAAAATGAGCATTCATACCTACATAAATAGAAAGTTTTTGAAAAAAACAAAAGAAAATCTTACCTTTTCCAGGATCGGTTATAATATCTTCATTACTATCATAAATATTACTTGAATGATGCTGAATACCTTTTGTTGCATTCACATGATTTGGACTGAGGGTTGTTTCGTTTGGTTTTATTGATGGAATTTTAGTTGATGGTCGCATTGGTGCTTGAGTCGTTGGTCTTACTAATAGTTTTTTATTTTCAATTTTTTAATAAGTTAACATAAAAATAAAATAAAGTTTGGAAAAAAAATAAATAATTAAATCATAATTTTGTTTTTAGAACTCTTGGTATTCTCTGTCAAATGTGTTTGATGTTTATGAAGATTTTTGGTTAGTTAAATTAAAATTAAATATATATTTTTGTACCCATAAAATATTAAAACATTCAATAATTAATAATTATGTCTCTATGTACGTGTGTGTGTGTAAATGTTATGGCGAGTAATGAAAATTCCCAATAATATATTTAGGTGAACGTAGTTTTGTTAGAAATTCAAATAATTTTTATCTATAGGGACGAACTTAGCCCCGAGTGCGATTGAGGGCCCCCAATGTCAAAGTAAAATTTAGATTTAACATTTTTTAAAGGTGGTAACAATAATTGTTAATGAATAAAACCATTCAAAAATATTTTTCACTAAACGAATAAAAACCAATTCTGCCTGCCGCCTCTAGCTCAATGTTCAGAAAGTTTTCATACACAGATATATTGTTCATTGCAGATCTTTAACATTTTAGAAAGAATTTAATTGGCCCAGTCTACCACAAGATGATTTCGTTCAAAACGCAATCGTTAGTCGACTTGATCGACGTTGGAATATCGCATCTTAACCGTTGACCTATCACCGTCTTTAATTAGATCAATTAACACGTTTCAATTGTTTTGATAACGTTTTTAAAGTTTCTAAAATGGAAATTGATTTTGTTTAAAGCCAAAACTAATTACTTTCCTCGATTAAGTTAAAATAATTTGTACTTTAATCCATTAAACAAGATTTTTTAATTCAAATCTTACCAGCACTTATTCAACCATTCTCCAAAACCATTTACAACATTTTGTCTAGCTGTTGTTATACTTTACGAATTACGCTACTCGCCGCAAATGGCAGCACTTTCACAAAAGAGAAACTGTTTTGTTATAAAATACGAAATTAGCGGAATAAAAAATTAAAAGTGATCCTTAAAATACTAATTGACTCCGAAGTGAAGAACTCCGTATATGAAATCTTGAAATTTAACAATATTCCGTCTTTCCGCCATTTCTTAACGAATTTCGATGAAATGTAGAATCTGTTCATGCTGGACTAAGCTTGGCCATTTCATAACTAACCCTTATGAAAATTGGTTCCTAGTTTCATTTTAAATTTAAATATAAATTTTAGATGAAAATATTGTATCTGTATACATTCCACACGATTAAAATGGATTCTGAGCTGGAGAGAACTCGGCTAGCAGCAGAAAATCAAAAAATTATAGTGAAAATTGTAATCAATAAATTTTGTCTGAATTGTCCCTGTATGCGCGAATTTTACAATTATTAATTAAGAAATAGCCGAGTTCTTTGCAGTTCAAAATTTATTTTAATCATGTAGAATGTACAGATACCATATTTTAATCTGAAATTTATATTTCAATTAAAAATGAAACTAGAAACCAATTTTCATAAGGGTTAGTTATGAAATGGCCAAGTTTACTCCAGCATGAACAGATTCTACATTTCATCGAAATTCGTTAAGAAATGGCGGAAAGACGGAATATTGTTAAATTTCAAGATTTCATATACCGAGGTTCTTCACTTCGGAGTTAATTAGTATTTAAAAGGATCACTTTTAATATTTTATTCCGCGGACATGTTTTATTTTGTGAAAAAAGAGAAACAAAATACTTTAACAGTGTGATAGTCTGCCACTTGCGGCGAGTAGCGTAACCGCTTATTTTACGCTGTGAAATTTCCGTTATCTTACACAGCATCAAGTAGACATACCATTTGTGTATAGCGCTTAGCCCTACTTCGAAGAACGGCGTAATTGAAAATGGCGGTATAATTTTCCAACAAATGCAGCAAACTGTGTTTATTGCATTCTCCATCTTCCATCAAGGAGTAGTCAGGATTTTAAAATTTTAAACCTAATGTGTGTGACGTGGGTACCCGGGTACCTTTTGCACTTTTAGACGTCTATTTTTGTGAAAGCTATTTTTGATAAGAAGATAAAAAAGATATTTTTTCTTCACTCACATGAGGGTTAATAAACCAAAACAAATAATGCTTATATTTGAAGTGCCACATCGCTCTCAAGAGTTATAATTTCAACGAGTTGCCGAACCATAAATCTTCAATTTCATCAAATCCGCTTGCTATCATAACGTTGATCATAATGAACCCCTTGATTTGTTATTTTAATATACATAAATTGTCAGTATAATTGTCAGCAGAAGCCAAGGGCCTACATCATTTTAAGCTAGATCACCAGTCGTATGCCACTGCATGGACTGTTGTTTCAATTCTGGCTAATATTGAATGATCCCAACTTTAATCGTGGCAATTTTGTTATTAAGATAACAATTCGAATGGATCCCAGATCATCGCTACACAGTGTCAACAACTTAGCGTCAGCATGTACCACTCTCATCTCAATTTTGATATGCACATTTTCATGCACATTTTCATGTAGGTACAGTATGAAATTTAATTAACTGCAACTGCTTTTAACGCTATTTGCCGTAAGCACTTGACGAAACACACTTATACTTAATAAACACATTTTATTAAACACTTGTTTTTTTTTATTTCGCAGACTTAGATTTTTTGAATATTTTAATTAAAAAATTAATTCAAAAAGTTAAAAAATCACTCGATCGATTTCGACTTGTTAGGTCATCATCAGAAGTATCTTATATCTACTGATTTGTAAAAGTAAAAATTAGTTATATATAGCAGAAAAGAGCAAAAATTAAACAAAAGAAGAGGGACAAAAATTAGTCATCGGCTGAGTAACAAAATTCAAGGTTTATTGAAGTACATTTAATTACCCGAGGTATTAGTCAAATTATACAAAAGGGCGGGGTCTGTAATTGGTGAGAAACTAACACTAAAACTTAAAAAAAAAAAAAAAAAAAAAAAAACAAGTTTAATGTGTTTATTAAGTATAACTGCAACTGCGTCATTTAAATAGAGCCAACATAATTTTTTTTTTATTTTTCCTTTTCTTTTGAGTTATTTTTCTCTTACGCGTTGTTGGGAAGAGAAATCAATAACAAAAACAATTCATAAGAGAGTCGTTTATCTCTGAGTAAAACCGTATTTTGTTTTAATTTTGTTTAAAATAAGATGTTTTTTTGTGTTTTTATATAGTTGTTGAGTTGAATAGCAGAAAAGTGCGGAAAGAAAATAGGTTGGAATTTTTTAGAGCGCATATGGTATAGCACGGAATAATGAATTGTATACTGTGGTGTTCAGCGATGAAAAAAAAAATTAATTTAGACTGGCCAGATAGCCAAAATTATTATTTTCTCAAGTTAAGAAAGAATGAAGAGTTTTTGAAACAGCATCAAAGTAGAGAAGCCGGTATTATGGTCTGGGACGCTATTTCGTGGTATGGAACCATTCATTTAATTTTTCCCAACAAGCAGCATGACGAGAACATCCTACAAAGCAACCATTTTGAACCATTATAATGAACATTTCCACACCGATTTATACCGCGTGTGTCGTTGGAAGTTGGATAGAGAACCAAAATATTGCAATTTTACCGTGACCGCACCTGATTTGAACACCATAGAAAACTAATTTAAGGAAGCCTTACACGAAAAATTTATGAGGGAGGGAAACAGTTCGAAGACGCTGGAAACTTAAAGGCGTGTTAGAGTGAAATGTCCTTAAATTACTTGAAATCGCTGTAAGACTCGCGTGAGCTTAACAAACAGTGGAAGTATAAAGTACTAAAAATTTAATCTACATTTTTTGTTTTGTGTTAAAAGATTAAATTATCGGTTTTGTTGTGTTCATTATTTGCCGGGCTCTGTGTGAAACAGTTCGAGCAATGTTTAGCTACAGCCAGCTTGATCGATTTATGAGGGGTGAATTTAACAAATCGTTCACCAATAGCGTTAAAAAACCAAACCCCGTTCGATTTTGAATCGAGACTTTCGCACATATTTCGAACAGGGTAGACGAGGAAAGCTATCGGCACAGAAGTTCCGAATATATCTTGATTTGACATATTAATACTTGCTATTAATTATTTGATAAGATAAATCTGGAGAAGGATCTGGAGAATTCCACCGGATACAGAGCAAGATTGGTAGGAAAAGGTTAAACGCCTAAACTTCCTACAATACGCCTACTGATGTCTGTGACTGTTAAATTCAAATTTAAAATCAACATCTAATTGTTGCCACGGCTTCTCTTCAAGGATATCTCTCCGAACACGTGTTTATGAAAGTTCCTGAAAGTATTAACATTAATAACCCGATGATAATTTAGTGAAATTAAGAAATTCTTGTACGGGCTGAATCAGTCATACCAAAGTGCTGAAATGGCCTTTTTCACTCGTTCATAACTAATTATCTACGTTGATGAACATAATAATTACTGGGGACGTTGAAGGGCAAATCGCTGATATTAAAACAAGTTTGCTCGATGAGTTCGATATGAAGGATCTGGATATTGTTATGCTGTTCGTGTGACTGAATGTTGAAGTTGATGAGAATGGAAATCTTTCAATTGATTAATCACACTACATTAGCGCCATACTTGAACGGTTTGGAATGTCTGATTGTAATTGATCACACCTACACCAGTGATCAAAAACTTCAAACTCATGCTTAACTAACCAACAATTAATAAATCTGCAGCACCATGATTTATTGGGCAGTCTCATTTACATAACTGCCACTTAAAAATGTTGCTTCGTTATTTAAAAGGCACCTTCGGTTTTAGTGCCGATGATAGTGACGATCGAAAGTCAAGTAGTGGATAGGTACTCAAAGTTTTTGGTATAACGTAGTTAATTCAGGAACTAAAAAACAAGGTCTAGGCAGAATTTGTTGCTGCTTTTACAGTTGTGAGCGAAGCATTGTGAATGAAAATGGTAATTTGTGATATCACATTAGTGATATCTTTCCCAAGTAAAATACTCGAAGAATTCTGAAAGTAGTTGCAGTAATCATATCTATTTAACAACCACAATCCATTTAAGAAAAAGACTCACATTCTTTTGTTTTTTTGTATCAATTTGTGTCGCGGACGGCAAGTTGCAAACAATGATCGAATCAAATGAAACTATAAATCACAGGAACTTGAGAGCCCGGTTCCATCGATTACGAGGCAATGGTTGGGTTAAACAACCAAAAAATGTTTATCGAAGAACGATAAGCTCGCCTGGAAGCATGGTTTGAAGTGCAGAAACGTTTGCACCGTAACCAGTCGCAACGGTATATGGCACCCCATAAAATATCAGAACAGGGTTTAGCGAGCTCTAACATTCGAAATCGCCCAAACCAAACGATCGCTGAGATACTAGGAATGTGTTGGTATCACACTAATCTTCAACATCGAAGATGTCGTCGTGTTCAATCAAAATTAGAGTAGAGCGCACAGTCACGTTGCCAAAAAACGAATTTAAACACACTAAAATACGATTTTTCATATTCGACACAATTAAAAACTTGAATTGTCTAATCGACACAGGAGCTGACGGTGCTCCCACACGTTATGTCATGTCGTCATGTTTGAATTTGTTTTCTAATAATCTGTACTTGGTTCAATAATAACTACACTCGCTTTGTATCACTATACTTGGTACATAGGTATAGTTAGTAATCAAATACAATGCGGCACAATGATTATTTCTTTAACTTTATTTTATTAAGTTTTAGTTTAAGGTTATGTTTCTCTGATGTTTATTACAGAACGAACTTTTTTAGACGAATGTACAACGAAAAAAGTACAGTCTCGAAAAATAAAGTATTAACAAAAATGTACACGAAAATTTGGTTCGAAAATTAGCACCTTATGTTTAAACACAGATGTCGCATCGTGCTCATAAGTTTCGAAACTGCATCATAAACGTGTCATGCATAACTAAGTGACATAACTCCATTTTTATATGAATTCCTTTCGGCTAGAATATTTGGCCTTTTATATCAAAATAGGAGTGGTAAAATTGTTTAAATGGTAGATAATAGATAGCGCTAGTAATTTCAAAAAATTAAAATCGATTATAAAACTTCGCAGTGTACATCTAAAATTTCCTCTTTCAATTTAATGTCACTTTGATTTTGGCTGCACTACACCAACCGTATTGCTGTAATTCGTAAAATCTAAAAAAAATGTCTAAACTACCTAAAGATCTAAACTATTAAGCGTGTAAAGAATTAAACTAAAATGGTAAAATTTAAGATTTAACGGATAAAACTTCCCAATATCTGGATTGGCATTTAGTTTTTCCACTGATGGAATTTTTGTGTTACAAGAATGGATGTATGTACATATATATCATATTCATAACCTACAAATTATGCATTGAATTAATTTTTTTTAGATAGTCGTCAAAAAAAATTATTTTGGAAACACTGAATAAAATGCAGCTACATTGAAAGAAAACTGAAGTAGCCTAACCCCCCACGTTAATATCAGGAATTGAAATGATCGATACCGTTTACAAACTGGTCAAATATTTGTATGAGAGTGGTAACTATCAGGATTCAATGCCGTATTTATATTTTTGCCTTTTAATCATGCAACCGCATTCGACAAAAATTATTTAAATGTATTATGAAAATGTTTGGCATCAGAAAAGTTAGTCCTTAAGTGGAGGTTCGGCATTGGAAAATTTAAATCACATATGGGAGGTTTATCGACAACAGCAGTTTCAATGATATTCAAGCTCTTCAGCGACGATACTGATTGATACAGCGGAGTGTACAAGGGTTCTTCAATCACAATGAGGGATGAGACGATTATCGAAATATTTTTGTATAAACCACTATTTGAATGCCATTCAGACAATGTGTACTCGCATTTTACAGTATTTGGCAACATTGGTTATTATTAATCGAGGGCGGCGTAATGCACTAAGCGACACTGTTGACCGCAAGGGGCAATCATGCCGTTGTCGAATGAATTGCCGTTGTCCAAGATGAACTGTCGGTTTGGTAGATTCTGATCACGTAATCCGTGGTGATAATGTTTTTTTACTCGATTTGGGCATATTCGATCAAAAATAGTTGATACCCGTGTCAAAGAATACAGTATATTCTGTACCCGTGTTAAATTTTTAGCCTTAACCGAATCATTTTTATTAATAATAATGTTCATAATAATGTTGTATTGTTTAACAAATGATCGCGAATAATTTGACATAAGTCGAAGATAGAGAATTTATTTTTACACTACTAAAAGCTTTTAATGTTTACAAAATTATGTTTTTTTTTCAAATTTAGAGCCATCTATTGGCGAATGTGGAAACTATTTTATGAGTATTGTCAAAAAATGGTTTCTTACTGTCGTTTCTGATATATTCTGTGGTTGAAGCCTGTATACATAACAAAATTTAAGATAAGTAAATTTTAATAACAATATTCGGATAACTTATTAATTAAATTTCATTTTTCTTTTCATATTAGTTAATAACAATAAGAGTGAGCTATGAATATTAGTGATTTACTGTCAGTTTATCGTGAACAATTTATCGTAAGCAATTTATCGTAGAACAATTTATCGTAGAACAATTTATCGTGGAAACAATTTATCGTGGAATCAATTTATCGTGGAACAATTTATCGTAGAACAGTTTATCGTGGGCAATTTATCGTATAACAGTTTATCGTGGATAATTTATCGTATAACAGTTTGGAACAGCTTTAGTATTTGGTATCGCAGTCAAATTTTTTTGATAGTTTGAGTGACGGTAGCGCTACTTTGGCCAAGAGCGGAATTGTTTATAACTAAAAATGTGCCTTTGCTTAGCATTTTGTACCTAGCGCCATCTATTGGAATAAAAACGAACTAAAATTTTAAAAAAATACGTTAAGAAGTGCTAAAAACAATTTAATAAAAAATATTGAATCTCATTTAAAAATAAATGAAATTTAATATTTTTTTATGATATGAATATTTAATATATTCATATATATTGAGAGTGGGAGTCGTACTGCGTGCCACACGTAGGAGCGGATTATATAGAATCTATTAATGACACCTACGCTCCTCCCCGTAGCCCTGCGGGGCTCTTTAGATTTTAATTTCGGGGGGCGTAGGAGCCGGGATCTTCAAACATGTCGCACTGCGTGCCGCACGTAGGAGCGGATTATATAGAATCTATTAATGACACCTACGCTCCTCCCCGTAGCCCTGCGGGGCTCTTTAGATTTTAATTTTGGGGGGCGTAGGAGCCGGGATCTTTAATCGGTTAAGAAACTACCGAGTTCCGTCCCACATGGCCATATTCCAGAACTTCTTCTAAAAATCATTCAATAATCCAATTTCCATCCAACATAACCAATCCCATCATAATCGGTTAAGAAACAATCGAATTCCGTCCCACATGGCAATATTCCAAAACTTCTTCCAAAAATCATTCAATAATCCCATTTCCATCCAACATACCCAATCCCATCATAATTGGTTAAGAAACTAACGAGTTCCGTCTCACATGGCAATATTCCAGAACTTCTTCCAAAAATCATTAAAGAATCCCACTAATTTTTTGATACCACGCATAAAACCTTTCTACGATAAATTGTCTCACGATAAATTGTGTCCACGGTAAATTGTGTCCACGATAAACTGTTCTACGATTAAATGTTCACGTTAAATTGAAACACGATAAATTGTTTACGATAAAGAGACCGTCACCCAATATTAATTATGCTTGGAATATACTAAATAAATTATAATACTGTAATTTATTATATGTAAACAGTTTAAGAATAATAATACATGACATATTTTGTTTCAGGAAATGTTGGCTGCCGTTGATCTGACAAACTTCGTATATGTCATACATGACATGGTTATTTTGCCCTCCATTTTTTATATTTAAACAGCCACCAATGACATGAAAGTCAATAATTGAGCGTGGAAGCGTTGGTATTTTTCGTGCTCATGGATGAGAACTACATGAGAATATCATCGAGGATGGGGCACCAATCGAACGGACATCAATACAATGCGGAGGTGGTAGTTTATATCACGTCTGGGATGAACTGGTATGAAGGAAAATGTAACGATTGCGCTTTTTATAACTCGATGCCCACTCATCTTCCGGTCGAGTTCAACACTTCAACAAGGGATCATAGTTGTATCTGCCCTTGCCCATATTCGAACCCCCTGATTAAACGAAATGTGGCATCTTGATTGCAGATTTGAGTCTACACGTGAAAGCATCTTTTGACCAACTTTATTTAATTTTTATAACTTTCTGAAATTTGAGTCCCGGTTATAAAATCTGGTATTCCCGAATTGGCATGAGATGAAGCAGCTGTGATAAGGCCAGAATGAACTTGCAGAATTTATTATCTAGAATTGAATGCCGTGCCACCAGAGCTCACCAGATTTAACGTTCGGGAAACATTTTTCAGAGGAGTATGGGAGTAGCAACAAGTTAAATAGATGTGGAAGACGCTTCTAAGCGTAGATTCAAAGCGCTAATCAGATTATACGCATCGAAGGTAATTATAAAAGCTTTTGTAAAGAATGTTATGTTTAAGATTTTACAAGAGCTCTTCATTTTGGATAATACATATAAGTCATTTCATGTTGGTAATTAATCTTTCAAATAGAGAAGGAAATGAATTGATATTTCTGTACCTTGTAAAGACAATTGTGTTTGCCTTAGAGACGTTTTCATTTGATGAAATACTCAGTCGTTTATCTCAAATAGTTTTAAATAAGATCGTCGGCATGATATGTTTAGTACGAGTATACCAAGATGTTTCAAAAATTTTGTTTTTTTTTCTGACTTGTCATAGACGTTAGACGGTAACTATCAGAATCCCCGAAAATGTTATGAGCCATTATATTAGACATCCCCCTCACAATTTAAACTTGACAAAATAAATAATAAACCCTGATCTAAATTCAGTTTAACAAAATCTTCGATCCAAATAACGAACCGATCCAGCATAAATTAACGATCAATTTGGCAACGAGAGGTCACACTTGGAGGGTTCCTTGTGAAGGAAACTAAAGATAGGACCCTTAAATTCGTACCTAAAATAAAAGTAAATCATTCCCTCACTATTACTTTTACAGTTAAATATTTCTTCAGACTTATTCTGAGGTTGTTTGTTGTAACATATTTTTCTCTATTTTTAGGCAAGTGAATTTCATGAACAATAGCAAGTTCTTAGTAGCGGATACCCTACGTATGGGTGATTATTCTTTTTATTGCAATGGATTTTCTACAATACTACATATAGACCCTTAATCGCGAATCAAGATTCAAAAGCGGAAACTCATATGTTTAGGTGGTAGGTCTTCATCCAACCCTTCAGTGGCATCCTACTACAAACGTTGGAGACTGGGTCACGTCCTCCAATCATAATGGTGTTACTCTTTAAACAAGAATTAAAAATAAACCATTATCACCAAGTTCCTGAGATAAATCGTAGCATGAAATGAAATTAGCTCCAATTCTAAAGGTAAACATTAGAATTATAGCATCACTGGTGAATTTAAAAAAATTGCCAATTTAACATTTTAAATCTTATTATTTGAAGCAAAAGTGAAATTAAGTCATATTCCAAAGTTAGAACATCGATGGGATCGATTAAATATGTCGGATATCGCCTAGTACACTTGCTAAGGGTAGTTCGTCCCTGGTAGATAAATTTTCATGTGAATTGATTACTCGGTAGATATGTAAGGGTAAATGCGGTTGACAAACAAAACTTAATTAGAAGGGTTTTTCAACGGCCCATATTAAAATGTTATTATATTGATGTGTCCCCAAAATAAATTATATAAAAAATATACCAAAATTAAACATACATAGACACGTAAAAAACTACCGCGTTGGTGGTGGATTTTTATTCGATGGTACATTAGAAACAGATCTATACGTAAATAAGAACCCAAATAAATCTTGTACTTACTGTCTTCGACACACATTAATCCATCATCCATTAGTTTTAAGCCATCGGGACATGCACACGATATCCTCGGACTTCGATCTGTGATCTTTGGAGCGGGTAAACACAAATGGGAACAATGCCCGTTCACCGCTTGACAATAATTAATACCGTCCGGTTGTCGATACGGATGATAAACGTGTATTGTCATCGGATGCTGTAGCATATGTAGTGCCGTAACTGGTTCAACATTTTTATCTGTGAATTTATTTGCTTTGTACACGGCCTCCTTATCCCAATCGGTCCAGTACACAAAGTCCTCGAATACAGTTATCGAAAATGGATGCCGTAACGTTTCCGATGAATATAAAACAACTTGCCGATCTGAACCGTCATAATTACACGATGAAATTGTATTTAGTTTTGCATCGACCCAATATAGGCGACGTTTCACCAAGTCCAGTGTAATACCATTCGGCCATTTTACATCGTACGTTACCACACTTTTACGATGTGAACCATCCATGCCGGCTTTTTCGATTTTTGGCGTTGAACCCCAATCACTGAAATACATCCAGCCATCGACTGGATCAAGCGCAATAGAACGTGGTATTTCTAATTCATCGGTGATCAGCACTTTTTGCATATTACCATCGAAGTTGGTTAATTCAATAGTGGCTTTTAGTGTATTCGTAAAGTATAAATGATTATAAATCCAGTCGACCGCTAGCCCATCGGACGTAATCGTTTGATTTTGTACTACCACTGTTTTATCGTTACCTTCATCGATTGGGGCTCTAAAAATGAATAAATAATTTAATAACAACATCAAAATTTTACAATAACAGTAAATTTTTAACTTACTTATAAATTCGTTGTTCCAGCACATCGCTCCAAAATATCATTCCGGTCCGGAAGACATAATCTAATGCGGTCGCTGATTTCGTGTCGTTCACAATTGATGTCATTTCACGATGGTCTAGCGAAATTTTTCGTATGTCATGCCGCCGAGCAAATAGTAATGATGCATGTCCTTCCGTGGCTTTGCACCGAGTTAAATCCCGTGGATCTCGTTGATATCCAGAACCACATTCACACTGGAAATGAAAAAAAAAAATTGTTGCCATTAAATAATTATTTTTGTAAAGAATAATATTTAGTATCTTTTTGTTGTTTGTACATATATTTAAACAAAACAAAAAGGAGCATGATTTTCGTATTTCTGCAAATAACCCAAAAAGGATTTTCCTATATTAAGTAAACAAAAAGTATTAATTTTGGTACACGAAGAAAATTTATGTCCTATCATAAAAATTATGTAAATGAAAAGGAGATTCCAATATTATGTATGTCCTTTACACCACAGTTAAGATGAAAAGTGCAAAATTTATATATATAGATAGGGTGTCCCAACAAGGGCGCCGGACTTAATTTTAAAGAAAAACACATTTTATTTTTAATTAATCAAACATTTTTATTTCAACATAAAGATAAAGAAAAATAGTTCAGATTAAACGTAAAATACAACGCAAATGGCCACCGCTCGAAACCTGTGGCACAGAGTTATTCTTTTGTTGAAATTTTCAATAAACGTTCAACAATAACACCATTGATTCACGTGCTGTGTGGCAGGTCGCACCGTCTTGTTGAAAAAACATGACCTCCACGAGCGGGCGACATTTAATTTCCGTGACAGTATGGTTACTTGCCCGACATGTGACAAGGTGGGTTACATCTCTTGGGACAATGCAGCCGAATTAAAAAAAAAAATAAAGCATTGACAACGGACGAGGACCCAAGTAACGGGTCGTTAAACTCCAACGAGCCAGCAAAATGGGACCACCGGTAAAAAAAATTGTCACCAAATACTAGAAACATTATCGGATGCTTAAATATTCACCACATTGGACCTTCAATATGGCTATTGGCAGGTATAAGTTAGGATTAAGTAATGCCCCTTGAACGATTAATGGAGCGCGCACTAAAAGAGAAACCTAGGTGAAATCTTCGAACGAATAAAATCCACCGGGTTAAAGTTAAGTCCTAAGAACTGTTCACATTTCAGAACAGAGGTAAAGTGTTTAAGTCACAAAGTAACCAGACGAAACAAAAATATAAAAATTAAAGGAATGTCGAAGACCCAAAAATTTACATAAATTACGAAGCTTCCTTTGATTGTACAACTACCATAGACGATTCGTGCCCGGATTCGCCAATGTTACAAAAATTTTACACGAATTACCGAAAAAACCAAGCCGTTTGAATGGAAGGAAGAGCAAGAGGAATCATTTGATGAACTATAGGAACGGCTATGCACAGCACCAATAGTTGCGTACGTTTCATAAATACTTCTATGGACAAAAACTCAGTTTACAAGTGGCACGCTGAATCGAACGTTTGCAAGGCGGTCATGTCAAATTGAATGTAGACACTGCATGCGAATGGAAGGAAAGGAAAATGTAATCGATTTACAGTTTATGAAAATGCTACCCAATGAGGAATGGACAAATGACTCAAGTCGGAAGGAGCAATTACTAAATGCAGATTTATCAGTAATATTGCGTTATAAAGAATAGGATCGTCGACCAATTTGGCGTGAGGTTTCAGATAAGACGCCTTAGTGAAGGCCTATTGGGCACAGTGGGACAGCCTTCTTTTAGAGTAGACAATGGGTCATTAAAACGAATATGGGAGAGCTCGGATGGTAAAGCTAAACAATTTTTAAAAGTAATGCAGAAAAATAGAATTAGTCAAATACTTGAGGAGTATCATGGAAAAATAAGTGGATACCATTTCGGAATTAATAAAACATTCACAAATATCTACCAACGATTTTATTGGTCCGGATGTAGCCAGTCGGTAGACGTTCATCATTATTGTAGTATAATGATGTAAAAAATGTGATCAATCTGCAGCAGTGCAAGGACCTATAAGAAAAAGTCGACGACCAATTCAACAGTATACTAGGTCGGCAAACCATGGAACGGAAACCTGTAATAGGTAAATAATAATTTGGTCAAAAAGAGTAAATATCCGAAGGTGTATCCGATATCCAATCAGGAAATAATAAAATATTGTTGATGTCATAATTAACAACTGGATTAGCTGCTACGGAGATACTATACTTCTTGCCAATCGCAAGAATAACAAAATCGAATAAATATCGGCCGGCAAATATCTATTTGTTTATTTAAAACCAACTAAAAAGTTGCAGTGGTGTTTGTGGGTGTTCCAGTGGTGATGCTAATATATTTTCGTTATTGGACGTCCACCAACCACAATAGAAAGTTCGCGGATGAAAAGCATGCCAAATAGTTTAAGATTCTGTTACCCGAGAGAACAAACTAGGCAAGTTCCCAAATAAATAAAACCCAACATCCAGAAGGTGAAGGCGGAAGGTACATCTTATTTCGTCAATAAATCGAACGAGTGAGATTCCGAGTTAACGGTTGTATATTCAAGATTTGGAACACACCATCATTCATCTGGTTGCGGTTTTGGTGACGTATACATTAAAAAAATTAAAAAGAGAGTGAAAAAGTGATATGATGTGAAAGAGTGATATGGTAGAGTGATAAAAGAGTGATATGATTTCTTTAAAAAAAAACACACTAATTGTTAAGGAAATTGAAATGTTTTTTATTTAATGTGAAGTACAATCGATACAATTAAGTTCTAAATAAAACGTCATTCAAAAGGCCTCCACGATTTCTTCTGCAGGAACGAATTCGATGAACCCATTTTTCGAGCACTTTTTCCACAAAATCAAGTCGTATGTCATGAATAGCACGTGACTTGTAAAGCTTGAAGAGAGTTTGGTTTATTGCTATTGTCCAATGACTTCAAATAACCCCACAAGAAATAGTCTAATGGTGTTAAATCACAACTTCTTGGAGACTATTCACAATTATATATCACAATTTCTTGAAATATCCGAATCTCAAAACTTTTCTCGCAATAATTAAATTGTTGCACTTGCTGTGTGGCACGTAGCCCCGTCTTGTTGGAACCAAATGTTGTCATGATCAACTTCTTCCAATTTTGGCCATAAAAAGTTGGTTATCATCGATCTATACCGATCTCCATTGAAAGTAACAGTGTTACCAGCTTCATTTCGAAAAAAATACGGACCGATGATTCCACCAGACCAAAAACCACACCAAACTGTCAATTTAGGTGAATGTAATAGTTGTTCATGAATAATTTGTGGATTTTCTTCGCACCAGAACCGACAGTTTTGTTTATTTACTGCACCACTCAGATGAAAGTGAGCCTCCTCGGAGAAGATGATTTTCTTAAAAATATCGTTATCGTTTTCAAGTTGTTCCAAGGCAAAATCAGCAAATTCAAGACGTTTACGGTGGTCCAATGGCTTCAGTTCTTGAGTGAGAACAATTTTATACGGATGCAAATAAAAATCCATTCTCAAAATCCGCCAGGTTGTGGTTTGAGACAGTCCCAATTCTTGAGAACGTCTTGGAATCGACAAATTGTGGTCTTCACCAACACTTTGTAACGATTGTACTAAATTGGTTTAACACCCCTGTTAGCTTACGTACCCTTACACACTCTATATTTCCATACCAATTTACTTCCACTCACCTATACCATTTTCGTAAGTTATGTTTTTCTTCTTTGTCATACCTATAGTCCATAAGCAAATGATATACATTGATATAATTACGAGCACCGATGCAATTAAAATAATAATTCTACTTCTGGGGAACGGTTAAGCTGGTGTAGGTATATGGTCGGTAAGGCGGGGAAAAGCGCGCGAAACGATTGACAAGCGAGGTGTAGAGGAAGAAACTACCAGTGTTGACGAGGAGTCAAGTTCGAGAGTGCGAACGTGAAAGGTTGAAAAAGCCTAAAATATCATTTTAAAATTTTTTTGAATTTGTCTGTGATTCTAAATTGTGATGATAAATTGAATTGTAATTGAAAATTGAATTACATATTGTGCCTATGTATTTGATAATGATGAAAAAATTTATAACTTTGTAAAATTAATATTTAACCGAAAATTGTTCTTCAAAAAAAATGTTAAGTGTATAACAATAAAGATAAAAAAAAATCTGTGTGGATTGGTAATATTAGCTAACTTTTTGTAAATTGATTAAACTAAAAATTTTGGCGAAAAAAGTCATAATTAAGTTATAAATTAAAAATTATTCCTAATTTAATAAAAAGAATATAAACTGTATGTGTGTGATTTAAATTTTGGCAGCTGTTAGGCTGACCGCCAGTGTCCTTGCTTGTGGAATTGCTGTTACAATATAGCGCTATAGACTAATTGCGCTAGTTTCACCTGCTTGTTGGTTTTTATATTGATAGTGCTTTTCAATATTTCATTAAATTCCTAAAAACCCGTAGCTGAACGGGACATCTATAAAAAACATCGTTTAAGTGTCTGCGAATTTTATATCAGAAAACAAAATATGCCCGCCGGGTGTTAACGTGTTACATGGGACGCAGTACTACGTAAGGTGATAAATTCGATACACCTTTACAAATTTCAAACATCTACATACAACGAAGGCAATACAAACCAAATATACGGCTGTGTTGCATTTTATATGGAAAGCTGATTGTTGATTGATTAACTAAATACCCGCGGGCAGGAGCCTTAAACCATTCATCTTGATTATACAATCCGGTATATCACCGCCTCGCATTCGGGACTAACAAGTTTTATCTAACTCAACGAACAACAATTTTCATCGGGTTAAGATTTCATCGAATGTATTCAGGAATTGCGGCAAAATCATCATCAAGGTCATTGTCATCATGGGCATCATCCGTATAAATCGTAACGTATTTGCATGCTAACTTTTTTTTTTGCTATATAAATCTTGCTAACTTTTATATTTATATTTGAAACCTAAATTGACTAACAAAATTCTTTTCTTAGCTTCTTTCTATATTGTAAATATTTTTGGGTTTTTCTTCAAATTTCACCGTTCGAGTATTTATTTTATTTTTTTTTCTTGTGGCGTCTTCGTCTCACCATGTCTGCTGCGGTGATTTCTTCCTCTTTTTAAATTTTAGTGCGTGATAGTGATGATGAGGTAGAAAAGTACCGATAGTGGAGGCGAATGATCACTGTGGGGTGCTAAAGTGTTTTTTTTTTGCATTCCTAGATTGTTTCAGTTTTTATTTTCTTTAAACAGTCTATTTCTTTCCTCGTTCCTTTTTTTTCAAATTTTTTTATTGCTTTTCCGTGAATATGTTTGTGCACACGTTAAAAATTCTCTTTGTAGCATGGCTGCTGGCATCGGTGGTTAACGGAACCCTCCCAGTCGACGTAGAGCTAAATACCCTTACAGTGTGCACCCACCGTTCCAGCACGAGACCAAGCCATCAGGTTACAACTTGTCTGAACGGCACCAATATTTGCATTACTTCGAGCGTTTCTTTGTCTTATTGGCACTTGAACATTATGTAAACAAAATGTACGCTCAAAATTTTCAACAATTCGACGAATAGCGAGCACACTTGGACGATTATTACAACTATAAAATGGCAAAAGCGCACGAAAAGTTGCAATTGGTGAACGATTATTTTGATAATAAAACTGAATAATTTGTAAACGTTGTAATCTTGCGTATATCTCACCATTGTGAAGTTGTAAACATTACTGAATAAAATGAAACAAAAAATGACAGATCATGACTTATTACAAATGGCCGAAACGTCAATTAATGCTAGATTGCAAAAGCCCTTGAAGGACTATGAATTATTGGATGTGGTTCTGGAAAATATGAACCCGGCATTGCAACGAACGATTTAGCTCCCTTGAAGATCTGTGCAAGGTATACGATAATTTCGAAAAATTGTTGTCAACCTCAGGATTCGATCCTCGACGAATGATCGATTCACGGGGTAAGCGCAGTGTAATGTTCGTGGAAGAGGTGGCAAAACCAACAAGATCTCTACAATCCACCTTCAACGCGTCAAGTGCCTATGCTGGTACTCAGGTCGACATTGGTAGTTCTGATGAATCTGATGTTGAAATTGACAGATCCAATCTAATGAAAGAAGTGGAAGCTTTACACCCAAAGATGTTTGTAGTCTGTTGGAACTGCAAGGACTTAGGTCAACGATTCGTTAACTGCCCTACGAGCACCACGCATACCTTTTGCAGAAGGTTATTAGCCGGATTTACTGTTGATGTTTGCATCCGATGTCAAAATAAAGAATTGGAAAATGTGCGCCCGAATGTGATAAAGCCGGGAGAATCACGTTCGGAGAAACCTCAGAATCCTACCTCACAACTATCGAATATATTCCCGAAAACCTCCCCAAACCAAACTCAGAAATAGAAAGTTGTCTACCTATATCTAAACGTTTTAAAAGAATACAAAATTATTGACGTGAACGTAAACTGTTTTGTCGTGCCTGCAATATTTGCTCAATAACCGAATTTCCAGATTATGATCCTAGACCTTACGTAAAAATTAATATTAATGGAATGTCTCTGGTAGGTGTTTTAGATAGCGGGGCCACTATTAGTATATTAGGGAAAAATGCCGAGCACTTAACGTGAAAATCAAGCCCTGTAAGTATAGCATCCAAACAGCGGATGGTTCTTCAAACTCTGTGCTGGGGTACGTTGTACTCGTACTGCCAGTTATTTACCTCAACAAAACAGAGAATTTAAAATTCTGTGTAGTGCCAACCTTGAAAACCGAAATATATCTTGGTGTTGATTTTTGGCGTGCCTTTAAAGTAGCACCAGATGTCGTTTGTGAGATGACCTGCGAATCAGAAAACTCTAAAAATCAACATATTCTCAGTGCCACACAAAACGCCAAATTATAAAATATTATTGGACTGTTTCCTTCGTCCGCTTTAAAAGGCTGGTCGAGCATACGATCGATTCACTGTCCAGTATCCCCAGCGATTCAAGAGTTAATTTTCCGTGAGCTTGATAGGATGCTAGACTTAGGTGTGATCGAAGTAAGCAACAGTTCTTGGAGCTCTCCAATCGTTCTTGTCAAAAAACCTAATGGAAAAAACCGATTATGCCTAGATTCTCGTAAGGTTAACATGGTAACTAAGAAAGACGCCTATCCGCTTCCAAATATAAATGGTCTTTTGGGAAGAATGAAAAACACGACATATATCACTAGCCTCGATCTCAAAGATGCCTTTTGGCAAATTCCGCTATCTGAACAGTCTAAAGAGATTACCGCCTTTACAGTACCAGGCCGTCCTCTCTATCAGTTCTGCGTCATGCCGTTTGGGTTGTGTAATGCACCCCAAACCATGTGCAGACTGATGGATCGAGTAATACCGCATCAGCTTCGAGACAATGTCTTTGTGTATCTTGACGATTTATTGGTTGTCTCAGCTGGGTTCGACGAGTACCTGGAACTGCTTAAGACGGTAGCGGAATTAATGTCACGGGCCGGATTACCACTTAACATTGAAAAGAGTCACTTCCTTCTCAGAGAAATAAAATATCTTGGGTACCTCATTGGAGAACGTGGTTTGGGAACGGACCCGACTAAAGTTGAGGCCATCAGAAACTTTCCAATACCCACCACTGTAAAACAGACACGACAATTTTTAGGGATAGCGGGCTGGTATCGTCGTTTTATACCAAACTATGCCGATGTTACTGCCCCCAGAACTAATTTACTTCGTAAAGGTAATAAATTTCAGTGGAATGACGAAGCTAACTTAGCGTTTGGAAATCTAAAGCAGCTACTTAGTAGTGCACCTCTCCTTCATAATCCTAAATTCACGGACCCGTTCTTCATTCGATGCGATGCCAGCACTCAGGGAATAGGAGGTGTTCCCTTTCAATTGGACATCGATGGTAGTGAGAAGCCTATAGCCTTTATCTCGCAAAAATTAAATTCGGCACAACGAAATTACACGATAACGGAGCTAGAATGCCTAGCTGCCGTTATAAGTGTTAAACAATTTCGGCCGTACATTGAAGGCTATAGGTTTACCATTATCACCGATCATGCCAGCCTTAATTGGTTAATGTCACAAAAGGACCTTAGTGGTAGACTTGCTAGATGGAGCTTGAAGCTACAAGCTTATGATTTTCTATAGTGCACCAGAAAGGAAAAGATAATGTGGTAGCAGACACATTTTTACGAATTTACTGCGACAGCATTGAAGAGATACAGTCCGATGTTGCATTGCATAATTTCGATCTTTTAAGTCAGGACACAAGTTGTGATGAAACATACGAGCAAATTAAAATTCGAGTTGAAAGTAGCCCATCTGAATACCCAAATATGTGCGTTCGTAATAACCGGCTGTTAATACGGATCGAACCCAAACGATTTATTCCAGTTACAGATACTCCCTCCTGGAAGATGTGGATTCCCGTTTCAAATAGAATCGACCTAATAAAAAGGGAGCATGCGGAAAACATTAGAACGTCTTCGGAGATTATATTATTGACCAAAAATGGCAGTTGATGTACATAAATATATATAACAGGATGTTGCATATGTAAACAGTCAAAAGCTACCAATACTTGTTTGAGACCGCCGCTGGGTAAGCAAATAATACCAAACAGACCTTGGCAGAAAATATACATAGACCTATTAGGTCCCTTCCCTCGTACTACCAGCGGTAAGACTACTATATTCATAGTATTGGTTCACTTGACTAAATTTGTCTATCTTAAACCTTTGTCCAAAGCAACCTCAATTAGCATTATTATAAAATGTTTAGAAGATGAAATATTTTCATTGTTTAGTGTCCCTGAATCTATTCACTCCGGTAATAGCGTTCAATTCATCGGTAAGGAATTTCAGGCTCTAATAACTGAATATGGCATATCACATGTACGTTCGGCATATTACTCACCCCAGAGTAATGCGTCGGAGCGCGTATATAGATCCATCATAGCTGCGATTCGAGCATACGTGAGTAACAAACATAGTACTTAGGGTAAGCATCTACCCCAAATAGCGACTGCACTAAGAAACTCGGTACTTGAATCAACGGGATATACCCCTCATTTTCTTCTTTTCGGCTATCAGAAGATACGTCAACTGGACTAGCGATGGAGTTCCGATGGAAATTCACTCAGACTAAAGAAGAAATTTTGGATCGGTGATATTCAAGGGTATTTCTCTTTTGTTTGGCATAAATAAGACAAGGACAACGCCTTTGTATCCTCTAACAGATGGTACGATGAGGAGATTTACTAGTACACTGGAGAAATAGTTAGTAAATGTTGTCAATAAACATCAGTGCGAGTGGGATCGACATATACAATTATTCCTGATGGCTTATCGATCAACAGTCCACGACTAGACCGGGGTTAACCAGCCAAAATAGTTTTCCGGAATTATCTATGATTACCAGCAGATAGTAAGTTGGGTGTTTTCCTTCATCAGCCCCGTTATATGGTCAAGATTAATTATATCGATGAAATGTAAGAAGAATATGATGAAACACACAAAAATGTATGAGAAAAAATTCGGTTAGTAAGCGATCGAGTGAAGGCTCGGTATGACATTCGTAAAAATAATAAAACTTTCGTAGAAGGGCAACTGGTTTGGCTGTATAATCCGCAATAAAGAAAAGGATTATCACCGAAGATCCAACCGACATGAGAGGGGCCTTATACTGTCATCACAACGACGTAATTTACGAAATAAAGAAAGGGCAGCGAGGGAAACCGAAGGTAGTGGAATTTGGAATGATTGACAATATACAGAGGAGGAAGTTTGGATCCTCTTCAGGGCGAACAGGCTTAGGTGGGGGGTAATGTTACGATCTCGCTTATAGGCTGATGGGCAATTAATTGGGCATTACCGAAACGTTTACCGAACTTTAGAGAAACGTTTATTATACAGTGTGATGGTAAAACTAAAAAGTCATACACATGCAGATTCATAAAATTTACTACGAGACCAAAAAGAATCTAACTGTGTTTGTTAACGTTTTTGGCACATTTCACACTTTGCGTTAGTTGTTATTGTGTCAGTGTGTGTTGTATTAGTGTCAGTAGTTTTACATTCTACATCTCAGGTATTTAAAAGAGTGCTATCGATAGCAATAGTGTGAAGCATGGTTACGAACGGTTAGTTGAAAATTTTATTGATGGGAAAACAATATAAATTTGATGCAAGGGAGGTTGGTACTAAAGAGCCTTAACGTGAAGGAAAAGGAATGACCTATAAGCTCCGAAGTAAACAAAATAATAATGAAAATGACCATGGAAGGTCACATTTTTCGTCAATTTGTACGTCATTATCAACTTCCGAGAGAGCTTAATGTAAAGGACGTTCACTCACCACGTTCATCGGATATTGTGCTCACAATCAAGGCGCAACCAAAAGCTCAGGCAATAGAATCCAACGAGCGGGTGATTATTTTGCCTTTTGATCCGAATCGAGCTAACCCGTGATCATTTAGATGAGATACACTTCCAATAAACAGAAATTTGGTCCAATAAATCTGCGCTTACACAGCTTGATGAAAATTTTTTTCGGTGCTGATCCTTTGAACAAACTTTCGGGTCAAATTCCATTTTGTAACACAAATGTAATTGCCCCTTATGTGAGTGACAAGGTACCCGGGTACCTTTTGCACTTTTAAACGCCTAGCTTTGCATGTTCCAGTCATAATAAAACGTTTTAATTTTATGAGAACTTCTAGTTCAATTGATAGATTACGATCACACTTAAAAATGAGAATTTTTACAACTTGGACGCACGTGAGAGCAAAAAGTTGTTTAGTTATACGAATTAGAGTAACAAAGGTACCCGGGTACCTTTATATATTTTACACTATATTTGAAAGAAATAGTATGCAAATATTTTTTTTTGTGTTATATGTCTATGTATTTCATTGTTTGTATTTCTGTTTATTTATTTCATTTAATTTATCTTTATATTTTTATTTATTTCAAAAAAACTAAACAAACATTTTTTTATTACTATCGATCATTTTTTTCACTGATGTGACACGTTGGATTATTAACGTATTTTTACAGAATGTTTTTCGAAAACTGACATGTTGCTGCTAATGCGAAACTGTTTTCAATTTATGTAGTTTTAGCAAAATCCGTTATAAATTTCATAATTGCAAAAAAAAATTGAAAAAAATTAGTTTCCAGAAAAATTTGCCTGTAAGGTACCCGGGTACCTTAGTCACTCAAATTAAGATGTTTTTTTCTTCACTCACATGAGGGTTAAATCACCCCGGCAACTAACAAAAAGTGAAGCAAGACTTGTATACACCTCAAATTTACGTTCATCGTAATCTGTTTTGAGATTTGTGTGCAACGTGGAAGGGTTTTTGGTCAGCCAAATCTCAATAAACTATGGCTTAAAGACGGTAAACGGCCCACACCACGTCAGCATCAAATTTATCTGTTAATTTAACAAGTAAATTTAGTGATTCACTGGTTTGGAAATATTCTTGTACATAAATGTGAGATATTTTGAAATTACTCCGGAATCAATAGCCCTTTGTCAGTACAAGTATTTTATTTCATCATTATACGTAATTTAAATTAAGAAAATAATTGGATTTCCGAAGCACGCGGTTAAAGTCACTACATGTTTATATACGATATCACGTAATTTTTTACCCCGATTAATTACTGGTTCCAGCGCGTCTGGGTTCATAAAAGCATATTCAATCGGTCGACTTACCACCAAGTACCTTAATAAATTAATTGCTATCGTTATTTGACTCAGCCTGGAGTTCGCCATGAATGGAAATTCAACAAATTTAAATTTGGCCCCCCTGTTGAAGATCCTCTTCTGATTTATCTACTCAACCAACTTCTGGACGTGCACTACCCCGCCTACATAACACACCTTTAACATGAACAATACACTCGTCTTCCGCGATAGGCGGTAATATTGGTTCTTGAATACGGGATAGGGTTAGTGGTTGAATTAAATTTGAATTATTATTATTATTATTCATCCGTCAAATTTTGGTTTTATCCGTCAAAACTTGGAAAATGGTCGAGTACACAGTTAATTTCCCGATCATTATTAGATTTGAAAAATTTGTAACTGGATGACCTGGGTCAGTTGTACCGCGAGGTTGCACACAAGTTATGATTCAGTGATCATTTTCTTTCCAATTCCCAAACTTGACTGTCCCACCCAAAATCCATCGTTGGGAAACCTTTTCGCGCGCATCCAAGTCACGAGTACATTGATCCAGCCACCGTAATGATGCAGTTTTTCGTGTTTGTATTTGATAACTCTTATGTATTGTGTATCTAACCCATCTCAATTATTATTACTTATCCCGGTTGTATTAGTTCAATCTTAATTGCTTGCTACCATATTCTCTGTACATAAGAAATTATGTCCACCATAAAATATACCTAGCCAACACTTAGGCGTAATGGATTTCTATTACAGCTGTCCTTTGTTGAACGTTGTACAGCAGATCGTTACAAATTGTATTCATTATTTATTTTACAGTATGTAAAAAATGATTGTATACGTTTTACATACATTTTACATGTAAAACCCATGTAAATTACGTTTTGTAATTTATGTGCCCAACTATGGTTTTCAGTAGTTTTCAGTATTTGTTTTTGAGTGAGCTACCTTGCCCATTGTACTGTTGGGTGGAATATAATTTTGGGTGGCCTGCCCTAACCGAATGAATTGCTTTCCATTGAATGTTTATTTCATTGAAATATCCATCATATACCTCGGGAAGCATGTTATCCTTGTGCTTCGATTAACTATAATATTCTACTACAGGAATTATGTTTTCATAAAACTTCACCTTTCCGTACATGTATCAGAGACTATCATTCGGAATATTTCAATTTATTAAAATAATACAGAACTCTGAACAAACAAAAAAAAAAAAATTGCATACAAGAAGGCTTACGGAACAGGAAGGAATAAACATACAAAACGGAAAACTTAAAAAACAAAAGCTCAACAAAATGGATAAAATTAGAACTTTTAATGATAACATAATATTTGATGTTGAAATTATTATGAGAGGTTTTAAAATTTAATTTTCATTGTTCTGTTTTTCTTAATAATTTTGATACGTTATTTCATAACGTTTCGTGTTTCGGAAAATTCACATAATGAAAACGGCTTCTCTTCTTTCTCATGCCTTAGGTACGTACGGGTATGTACATATGTACTTATCTTTCGAATGTGAATGTGGAAGGATATGAAGAAAAGGCGATTAAAAGTTTATTATTTAAAATATTTTACAGGCCGACTGCTTCTAAAATTAAAAATCTATTTGCGGAAGAACTTACGTTTGCCTTAAAACTACTCGTACTCGTATAGTATAACAAAAAAAAAGTAATTTAAATTCACATAATTTCAGTGTTTTAATTTGTTTAAATGTATGTACATATGTTCTGTTTAGAAGAAGTAAATAAAACTATAAAGTCAACATATAGATTTTACTGAGACAAACTATACGTTGAAGACATACTCAACGAACATGTATTATATAATATAGGCTAGCGCAACTTTTAGTATTCGAATTATTTACTATGTGTGGTAAATTATTCGAAAAATATTTTTTTACTTAAGGCCTAGTATGCAGCAGGCGTGCAATGAAATTTTCGCTGGTCTCCAAAACAATCCAGATAAATGGTTCCATGAAAATTTAGTTTGTCGATTTTTGTAAAATTTTAATGCAGATAGCTTGATGTTGAAATTTATTTTTTTATAACTTCAGGTCAAAAAATTAGCTTACTTTTATTGTACTTGCAGATAAACATGCAGTGAAAAATATGTTGAATGTTGAAAAATATGTTGAAAAATGAGTTAAACAAAGACATCTATATATTCTAATTATTCTAATACGAAAAATACCGATTTCGATAGCAAAACTGCGTATCTCAAAATAAAATTCAGCGGTAAAATTTTTGTTTTCGCTTGTGTTATTTTTATAATATAAAACTAGATGACCCGGTAAACTTCGTACCACCTAAAATTGATTTGATTGTAGCGATTATGAGATCGGCAATATTGCCCGCCTTTGTACGCTTTATTGATTCGATGCAAAGCGTTGTGGTAAACTACGTTTTTAGTTTGGTTTTTCTGCGCGTAAACAAATAAAGATGATGGCTTTCCGACTGGAGAACACGCGACATGCAGTAGTCCATGCGCGAAATACCAAGTTTATCCCGCAAACTATAAATGACTGGCTTTGTGATTTGTTAACAGTCATCGTGAATGCCAACGCACGGCGAATTGAAGCCCTTTGAACTCGAATGGCAAGTCCGATGGAATCATCCGGGATGCGCGGAATCAAAACATCCTCCTCTTCGTACTTTTCCTTGATAATCGTCGTCTCGATGATGTTGTTCAAAAGCTTTCTCACAGCCAGTCTCGTTATACATTGCAAAGTCGAGGTTAATTGATGTTACGCAACATGATGATGACTGAGCGTATTTTCAATTGCAAATCGTGAGTTCGTACTCCGTGCAATTCCAGCAAATTCAAGAATTCTTGGGAATAGTTGACTACTTCATCCTAGTTGATAACTATGTCAACCAAATGAAGGAAAACAACTGTTCCGGAATGACATTTTGAATGGTCGTGTTGAGATCAACGACATCTTACTTTTTCGGTGCCCATATGGCTCGTTGGTCAGCCAATTATTTATTTTATTTATTTTTATTTTTTTTAAATCTTTATTTCAATAAATTTTGAGACAAAGTAGAGCTCCTTTAGACTTTATGTCTGTAGTGGAGCAATTTATAAAAATTAAACTTAACATTTAAAAAAATATAATTAGGTTACAATTTTTAAAGAACAAATACTATTTATATACAAGCTCAGTTTTTATTTTAGTTATATTGTAAATTTATTTCCGGCTCATTAGGATTAGTATAAATGATTAGTTTCATTACTAAAAGTATTGCTCAATATTATCAATGCTAAGCAGCCAAATCCGAACTTCCCTGAAAAATTTATGTTTCTGCTCCAATGGAAGCATTTTAACGCGATTCGGTAAAAGATGAAACCAATACGGCGCCATGTATAAATAGAATCTTCTAAACTTCTCATTACTACAACGAAGCCCGACAAAATTATTTGGATTTCTCGTATTATACGCATGATATATACGACTATGAAAACTATTGCTACGAACAAAAAACATTTTCAATACTTTAAACACGTATAGATATCTCAGAGGCAACAAATTCAACTCACGAAAAAGCGGAATTGTGGGTGTAAGTTTCGGACGAGCGTAAATTAATTTAACAATTCTTTTCTGCGCTATAAAAAGATCAACAATATTAGCAAAGTAAATACCTCCCCAACTAGTTATCCCATACATTATGATGGATTCTACAAGAGCATGATATAACCTTCGCAAAACATAAGAAGGACACAAAGGTCGAAGATTATAGAATTTATGCACGGCAGTAATCACAATTTTCCTGATATTATTTAAGTGGGAGGTCCAATTAAGCTGTGAATCAATTGTGACGCCTAGATATTTAAACTCCTTTACGCAAAGTAGGTCAAAGCATTGGTTAGAACATAGGTTCTTATCACATGAGTGAACATGGTATTTGATAAAGATTTGATCAAATGTTATGTCAGGACGCCCAAAATGCATAACTCTTGACTTATCACTAGCAGCAAGTCGGTGAAAGAAAACCCATTTACACAGAATGCATAAGTCACTCTCAATAGAGCGTTGAATGTCAATGTGATCATTCGACGCATAGGTTAATGCCAAATCGTCCGCGAATGCTGTAGCGGAACCTGTTAGATTAATTTCAAAAACGGAATTAAAATAAATTAAAAACAACAAAGGTCCCAAAACTGAACCTTGGGGAACACCACATTTAAGATGGCCTGGACGACTATCCACCTTATTAACTCTTACAATTTGACTACGGTTTCGAAGGTAACTGATAAACCAATCTAACAAATGGCTCCTAATTCCGATACTAGATAATTTTGTAAGTAGTATATCGTGGTTGACAGTATCAAATGCTTTCGAAATGTCCATGAAAACCGCAGAGCATTTGTGAGAGTTGTTGACAGCTAAATATAGTTTACTAAGGAAATGTAGGAGAGCTTCTTCAGTAGATTTTCCAGCTGTAAAACCAAATTGGTGGTCATTTAAAAATTTGATTTTATCAAGATAAGAGACCAACCTTCGTTTTATTAATTTTTCAAATAATTTGGAAAATGTACTCAATAAGGAAATTGGTCTGTAATTATTCAGTTGCAGAGCATCACCCTTTTTGAATGTCAGGAAAAATTCCGCTCATTAAACTTAAATTATAAAGAAACTTCAATACATCAACCAGATACCAAATACAATTTTTAATAATTACATTGTCTATACCGTCGAATCCTTTAGAATGTTTGTTTGTATTTTAATTTTTTAACTTCAAGAAGACTCTCAAAAGAATTGATATCGTCGAAAAAGCAGGAAGTACAGAAGTTATCACGGTTACTAAAGATAAACCGTTTGTACTCTTCTCTGTTATGAGTACTATTTTGATTAAGATCAGAAGTTAAATCGGACGAGACATTTACAAAAAAATTATTAAATTCATCACAAATATGTTGCTTATCCGTAAGAACATGCTCAGACTTATTTTTATAAATTTGCGTTAATTGGTTTGTGAATGTGTTACGTCCTAAAATAATATCAATTTCCTTCCACATAAGCTTAGAATTGTTTCCTACTGATTCGAACTTATCTTTGTAGTACAATGTTTTGACTCGTTTGACATTGTTATTCACGTATTTAGAAAGTTTTCGGACATAATTTTCTAACCGCACGTTATCTGGATACCTTCTTAATTTTTTAGAAAATTTTTTAAGCTTATTGATTTGACCTAAAAGATAGGAATTCATCCAGGGTTTTAATTTCTTGTTGTTTTGAACAGAAATTGTGCCTTTGCAAAGATCAATATGAGAATTTAAAATTTTTAAGAAATTGTTGAATGCTGTGTTCCAATCCTTTTCACTGTATACAAGGTCCCAGTTTTCAACTAGTAGGCGATCCCTTAGCTTATCGTAATTTACTTTTGAGATATACTCACTATTGTATATTACTTGTCTATTCGAAACCATCCAGATATTTAGTGAAATTAAATTATGATCCGAAAAATGAATTGGTAAATTATCAACCGTAAAGTTATATGTATTACTGGATTTCACGAACATATGATCTAAACATGATAAATTCCTGGTTGGGTTATTAGAAATACTTAGGAATCCATATGATGCAAGCAATGTTTGGTAGTTAAAACTGCTTACGTTGTTTAACAAGTTGATATTGAGATCACCTAAAATAACTTTATTGTAATTGCTAATTGTTGCGAGCAAATTATCCAAATCATCATAAAAAACGTTAAGATCACTGTTACAAAAACGGTACAAACATAGAAACGTCCAAACATTTGTATCTAGTTGAATGTCCAACCTAAGAACATCAGCTGAGCTCCAATTACAACTATAACATGATCCAGTTTTCAGATTTTTATTTATAAATACACCAACACCACCGGCACGGTAATTAACGTTACAGCATGCTTTAAAATAATAATTAGATAAATCAAATTCGGTACTTTCGTGAGAATAAATCCAAATTTCAGTAACAAAAATTAAATCTGGTTGGGTTTTCAGACTGGCTATAAATGTACTAAAAAAATCAAAATTTGCTCTTAAACTCCGAATGTTTTGATGTAATATACTATACCGATTTAACATTGTGAAAGGCGATAATCAAAAATATTTTGCATACAAATACAATGATAATGATAAAGTGAACCAATATAATATATCCAATTTGAGCAATAATCATAAAAATAGAATGTCAAATACAGTACACTCATAAAAATAAGAGAGTATATAAACGCATATAGATTAAAAAAATTTAAAGAATTAAAATTAGAAAATGTGCAACGCACTAAAAAATAACATCCATTACGTTTATTATACATAGCATTAATATTCAATGTAACCAACTTTAAAGCAATAAAACGCAAGATAAAAATACGAATAAGATCTATCAAAAAAATGTAAATAAAAAACACAAAAGGTAAACAAACAAAAATAAAAACTTGAGCTTTTACAGGTAAATAAATTGTAATACTTAACAAACTATATAATTACAGATTCACAGGTAGATCAAGTAGATGTATTGCCAACAATAGGATTGTGGATATTTTTAATACGAAAAATATCATTAAACGAATAAATTCGATGAACATCAGACTCCGCCGATTTCCGTAAGTAGATTTGTCCAGCTTTACACCACAAATAATTATACTTATACAGTGTTTTGATATTTTTAGCTTCCCGGTATAATCTGGACTGAAACGCAGACAGTTTTTGCATTATGTAGATGTACAGGGTGCTGTACAGGGTGATTTATTGGTAGAGGGACATCCAAATCTGCTGTTGATAGTGATTTGTGTTTTCGTGTTTGTATCAAAATGTTGTTTTTAAGTTGAGTAGAATTTAGGTTCACAATAAAGAAATCTTTTTGCAAAAGCTTTGATTTGTTTTGATTTGCTGAAGCCGACATAATTTTTTTATGGATTGCCTCAACGGATACTATGTCATCACTACTCAAATTTACCCCGAATTTTTTAATAACACAAATGATTAGACCACGAATGTCTTCATGGTTAGATGGCAGGCCACTGATCACGATGCTGGAAATATTTTGTTGTTGAATCGGTTTATCCACATCCGCTTCTAATTGATGTAGTTTTGAGGCTTATTTAAGCAGTTGTTCCTCCAAAAGACACATCCTGGACTTAATTTCATCATTTTCAAATTTTAACGAAGCTACACAGGTCTTCAAGTCTTCCAGTGCGGAGAGTTTTTTTTCCATACGTTTAAGCAGGATCATGACGTCAGACAAACTTACATTAGTATTACCAGAATCTGACAAAATCTGATCATCATCCATAATAGATTGGTTCGATGTTGTTCTGCAATCTTCACATAACCTATTTACCGATCGATTATTGATGCCATGCAGAAGATCGTCAGAAATGCGAGCACATTTGATATGGAAAGGTTTCTCGCACGGTCCCCCACATTTTACACCCGGAAATCTTCCTTTCGTGATGTTTGAAGAGCAAGTATTACAGGTTGCTGACATGGTATACTAAACACGAACTTTTTTGTAGAATAGAAAATGTATGCGTCTTTGTTAATTCACAGTACGAGTTTACAGTTATTAATGTTCGAAAAAACACAATTACAAACAAATTATTGTAAAATAACAGTTCATTCAGAACAGGAGCTACGATTATGCAAATTTATCACTGGTTCTATTTTGATATCACAATTATTTTCTTAGAAATATCACGGAAAAATCACGGTTTAAAGATTATAATTTGAACTAGCACAATTATGTATGTTAATACGAAATTAACCTTGCTGCCAAATTGCACAATACAAAAACAATTTTTTTTTTTTTTTTTAATTTTGGTATTTTTCCCGTTTTTTTATTTTATTTTTTTTTATAATTTAAAACAAAACAAAACACGTCTGTACACTTCAACGACCGACGAAATATTATGTAATTATGTTTTTTAAAGTTTTGCACTATTTGCAAAAAACGATCAATTTGCATCTATGTAAAATCTTTGCAATTGCGCTATTTATGGCGATGTTGCAAATTAGCGTCTCGTTGATTTGAATGTTCAGTGGCACTTTCAGTGTAGAATGTAAGAATCAACCCCTTGCCATAATGCCAGGGCAACTTCATGCTGCGATCAAATCGACACCAAAAGCAATAGTCCAGTAAATGAAGGAGGAGAAAAAGGCCACCCTGTAACTTACTAGTTGTAATTTTCATTTTCTGGTGATAAGTGGCATTTGGTACCTCATTAAAAATGAGACCGAGTTTTCAAGAAAAGATTCTGTTGTAGGGGGAGAAAATGGCCGCAAAAGACCCGGAAAATCGGTTTTCGGCGAATATCTCCCAAAATAGAAGAATATAGAAGATCAGTTAATTTTCTACAAAAATGGTCCTTTTGATTTTTTTCGCAACATTAATGTTTTTTGCAAAAAGTCGGGTTGAAAAATCCAATATTTTGAGACACATGAAATATGCAAGTTTTTTTACAAAATTTGAGATAAGGGGTGCTGCAAATACATTATTTTCAATGTTTTGGACTGTGGAAACCAATTCTCCCGTGATTTGACAAAACATAGTAAGGGCATTTTTATAGTATTGAGATAAATGCCTTTTTATGTTTTTTTAAGCCGTTTGAAGTTACTAACAAAAATTTAAAACTATTTAGTGAATAGTAACAAAAAATGAGCTCTATCCTACCTACGTTAGGCAGATTCAATTAAACGAACGGTTTAAGAGTTTTGCTGAATATACTTAGTTCTGCGGTAGGTGTATGAAAATAATATTAAAAAAATGCTTTTACAAAACTAGTAAGAGCACATACTATGTTTTATAAAAGCATTTTATATTAAACATTTTTGTTTCCTCTCTCTCATATGTTAAGTAAATACATACTATGTTTCGTAAAATGACTGAAGTCTAGATTATTTCAAAATTAATTAATTGCACGATTGTTTATCAGGTAAAAAGTACTTAGTATATATAAGCATTCTGTGTATTCAGGTACATAAAATTCATTTACATAATTCAATTACCAAAAATAAATAAATTATAGAAAAAAGAATTGCCAAACTTACTAACAAAACCATATAACAGAAGTTTTGTTAAATTTTTCATTTATAACGTATTTTTATTAACACTTATTCTGCTGAAAAAGTGCAAAAGTCTCTAGCGCTGTCGTTCGTTGTCATCTCCTCCCTGAAAAGCATTTTTTGTGCTGGCATATGCGGCATAAGTTCTTGTTTAATTTTCTTTAATTTGACAGTGTTGATACCCAAATTAAATTCAATAGGTGGGGGTATATCAATTTGAAATCTGTCTTTCAAAAAAACACTCATCTTGAAAGCAGAAGCATCATCCAATTTTACTTTGCAAAAAAGATTACGCGATCCTTTACGAAACTCTATAAGCCGTATTGTATCAAGTAATGGTATTATATGTGTTCATCTTTCATATCTTTCTCCGTATTTTAGAACCATCATGAAATTGTCTGAAATCACCCGCTTGTAAATATATGACATCATTGTTTTGGTCAGCTTTCTGAATCACGTCAATAACGTCGGCCATATCTAATATGTCCGCTCTTTTTTTCCATTCGGCTACAATTCTACCATGGACGGAATCAGCTTTCAATGAGTGACCTAGTTCAAAATATTTAATAGTTATAACCTTCGCCCCCTATTCTTGGTTTACGATAGTCACAAGCGACGAATAGAATGTCCAGTTTTTGTTTTGTGCAGGACAGTTGTCAACCCAAAAAACAAAATTGTCCACTTCTGCGACCACGAATTCCTTCATGCCAAACCACATTTATATTTTATCCTTTGTGTAAAGGAGCAAACGTTTCATTCATGACAATTAGCCGACTTACAAAATAACTATTCTTATTGACTATTAAATCATTTTTGGTACAATACAATTTTTTTGCATATCAGCAGTAAATACGTTGCAATTTGCTGGGTGTTCTTTGCCACTATCAATTTTATAGGCTTTTCTGGCATTGTAACTTATTTTATGTGATTCTTGTCGTTGACATTTTTAACAATCGTTTCCATTGTGAACTGTAATACTTCTTTCAACAGACGTAGTTGGTTCAATAGGGATACAAAAATTAGGTCCAATTTGATTATTGATTCCTTGTTTTGCGATGTCGGATTCCGAAGCTATGTTTGAAGGTTCAATTTTATCATCTACAATCGAATTAGATGATTTCAGGCAAATCATTTACCACCAATGCACTTGGTGTTGATAAAGCATCTGTTAAATTGTTTTGGACAATCGGCGGAGAACTCAACACAATAGTGTTTTTGATGCAGTGCTGTTCGTAAGTAGAACACAAAGGGAATTTATCTTGAGATGGTACAGTCGAACTGACATTTTGTTTTAAGAAAACCTTACGGTATTTATCGTACCCGATTTTTTCGGAAGCATTCGAATTAAAATGTTTATGCAAAAACCCTCACGTTTAAATCTTGTTGCAAATAACGTCTATTGGGCGCATGCACTAATTTGAAATGTGATGCTACGGGATTGAACGTTTCGATGTGGGCAATAATTTTTTCGTCGATTTCCATCATATTTAATCTACGTTTCTTGTTTGTTTCCGATACCCGTTTGTCTTCTAAATCTACAGTTCTTTTCACCTGTTTTGATTTCAGATGAGAAGTTATTATTCCATTGCTTCTTGTTCCCAAAGTTGCAAGAAATTTTTAATTTCACACAATAATATTACGTTCGGGAATTTATAAATCAGTGTATGGTTCATCGTCTGGTTAATCGTTTGATTTGTAAGACTCTTTATTTTTGTTTCGGCAATGTATTTATCCAAAAACATTCTTCTTTGAGCAAAATCGTAGGACTTGAAATTCTCTAACACGCTCTGTCTGTTGAACAAATGCACCTTCTCGTAGTATTTTAATTTGCATGAACATTCGTTCAAAAGGCGTGGATGCTATTTATAAGAACTGCGACCTGACGTTAGTAAATTCACATTTTCATTGCGGATTTTATTAGGAACATTTACATTGATGTTGGTTGTACTAGAGCCCTGGTCCTGTTCATCGTCACGCTCCGGTGCATAAACAAGATTTCGCTTTAAATTGTCGTCCGTTTTTAGCTGAATCATCTATTTGAGACTCTTGATCAGTATCAGACAACAAACTGGCCATCATTTCGATTTCATTATTCAACAGAACAATATCTCCACTAAGAGTACTTTCTGCGGCATTCGTAATAAGTAAAATTAAATAAAATTAAGTTAGAAATTCATCTAAAATAAAATAATTCAAATAAAAGTTACAGCTCTTTATTTTGCCTTTCACAAACTGGACTTTCAGAATTAGACAGCAACAGATTTTGTTTTGTTGGAGTTATATCTTTATTAAGATTTTCGCGCCTTTAATAAAATGTGAGCACAAAAAAACAATGGCTTACCTTTTACTTAGGACTAAATCAACTAACATGCGCCCACGTGAAGTCATGTTGTAAATATATAACTACACACGTCGATCCGTAATCCACAAATGTTTTTTTTCTAATTTAGACCGGCTTTGCTTCATAAAAAAATAAAACAATACTCTATGAAATCCGAAAACCAAACGAAAATATTACATAAATGCAACTGCAATAACGGTAATCACCTTTTCTCTCTCATGTGATTTGCCTGTAGATTTTATCAGCTTCATGCACCTAGGTTGTCATGACAGAAGACCGTCATTACATTAGTATTATTCAGTTACTATGTCAACTTCAAGTACCACAATTCAAAAAATTAGACGAATAATTTTATAAAACCTAGTATGTGCACCACATGCTTTCTTTTGTAAAAAACATGTGTGACATACTATGTTCTGTAAACGAAAATTTCTAAATATGTTGCACATACTATAAAACCACCATAGAATATCTCGAAAACTAAGGCACATACGAGAATTCGGGTTACATATTTGGAAAGAGCGTAAAATTTTGAATTAGAATAGCGATAATTGCACAAAACATAGTAAGAGCCATTACTATGTTTTATAATATCACGGGAGAATTGTAAATGGCGCCACTACAATCCATCCACTGGCAAAATCTTCGTGGCCATAAATGGGAAACGCCGTAAACCATGCAATTTTCAAGAATTTTTATGTTCCCGAGCGTCTTGTTTTTCTCGGAGATGAGGGCTCAAGTTATACCTATTAGGAAAGCAGACGATACAATTAATTACAGCAGGATGGACCCCACCAATTGGCAAAAAACTAGCGAAAATCATTTTTGCCCATATGCTAAACTATTGTCCTATGAGGTTTTTCCTAGCGAAAACTATAATCTTTAAAGAGTGAAGAATATTTACCCATAATACTTAACAACAATTTCTTGTAGATTCTCGGCAAATTTTTGCAAATTTTTTTGCAACCATCCGGATCGAGGTTTTTGGAATAAAGAGCTATAACGTTTCTTTAAATTTAATTTATTATAGAAAAATATATAAAAATACATTGAAATTATGACATAAATCTGTTAATCACCAGTCCCCGTTACAAGACTCCAATAAAAATTCTTGGTCATCAACGTCGCCCTTGCCAACAACTCCTTCTGGTTCTAGAGTTTTCTCTAGTTCTACCTCTTCGGATAACGTATCTTGGCTGTGTTTATAATTCGAACACTGGCGGGACTCACATGAACCACAAATAGATGAGCATGGTAGCCTTGCTTTCTTACATGAACATGTTCCCTTACATTCTTTCTTACATTGACAAAATATCATCTTTAAAAGTTCTGGAATCGCTGTCTCTTTAGTGGTTTAAATCGGCATGAGTATACCCCCTATACGTTTCCATCCCCCTTTTTCTGGTGAGATGCAGATATACCCGATAAAGGTGTTGCCTTGTAGCTTCAGGTGTGGGTGGCAAGGTTGCTAGTTTGAGCGCGGTTTGGTTTCTGTTTCTGTCTCTGGTGAATCGCTTGAAGATCTCGTATCCAATTTTCCTCAGGGTTTGTGTATCATCATCATTGTACATCGACGCAATGACAGTTTGCCCGTCCTGAAATACGGTCTCGTGGGGGAAGATTATGGTTTTTAAAACTTTCAATAACCACTTCCAGTCCTGTGTCTCTGCTCTTCGTAACATTTCCCTCTAATTTGGCGGCTATTGACGTTTTTCCTTTCCCGAAAAAAGCGGAAGTTGTATCGCTTCCAGAAATCGCATCCAAGTAATAAATTGTTTGATCTTTTGGGGTCAGGGCTGTTATCAGTATCAGTCAATATCCTCTGTCACTACTACAACTGGCGGGCCGTTCACAGCATATTTCTGCAACGCCGTATGTACGATCAACGACTCTGCATCGTCTACTGCTTGTCTAACGGAATCGCCATTCTCTCCCAGAACACCCTTCAAATACTAAATGAAGCGAATTTTATTGTTATTATTGGACAAAGACGTTTCCTTTGGAAATGGTAAAACCATTTTAGGCTCGAACCTTACGTTAGGGCATGACATGTTGTTTGTACGTCGCAAACGTTCTGACCCTTTTATACTATCGAGATTGCATTCATAGCCATTGAAAACCACTGTGACTTCCCGGGAATAACTATCTCTTAAATGTTTTACATATCTGCAGAAAATTTCAACAAATAATTCCTTTCCCGTCCAGGGTACAGCCGATGTATCAACTTTCCCCCGTCGACAACGTGAATACATTTAGTCTTGTCGCTGATTGAGAGCTGATTTAACGGTTTTCCGTAGCATTCCATTGTCAAATATGCTCATTGGAAATGGAGCTAGTTCATAATCGAAATGGGTTTCTCGGTTCTGGGGGGACTCTGGGGGGGGGGGGGGGGGGGTCAGGCAAATTCTCTGGAAAATTAAGAAGCAATCTACTGTTATAACTTCGTCTTGAACTTTGCTATTTGAAACATGCGCATGTATTGTATCCACAACTTGGCTGGTTTTTCCTCGCCCCTCAATTTATTTAGAAATAAATTTTTCTTTCACGGTTTTAAAAAATGCACAGTCTTTGACATCCTTGTACTCGATAGTATCAATATTTGTGAGGTAATCTTTCATGCCTATCTTCACAGTAGGTGAAAATTCTATTTCGTCCAATATCCGTTCGCAAAAAGCAGCAAAAACAAGTGAATGGGCTCGCATCGCTTGGTGATACGTGCGTTCGTAGAGCAATTTCTTGGACGTTCCAGCAGCGTAACAAATACTCATCAATTCTTCTACACCACTGGAATCAGATCTCTCAGACTGGTGTCGGCAATCAGGTCTCTCGGGTATTGCTTGGAACACCATCGATCATACACAAGGTATGCCGTGTTTGAAAGTACCGTGAGTTCCATGAAACATATTCTTAGTCACCCACTGCATGCAATTTTAGATCGACAGCTTCATCCGGGATTTCGGCTGAGATGATCGAATCGATTTCACCCGATCTGATTGTTTGAACAAATCAAGCCAAAATGTGTGCATGATGCAGACCACGTTTTTGATATTCAACGGAGTAAATTCAACAATGAACTTGTCCATATAGACGGTGCTTTATGATGAAGTCCATCAGAGATTTTAACTTGTGTTTAAAAGTCTGGCATTGGTGTCAAATACGACAGCAAGTGTTCATGCAAGTGGCGTTCGATGTACGTGGCCGGTGAAATTGTCATTCTTCCCACGTTGTTAGCATCGCCGTCGGCGATTCATTGTTCCGACAATAAATCACGATATTTCTAGATTCAAAATTGTATCCGACAATAACAACCGCCACTTCGTTGATTGTTGGCGAATTGAATTTGAATTCTTGCGTGTTCATCCGCCGGTGTTTTCTCAGCCCTGATAACGATGTTATGACTGTCGGTGGCATCCGATCCAACGCAATTTTGAACAATTTGATCAATTTGTTGTTCTGATGAAAAAGCGTTTGTAATTCACCGACAATGGCTCGCTTCAGCGGCAACAGCGCTTCTACTAAATGATATATTTGCGCTTCAACCTGCATTGGTGATGTGAAATTGACTGTATTAAGTGATTCCAATGTGTTTTCTGATGCAACGGCGAATGATGCGGAAAAGTATTGTGTTGTAATTATCTTAAAAGTGGGCATGCAATTGTCCCATACAATATGCGTTGCACCAAACGACGTCCTTTGGAAGACACTGTTGTATTTTTGCCAGGAAATCAGTCCGCTGAATTTCAATGCCTTAAAATGAGGACGTTGTTAATTTGCCTTAATAGAATAGCTGATCAAAAACACAATTCGTAAAAACAATCTATTAGATTTCACTAATTTTCGCCACCAACGCCATCTATTGAAAATAATACGAAGTGACTATATATAAATGGATGCTTATTGGCGAAAAACAATTCTCATTGGTTTCTTACAAACCACAAATTTCAATTTTCCGATTTTTTCGATTTTCAGGATCATCATTTGGGATTTTACGATTTTTTTAGCCACCCCAGTATTGAGACGACAAAACAAGAAATAAAATCGTCCTTTAGCTGGTACGATATTTACTTGTGAACAAAATGATTGTGTATTGGATTAAAACAGGTTACAATGATACTGATAGCATCAGAAAACGTCGTCCTTTACGAACATTCAAAAATAGCAACATCGCCCAGAAATGGTTCGAAATTGAATTGGGCAATTGAGATTTTTCAATGTGCCTGCTCGTAGCATGGGCCACATTAAAAAGTAAACTACGACTACGAAAAAGCTACAAAATACAAAAAGTGCATGACTTAAACCCTGCACAAAAGGCAATTCGTGTAGCAGGAGCAAAGGTGTTATAACACTTGCACGTTGGTGGCGAGCTTGAGAATTTTGTCTTTTTCTGATCAAAAAATTTTTACGATTGTGTTTGGTTAGAGTGCAAATCAACAATTTAAGCCAACAAATTGCTCTGCGAGAGCAAGCTCTTCCTTCAATGATGGAGGACGCTCACCACTCGTTTTCATTGAACAGTGCATAATTGTAAATCAACAATTCTACCGTGAAAAGATGTTAAATGATGCTTTGTTACCTTAGGCACGAAAAAAATTCGGTAGAAACCATTGGAAGTTCCAAACAGACTCAGTACCATACCATAAAGCCAGTGAAACAGTAAAAAGTTCCGAGCCTCATTTCTTCAAAATAATGGCCAACATATTCCGGGAACTTAAACCCACTGGATTTTTTCATATGGTCCATTCTGGAGGCCAAAGTATTAAGTAAAAAATATGAGACGATCGACGCCTTAAAGATTGCTCTTCGCCGAGAATGGAACAAAATACCGTCAGACCACATTCGTGCAGCGTGTGAAGCCTTCTCGATTAGACTCGATGCTCTTATTAGCGCTTAAGGTGGCTACATCGAACAATAACATATTTTTTGTTAAATTTGAAATGTTTTTACGATATACTGAAGTTTTGAAATAAAAAACATCAAAATTGACAAATTCACAGTATTTTCAATAGGTAACATTTCAAGTGCCGACCCCTGTGCAGATGAAAACATGAAAAAAAAATCAATTAAAAATTAGGAAATTACTTGATTTTCTCTCATAAATAACAATTTTAGATAGGTTTTTACAAATCTACATGGCTCTGATTTAATACAAAAAATATTAAAAGCTTTAAGCGCGATAATTATGTGAACGTTCAGGCTTTTATCATAGTGACGGTTACGACTGTATAAAACTGTGGTAATCACGATTTTGGAAAATTTTCCTCATATCTTGCCCTCGCTTCTATATTTGCAAACACAAAGAGTTGAATTTAAATGTTATTCTGTTCTTTTACTGTTCATGATTTTGACGTTGTGAAATTGAACGTAAATAAATTAATTTTTACGAAGCTCGTTGAAACTATGCCAACGTCTTATAAATGTAAGAGATATTGTATTTTAAATGCAGTGAGCATGTGGTGTTCACCGCATGTCGCAATATTCTTAAACAGTAGGAATCTTAAATAAATATTAAAATAAACTATCATTATTTTCCCCAGAGAAAACTACATGTCGCGTATTTTCTAAATGCTTTCACCACAATATATATTACATTTGCCTCGGCTTATGTATAACGGAGTAAAAGCATTACATACAAGTACAACATACCAGAATTATTAATTTTGCTAGAGTTACGTATTACATAATGCTACGTATAGCAACCGAATATATTAATTTTTCTTAGACTATACTCTCGTACCATCTCCAAGAAGAGCGAACATCTCATCTAAGTTAATATTAAATTAAATTAAAAATACGTTTAAAATAACATATATGTGAGAAGTTTTTTTTTATTAATTTTATTATGCTGACATGTTATACGATCTCTCGTGTATTAAAATACATAAAAACCTACCACCTCCACCATCAACGGTAATAGTTTTATTATAGTTTTAAGACAACACACAAAAAGAACCATAAAAAAGCTCAATGTTGTAATAAAAAATAATTATTATTTTAACCCTTTCATGTATGTACATCAAATACATAAATTGTGAGTAATTTAACATATTCGCATAAAAAAAATTTCTAATATAAATTTTGGTTTGGTTTTTATATATCGTCGCACTGTCTCGTAATGATTATATAAAACACTGTACATAATTGAGAAAAACTATTTTAAAGCTTCTTTGGTACGACAAACAATTTCCATTGATTTTCTTTTTTGTTAGTCTTAACTCTGCTTTTATCTATTTCTTGAAGAAATTGTGAAAATTTTGAGCACAAAACAACGAAAATAGTTTTTGACAACATCACAAAGCAACTAATTTTCTTCTATTTCTTTTTGTGTTCAGAAGAATGGAATGAAATATATTACACTCTAAGATGAAAATGGGAAGTTTGCGTTGGTGGTACCCCTAATACCATAACGCTAAGACAACAATAAGATTAGAATTTTATTTTACTGCATTTTGTGTGCACGACAAAAGTAAATTGTTCTAATTTATAATGGAAAAGTAGTTTTTATTTTGACTTTGAGATAAGAATAGTTTATTTCGTTCCTTATTGGATAATACGATTTTTCTTTTTGGTTCCACTTTAATGAAGAATAAAATTATCTCGGAAATTGTTTTATATCAGCTTGTTGGTTTTGTCAAGAATTTTGGAATGAGGTTTGTGTCATTGTCTAAGCGGCAATAACACCCTCCTTTTAAACTTTAGCACATATCGATTATCTTAAATTACCTTTAGAATACGATTCAAATATTCTGAAATATTGTCCATCTAACATAGGTCTAAAAAATATAGATTAGAAGCATGTTTCTATTGGACCTAGGGGTTACGAATCTGGGCCGAATTTTTGGTTAAAAACCATTTTTTATCAAAAAACGTCATTCCCGGTTACATTTTGGAAAACTGATCTGGACCAGTATTGTTGCAAATTTAATTTTGAACCTTTTAGTCGTTTTTCTCAAAAACGATATATTTTTCATAATATTTGCAAAAAAATCGAAAAAGCTCCTATGGAAGCTACGGAAGGACCGATTTCAGCCGAGAAAAGATTAAGTATGTAGTTTCGAAGCTACAGAGAAGCCACAAATATTTAGAGTACACGGAACCACACGCACTATATACGTACAATAAAATAAAATGACACTAAGTCTAGATACAGTTTCGTACATTGCCTTTAAGGCAACAATCCGTGCTATACCAAAGGTCTTCGTTGCCATGTTTGATGATCCATTGGCATTTCGCTTAATTAGAGAGAATAGTGAGAAGAGCAGGAGATCTCGCTGAGCATCAATATAACCGAAAAGTTCGTTGAAGGATAGACGCGAAGTCGATGCAGACGCCAGAATTCTTACTCAACAATTCCATTGTTGGCGACACAGACTCAAAAACATAAATGGATAGTTGACAACAAACATGGCTGATTTTTTCTCTGTATGGTAAATCTAAAATCAAATTAAATTCTATTGATTGGATTTTCAAAGCTAAATAGTGTTTAATTAAAAATCCAACGATCAGCAACCCTTTGGTGGCTGAGGTACAGTTGAATGATGCGATAACAGCTTCACCACCAATGCCAAGCAACTATTGCTTGGGTTGGTACAAAATTTGGTCATTGCTTGGGTTGGACAGCGCAGGAGAGTTGATAAAACTGAACTAGAATATAATAGAATTCAGTTTTCCAAAATTAAACCGGAAATGATGATTTTTCACAAAAATTTGTTTTTCCACAACAATTTGGCCGCTGTACAGCACAGACGGACTAACCGATCGGGATGAAACTTTATAATTAACCTTTTTCCAGAAATTAGGAGATCGCAGTGATTTTGGCCAACACCGGTACACTGGAAGTAGCAGCTTCAATAGGGGTTTTCCGGGTTTTGCAAATATTTTGAAACGTATAAAACATTTACGAAAAAACGATTAAAAACAAAAAGATTGGAAATTAAATATTAAATAAACATAGTTCAGGTTATTTTTTAAATTTTACTGGGAATCACGAGTATTGACGAAGCCGTCAGAATACGGAAAGGTAACGGTGTTCAAAAAGAACATACCGTGACTGGATGAGAGGAACAAGAGCTCTGAAAGTAACCGAGTTAGTCAGCAAATTGCGTTCAGAAAACTCCGGAAAACAAATAAGACTAATCGCTGGGCAAAAAGGATAAATTAACAAGCTTGCTTATTAGTCGTATCTCGTATGACTATAACACGCCAGTCCTAATTCTGTTCGATATCAATTTCAATATTTCAATTTTAATATTTTAATTTCAGTATGTCAATTTCGATATTCCAATATTTCAATTTCCTTATTTCAATATTTCAATTTCATTTTCAATTATTTATTTTCAATATTTCATTTTCAATATTTCAATTTCAATATTTCAATTTTAATATATCTATTTCAATACATATTTCAATTTGAATATTTCAACTTCAATATTTTAATTTATCAATATTCCAATTTTAATATCAATATTTCAATTTCAATATTTCAATTTCCTTATTTCAATTTCCTTATTTCAATTTCATTGTCAATATTTCATTTTCAATATTTCAATTTCAATATTTTAATGTCAATATTTCAATTTCAATAGTTCAATTTCAATATTTCAATTTCAATAGTTCAATTTCAATATTTCAATTTCAATAGTTCAATTTCAATATTTCAACTTCAATATGTATTTCACTTCAATTTCAATATTTCCATTTTAATATGTATTTCATTTTCAATATTTTAATTTCAATATTTCCATTTCAATATTTCAATTTCAATAGTTCGATTCCAATATTTCAATGTCAATACTTCAATTTCAATTTCAATATTTCAATTTGAATCTTTCAATTTCAATATTTTAAAGTCAGTATTTCAATTTCAATATGTATTTCATTTTCAATATTTCAATTTCAATATTTCAATTTCAATCTCAATATTTCAATTTCAATATGTCAATTTCAATATGTCAATTTCAATATTTTAATTTCAAATTTTAACTTTTCAATTTCAATTTCAATATTTCAATTTCAATATTTCAATTTAAATACTTCTATTTCAACATTTCAATTTCAATTTCAATTTCAATTTCAATACTTCAATTTCATTTTCAACATTTAAATTTCAATATGTATTTCATGTTCAATATTTCAATTTCAATATTTTTATTTTCTTATTTCAATTCATTTTCAATATTTTAATTCCAATATTTCAATTTCAATATTTTAATATCAATATTTTAATTTCAATTTCAATATTTCTATTTCAATATTTCAATTTCTATATTTTAATTTCAATATGTCAATTTAATATTTCAATTTTCTTATTTCAATAATTCAATTTCAATTTTAATATTTTAATTTCAATATCAATATTTTAATATCAATTTCAATATTTCAATTTCAGTATGTCAATTTCAATATTTAAATTTCAATTTCAATATTTCAATTTCCTTATTTCAATATTTCAATTTCATTTTTAATTATTCATTTTCAATATTTCATTTTCAATATTTCAATTTAAATATTTCAATTTCAATATTTCAATTTTAATATATCTATTTCAATACATATTTCAATTTGAATATTTCAACTTCAATATTTTAATTTCAATATTCCAATTTTAATATCAATATTTCAATTTCAATTCCTTTATTTCAATTTCATTGTCAATATTTCATTGTCAATATTTCATTTTCAATATTTCAATTTCAATATTTTAATGTCAATATTTCAATTTCAATAGTTCAATTTCAATATTTCAATTTCAATAATTCAATTTCAATATTTCAATTTTAATATTTCAATTTCAATATGTATTTCACTTCAATTTCAATACTTTAATTTCAATATTTCCATTTTAATATGTATTTCATTTTCAATATTTCCATTTCAATATTTCAATTCCAATATTTCAATGTCAATATTTTAATTTCAATTTTAATATTTCAATTTCAATATATCAATTTGAATATTTCAATTTCAATATTTTAAAGTCAATATTTCAATTTCAATATGTATTTTATTTTCAATATTTCAATTTCAATATTTAAATTTCAATCTCAATATTTCAATTTCAATATGTCAATTTCAATATGTCAATTTCAATATTTCATTTTCAATATTTCAATTTCAATATTTTAATTTAAATACTTCTATTTCAATATTTCAATTCCAATTTCAATTTCTATACTTCAATTTCATTTTCAAGATTTAAATTTCAATATGTATTTCATGTTCAATATTTCAATTTAAATATTTTTATTTTCTTATTTCAATTTCATTTTCAATATTTTAATTCCAATATTTCATTTTCAATATTTTAATATCAATATTTTAATTTCAATTTCAATATTTCAATTTCAATATTTCAATTTCTATATTTCAATTTCAATATGTCAATTTCAATATTTCAATTTTCTTATTTCAATATTTCAATTTCATTTTTAATATTTTAATTTCAATATCAATATTTTAATATCAATATTTCAATTTCAATATTTCAATTTCAGTATGTCAATTCCAATATTTAAATTTCAATTTCAATATTTCAATTTATTATCAAATTCTTAAATCCTACTGAGCGACACTTTAGAGTTAAATTTCGACATTTTAGAGTGAAAGTTGAAAATAAGAATCATACGATGTCAATGTCAAGTCAATGCCAAACAATGGCAATTCAATCTCAATGTCAATGCCATTGTCAATGTCCATGGCAATGACAACGGCAATGTCAATTTCAATTTCAATACTTCAATTTATATAGATCAATGTCGATTTCAATTTCAATTTCAGAGCTTTTCAGTTTATAGTTTTGATTATTTCCAGTATTTTCGCAAATATTCCGGAAGCGGTGAGAATTACGATATTTTGTGTTGTAACCGTCAAGTTCTATAAGGATATTTACTATCCAGTGATACGATCCGGATTTGACAGATTTCGTGAACTAAAGGGATATTATCAAAATTGTTAGTGTTATAAATAAGTATATTAAACTGAGTTTGATACATATAGGTATGTCTTGATTAAGGAAGACAATTTGAAAAGATAGTTATAGGTAGTAGAATTAGACCAATAGATTTTCAAAACTGAAAACAAGACTAAGTATCGCTATTAATCATAGTAAGAAAAAAATACCTTAGGCGAGAAACCACATCGTATCTCGAAAATATTTTGCTGCTACCGAAAATTGGAAAATGTTTACTAAACTCTGTACCTATTACCAAAATGATGATTTATGATTTAAAAACTAATCATTTATTCAATAATAATAATAATAAAAATATAATATTTTCTTTTGTTTTATAATATTATATAAATTACCAAAGAATTCTTTGCCTAAACCTCAAAGAAAGAATAACAAAAATATGTAATGTGAAGAAGCATCCCTTTTTCCATCCGTCTTCCTTTATGAAGATTTATAGATCAATTTATTTTAAATAGAAGAAAGCATTTTCCACTCGTCCCTGTGCCAAAACAGAAATCAAATGTTATTCTGATAATATTTTTACGGTAAAGTTGATATAGAAAGGAAAAAAGTTTATCACGAAAATGATTATACCATCATCAAATCAAAATACATATATGATAAGGAGAGGTATCATGTAAGGATTATTAGGATATAAATTTAAACAAAAAAATATAAAAATATACACAGTGGAAAAATAATGAAATAAATTTATCTATCCATCATAATTTTCCGGTTGCATCCTTTTTGTATTCTTGTGATTGTGTCCCTCTTAAACTCTCAATCAACATATTTAGATACAATTTCCTAAATAAAGATTTTTTTTTATAAATTTTTGTTCGATCGATAAGGGGTACAAACGAAAAAAGGTTTTGCGCCTTTGTCCGTTTTATTGTTATTTATATCTAGGGAAAAAGGATGTGTTTTGTGTACCTGTGTTCAATTCCTAAGCTAATTATATGACTAATGTTTTTCAATAATATTTTTGGATGAATAGACAAAATCGATTATGGTATAGAATCGCTTTTAATCAAAATCAAACTTGATTGTAACTTCGATTACAGCGTCAAACGGGCGTATTTAGGCGGGAAAATATCTTTAATAAAATATTTCAGGGACTATAGATTGTCTGTTCTTGGAAAGAGGAAGTTTACGAATAGGTTTCAAATTATATGTTAACTTAAATTTGTCCCCAGACCAATGGCAACCTACAGGGACCAAAAAACAAAAATGATCTTCGTAAAATTAGTGAACTACCAGTTTGTGCAAAGAAACTTCAGATATTTGACAGAAACCACAAAATCATATTAAATAGATGAAAAGCCAGAATAGAGGAATACAATTATGACCTGATATTCTAAAATTTTCAGGTCTGTAAATTTTAGAAATTTAGAAATTTAGAATTTTAGAATTTTAGAATTTTAGAATTTTAGAATTTTAGAATTTTAGAATTTTAGAATTTTAGAATTTTAGAATTTTAGAATTTTAGAATTTTAGAATTTTAGAATTTTAGAATTTTAGAATTTTAGAATTTTAGAATTTTAGAATTTTAGAATTTTAGAATTTTAGAATTTTAGAATTTTAGAATTTTAGAATTTTAGAATTTTAGAATTTTAGAATTTTAGAATTTTAGAATTTTAGAATTTTAGAATTTTAGAATTTTAGAATTTTAGAATTTTAGAATTTTAGAATTTTAGAATTTTAGAATTTTAGAATTTTAGAATTTTAGAATTTTAGAATTTTAGAATTTTAGAATTTTAGAATTTTAGAATTTTAGAATTTTAGAATTTTAGAATTTTAGAATTTTAGAATTTTAGAATTTTAGAATTTTAGAATTTTAGAATTTTAGAATTTTAGAATTTTAGAATTTTAGAATTTTAGAATTTTAGAATTTTAGAATTTTAGAATTTTAGAATTTTAGAATTTTAGAATTTTAGAATTTTAGAATTTTAGAATTTTAGAATTTTAGAATTTTAGAATTTTAGAATTTTAGAATTTTAGAATTTTAGAATTTTAGAATTTTAGAATTTTAGAATTTTAGAATTTTAGAATTTTAGAATTTTAGAATTTTAGAATTTTAGAATTTTAGAATTTTAGAATTTTAGAATTTTAGAATTTTAGAATTTTAGAATTTTAGAATTTTAGAATTTTAGAATTTTAGAATTTTAGAATTTTAGAATTTTAGAATTTTAGAATTTTAGAATTTTAGAATTTTAGAATTTTAGAATTTTAGAATTTTAGAATTTTAGAATTTTAGAATTTTAGAATTTTAGAATTTTAGAATTTTAGAATTTTAGAATTTTAGAATTTTAGAATTTTAGAATTTTAGAATTTTAGAATTTTAGAATTTTAGAATTTTAGAATTTTAGAATTTTAGAATTTTAGAATTTTAGAATTTTAGAATTTTAGAATTTTAGAATTTTAGAATTTTAGAATTTTAGAATTTTAGAATTTTAGAATTTTAGAATTTTAGAATTTTAGAATTTTAGAATTTTAGAATTTTAGAATTTTAGAATTTTAGAATTTTAGAATTTTAGAATTTTAGAATTTTAGAATTTTAGAATTTTAGAATTTTAGAATTTTAGAATTTTAGAATTTTAGAATTTTAGAATTTTAGAATTTTAGAATTTTAGAATTTTAGAATTTTAGAATTTTAGAATTTTAGAATTTTAGAATTTTAGAATTTTAGAATTTTAGAATTTTAGAATTTTTTTTGAATCTTTGAATACTTGAATTTTTGAATTTTAGAATTTTAGAATTTTTGAATCTTTGAAATATTGACATATTGAATTATTGAATTTTTGAATTTTAGAATCTTTGAAATATTGCATGATGTTGCACGATTTTATTTAGTTTTTTCTTTAAATTTTATAATTTAGAGCAGAATTTCACCACTTTTTAGGCGTAATGGTTTTGTTCTAAGTGTCAAACCATTGTTATATTTTATTAATAAGCCATACGTCAATTAATATAGTTTAATTCTTGTGGGCAGTTATCAGCTGTGGTCATTCTTTAGTATGTTCGATAAGTTCAAACCACCGATGTTGCATAAGGTTTCACCATGTTGCACCATGTTGCGTGGTGTTGCATAATGTTGCGTTACTTTGCACCATGTTGCGCGGTATAGCACCATGTTGGAAATGGAATGAATGGTGGATGGAAACCCCGACGTATATATATATATTACATTGGCCGAATGTTTTCGGTCGATATGATGGAAATCGAAACATTTTGGGGACCTAAAATTTCTTCATTTCTTTAATTTTTTTTGGCTCGAGGAGCATTTTCGAATACCAAAAAATGATTATAATGGGCCCTGATTGGACAAATTCTTTTAGGGGGTAAAATTTGACTTGGCTTTAACGATTTTGATAAAATTTAACGGGGCAGGTTTTTCTAATAAGAAGTTCTGATATCTGTATAATTCATTTAGGGTTCCTCGAATAGGCCTTCATGTTGTACCGCACCATATTGCGTGATATTACTCCTTTCTGCACCATGCTGCATGATGTTGCACCATGATGCGTGATGTTGCTTGTTGTTGCACTATGTTGCGTGATGTTGCACGATGCTATTTATTTGTTTACATTTTACAATTTCGGGAAAAATTTCAACCACATTTTAAGATTATAAGCTCATTTATAACGTGGTGTGAACTCTTTTAAAGTTTCCAAAATATTGGCTTTATTCTAACTGTCAAGCCCCATGTTATATTTTACGAGTATTAATCTGTTCGATAAATTCCCCGTCTTACAATTAAGCTTGGAAATACAAACTGTATAATAAAAGTGACATCAGCAGATATTATAAATAACCAAAAATGCAATTTTGACAATCGAGGAACAAAATTCAATGTGGCTGTTTGACACGAAAATCAATGTTACGTCATGTTGCACCTTGTGATGCGATGTTGCACTACGTTGTGGGATGGGAATGATCATTGGTCATGTTGCACCATGTTGCATGATGTTCGAGCGGATCGGCCGTCATGTTGCATAATGTTTCACCAAGTTACATGAGGTTGCGCCATGTTGCTTGATATTGCAGAATGTTACGATATGTTGCACTATGTTGCGTGGTATTTTACCAAGTTGCGTGATGTTGACAATCTCGCGCTACGTTATCCCTTGTTGTGAGATGTTGCATTTGATTCATGTGGACGATTTTGCACCATGTTGCGTGATTTTGTGTTAGTTAGATATCTGGCGTTTGTTCCATCGTACTGCAGAATGTGGAACCATTATATGTTAGTTTTATTACGGTGACATTATGTTGCTAACCGCATCCTTTAGAAAATATTGGTTGTTTTGTGTAACAATATTGATTCGCATTCGCTAACTATTTAATGTTTTAGCCTTTTTAACACTTTTCCACCTGAAACGATTTTGATGTCGTCAGGTCCGGGTCTCTTTATTTAACTTTTTTTGGGGGTACCATGATTTTGATAAAAGTTGGGTGCTATTTTCGCGAAAATTCGTTTTTGGTAGGGCTCATACCCTTTTTAAATTTCTTAAAGGGTCCTAAAGGTTTTATAATCCCAGGAATGGATTTCGACGAGTCCTAATTTTACTAAAATTCAATTACTGAGTTTTCGGGTCGGGCGATTTTAACATAATTGGGTGAGATGGGTTTTCGATTGCTAAGAATCGATTGAAATAAGTTCTAAATTTGTGAAAATTTGTTTAGCGGGTTTCCAAATGGGATCCGGGTCTCTATTAAAAAAAATATCGGCTCGAAAGATTTTGATAAAAAATTTGAGAGAGAATATTTTTGAATGTCTGGGAATAGTTTAAGATTTTGGGAACTAAAAGTTCTCGGTTTAGCCGCAATGTTTCGTCGAAGGGGATCAAATATAAATTTTGGATATGCCTCTGGAAAAATGTCAATTTATATAAAACCGAGTGTTTAATTTGTTGGCGATACGCTAATTTTCATAATTGTTTTGTATCCAGAATTAAAGAAACAACTGATATTGGTTTCGTTTTTGTATAATGTATAAAATATAGTCTTGATTTTTACACGTTACGACAATTCTACAAACTTTGGCAGAGCGATGTTTGGTACTCCAAGAGCTTTTTTGTAAAAAATGCAGAAGTTTATTGACTACAACGTATTGGCTAACGACATCAATGATGCCGCTTGATAAATTGAACTTAATTGTTGGAAGTATCATAATTTTATTAAGAAAGCGAGGTCTATGTAATGGAACTCAATTAATTGATTGACAGCTGTAACCTAATTTAATAAAACCTAATTATACAGAGTGTATTACATCAGCCACATTGAATTAAAATTTAACGAGTCTCGTTTTGGCAGTACACACTAGTTTAACCCTGTTAAACAGGTGCTGCTATTTTATCATTCCCTGATTCTTTTTTATCTAGCTACTGAATATTTTTTTACATAAATCTTAACTTACAAGATTAATCTGATTGTAATCGATTTTACAGTTTCTTCTGTCCCATTGTTCGTTTGCACAAAATTCTCATGAATATATGGTAATACAAATGCAATTCAGTGACATATGACATATATCATTTAACAAAGTATAAAGTTCTTGTTGTGATACCATATACAGAATAAATAATGCATCACATGGAATTGACATTGTTATTCTATTATGTTGATGCTTATTCAAATGGATATGTGCACTTATTTCTATTCTTCTAAGATTGTGTACCATTAATAGAATGCTTTGTTGGCATACATTCACATCGATACTGCCATTAATTATTATTCAATTTAATGTATGTATAGATGTCAATATAAAACTCTTACCTTAAATGTCCCCTTTTCATTTATACAAATTTGTGAGCACGCTCCAATATCTTCACATTCATTAATATCCTCACATGTCTTATTGTTCACCAACTTGAACCTATAATATAGAAAACGGAATATATAAAATAATCGATTACTGCCAGTAGTTTGTGTGACAGAATTTCGCCGGTTTCACAAAAATATACATACCCTGATCTACAATCACAGTAATAACCAACTGGTGTATCGACGCAAATATGTGCGCAACCCCCATTATTTTTCGTACATTCGTTTTTATTGCATTTTTCTCGTGGTTCATCCTGAAAATCAGGGCAATCCGGTTTACCATCACATACTTTTGATAATGGGATACACATGCCACCACCACAGTCAAATTCTTTTTTCGGATCACATTGCTTAGGTGCTTTCACAACTGGAATAAAAATAAGAAAATAATCAAACGTTATAGGGCAGTATAAAAGGTACGTAGCTAGCTAACTCGAGCTGGCACAAGAAAAAAAAACTACTAAAAATCTGTGTCTGTATGAATAGTATATATTCTCTTATAATTGAAGTTTTTAATTGGATTTTTTCTTTTTTGTGTTATCTTGGAAAATATTGTTCCCATAAAGCGCACAAAATATTTTTTTTTTATTTTTACAACAGACATGAAAAGAATTCCTATTTTCTCGTTCCGAAAATGGGAAAGCACGTTGGTACATCATGCCATACAGCTATAATGCATATCGTGTATACATGTAGTAAATAAATCGCTCTTTATATACAGAGTTGAGGATTCACGTATAGTTTTTATGATGGCTAAGTCCAAAAAAATGAAAAAAAAAATGGGATTGATAGCCATAATAACTCAGTCTTTCATAATAACAGAAAATATGACGTATATGTCAGTTACGTAGTGTCGGAAATAAAAGAACCAATATAGAGAAATTAACCGCAGTGCAAGCGAAACGCTATAATTCAAAATAAGGCTACTCTGTGATATTGCCATGATAGGAGAAGCAAATAGAAGGAAAGAGTCTGCGGTTGTGGGCACACTCCGGTTGTGGGCACCCCCGCATAACGTTTGACAGTGTTTTTTCAGTACCCAGTTTTCTAGCTAATATAGAAGTGAATGGGCGAGCTTGTTCATTTGGTGCGATTATATTGAAAAAAAGCTTGTACAAATGTTTTAAAAGTGCGATAAATCAGAGTGAATACAATCTCAAACAGGTGAGTGATATCGAAATTTATACAGTATTTTCGTTGTGATTTAGGAGGTCACATTGATTTATTTCAAAATCACGACGCATTAATTCTTTTTTTTATTACTTCGAGAATGGTTGTGATTTCCGGTTGTAGGCACTTAAACGTAACCGGTTGTGGGCACCTCCTATTTTTTAATTTAAAGCATCTGTTTGACTGGAAAAGTGTCAGATGTCATCGTTTATGCTGACATAACAACTTTTTATCGTATTTTAAGGTATTTTTAGTCATGACAACCACGAAGATGTCAATTGAATCTGTTTCAATTAATTTTCATGTGCTGGTTCGTGCCATTAAGGATTGCTTAAGGATTGAACCTATGGAATTGCGCGGAGCAGTTTCCAAGCCACCTCCACAAAAATGAAGAGAAGTTTGGCGACTTGTCATTTCTGAAATATGCTGTATTGTTGGATTTCGTTCGTGAATGCAACCAGCGGACTCCATCAAATATGGTGAGATTATGTTTACTATTCGTTTCGAACCGGGTTTTAAACCGATCCGCAAGAGGGACCTTCAATATATTTTGAAGTGTGTCAACTATTATTACGGCCTCAATACCAACGAGCTGCGTGAATTGAATATCCGCCAATTTAGAATGACGATGAGAAAGCGGGCAAATATTGGTATTACAATTTTATGTGCCGCGACCTTGAGCTCGTTTTACGCACCCGGCTTTTGTAAATCAAAGGTCGAGAAGCTTTTTTCAAAACTATGGTCATTTGATGGATGAATATCACTTCGAAGCAACGAATATTTATAACATGGATGAAAGTGGCTTTTCTACGGTCTCGACAAAAATTGGCAAGGTGATTACCATGAAGGATAGGCCTTAACCGTTATGGCAACAGTCTTCCACCATTATTTCTTTTATCGAAAAATGCGGACTATCTTCTTTGATAATATTTCTGATGGGACTATCGGTTATGCAAATGGTTCTGTCTTGATGTGCCAGCCATCGATATCACCGTTGCCAATGGAGTGTATATATTGTTTCTTTTCCGCCGCGCTGTAGTTACAAACTACTGCCACTGGATGTGTCTATTTTCGGACCGATAAACACCTACTACAAGTCACAGTGTTCTGCGTGACAAAAAAATAATGCCAGCAAGGTAGGACTTTGGATCATTCAACCTTGCTCTATCCATTTGAAATTTTTAATTCTCATCTCGTTGTTTTGGGTAATGGAGACTCGTCATATTGCTGGCCTTGTCTGTAAGATTCTTGACAGCGTTGCAGCTGGAGAAAGCCGCTAAGCCGTCTTCCAAAGAAGAGTAAAAAATAGAAAGCAACTGCACCTAGCAAGCCGTCGGCGAGACTCTCTCTCTCTCTCTCTCTCTGGCACTACATCCCATCAAGGGATTTGGCCGCCTCAAATGAGGTTTCATAATCATATTTTCATTTCGGATAATGAGTGATTAATTCATTGATCCTAAACCAGCCGTGAAATTTTTTCCTTGTCACCACCGGGAATCGAACCCAGGACCTCCGGTCGCTGGAGCAAGCATGTTGACCACTTTGCTACCGGGGCGGCGAGACGCTCTAAAGAAAAGAACTCTGCGCCATCTGATAATGATATCGGCTTATGCATCATCTTGCAAACTCCGACACGTGTGATAGGCCCATGCATTTGAAGTGCGCTGACATACATTCCAGCTATTTCACATGTAAACATTGTGTTTCTAACTTGGAAGATGAGGAAGACGATAAATATTTTAACAAAAAACCTTTTAATGTTATTTTTGCCACTGAAGGCCTTTAAAATTAATAAACCTCGAAATTCTTTAGAATTAGGTTCGTTTTCCATCAATTATTCCCATTTTTAACGAATTTCCGCAGGGTGCCCAAAACCAGGTACGATTTTTTTTTTGCCAAAAAAGATGCCAAAAAGGGAGACTTCACGAAATTGATCGTAAAATTTTTCTAATTGACAGAATCGAAGTAGTTACTTTAGCAAACAGTTAACTAACGCCTCTAGTTTTTCATTGATAGCCATATCTCTGCGTAGTATAGACTGAAAGGAAAATTATGGATCAAAAACAAAATTGTACCCACAACCGGAGACTCCCGTACAATGAAAAAGGAGCAGCTTCGAAGCAGCAGAGGCGAAGAAACCCGTCCGCCGTATTTCGTAGACGGGTACTTTGGCACAGTCACGAAACAATACGAAGCCATCAAAATCACAGTAGCATTAAAAATAAAACTCAATCAGTCAAAATATCAGCAAAGCACAAGAAGTATGCCAAAATTACCGCAAATACAAATTCCAATATTCGAGGGGAACTTCATTCATAAACACGTTCAGTTGATGGGTTGGGCTAGTTTTCCCGGATTTCAAAGTCCCGAAATTAATTCGGAAATCAAAATCCCGACTTTCAAAATCCCGACTTTCAAAATCCCAATTTTCAAAAGCTCGATTTTGAAAAGCCCAATTTTTTAATTTTTATTTATGAATTGGGTGGGTCGGCATTTTGAAATACAATAATTAAATATTAAATTTTAATTTTTTATCTATAAAAAAACAATATTTAATATTTAATATTTTTAAAAAAAATCCCGACTTTTTCCAAGATTCTTAAGGTTTCAGCAAAGTCGGGATTTTGAAAATCGGGATTTTGAAATTTGGGATTTTGAACGTCGGGATTTTAAAAGTAATTGTTTTGAAAGTCGGGATTTTGAGAGTCAGAATTTTGAAAGTCGGGATTTGGTAATTCGGGATTTTGTGATTCGGGATTTTGCCAATATCCAATATGATTGTCCGGCTTCCTATTGTTAGGAGCAGACATTTATCCGGACAAGTCAGAATCGCAGACCATTCGAGGAAATCCACATGCAATGAAAACAAGATAGGGTTGGTTGATAGTAGACCCAACAAGTTCCGCTCAACTCAGGGCTCTATAATGGTAAACATTAGTGTCAAGGAAAAATTAGCACAAGTACAAGAGCTTCACCAGTTTTGAAAGTTAGAAGAGGTACCGGTAGAATCTTTACCGAAAATATCTGATGAGCATTATGAAACCATTTACCATTTATTATAACTTCAAAACAAAGAGCCACGCAACGGTTCTTACAAATTGAGAAAAGGTTCCAAAATAATGAACGACTACCGCACCTGTATCTAGGATTCATGAGAGAGTATCTCCAAAAAATTAAATAAATGGGACAAGTGACTCAATTCAATTGCAAGGGACAATTTTACATTCCGCATCAGACAATTTTGAAGCAAAATTTATTTGACGCCTCAATAAAGTCAACATCTGGTTTTAGTTTGAATGAGATACACTGTATGTCGGAACTACCCTGAAGTGAGAATCCAAAGCAACTATTACGGGAATACAACTCGACTACTGTTCCATATAACACACCGGCAGCTCCGTTCTTGGCGATAAGACATCAGCTGGCAATGGATGAAGGATATACAACCGAATTGAATTGCCGTTCTTCTGTCACGTTTAATTAACCAAGTGGTGAAAACTCTAGAAGTGCAACCGATTAATATTTATGCATGGGCAGATTCTAGGACACATTCTAAATTTTAATGGTGGGATTTCACTATCAAAATTAAATATCCTGGAGTATTGGTGGCTCGGACATGAAATGAAACCATGGAAAAGTTTAACACAAGTATTGCTTTAAGTTGAACCACATCTATTCTTCACGCTCTCAATAAGGAGGCAGCATCTGCGAACCACATAATCAACTTCATAGACCACAAATCAGATTATTTAAAAGTGCTACGAGTAACCGAGTTGTCTCCTCTAATTTGTGCCTAAGGTCACTAAAAACGAGCGTGTTCCAATGAAATTGGAGCAATAGAACTCAGGACAGCATTAACCACAATCGTAAGAACAGTTCAAGGAGTTTTCGTTGCGTACGAAATATAAACCTTAAGGGATCAACAATCAATTAAGAAGAAGTATTAACATTATCATGTATCCGGAAAACTATCTGGGTAATAAAAGGAGCACACGGAGTATGGGTTCACATTCAAATTGTTCAAACGATGTACCAAGAGTATGGGTCATCCCGACACGGCCTTTCATACATACGGGTGTCGATTATGCTCCGAAGGTGATCGACGTAGAGGAAGATAGAAAACGTAGAGGAAATAAGGCCTACGAGGGATATATTGCGATATTTGTATTCCTTTCCACATCGAAGTGGTGTCTGAATTAAATTCAGTTGGTCCACCTGAAAAACCTGTTAATGGTTGTAATTTTAGCTAAAACAATACAAAATAGAAAACTTCTACTTAGTATTAAACTTTACGAACAAAAAAAAAAGTTCCATAATAGGAATACTCGCGGCGGATCGAATTTTACGAAATCGAAAAAATTGCATAATAGGCCTCCAGAAACATCAATTCGGAACATAGAGCATTACTGAGCGATGATAACCGATTTTTTGTGGCCAGAAAATAAAGACATGGAATTGCACGACATTTGGTTTTAGCAAGATGGTGCTACATGCCCCACCATTGATCAAACAATCTTATAATCGGCCGTTTTGGTGATGTCAATTGGCTTTAAACGAAGTTGTATCCCATCGAAAACCGGAAGACTTGCTCTTGCCAGTAAAACAATAACATTTGCAAAAATACTTATTTGTGATTTTATTCCATTTTCAAAATGGTACCGCTAAATGGTTCACCCATAAAATACTTAAATTTATTTAGGCTCAAACCACTTTACAATCTACTGGGTTAAATATCACCCGCTCCTTTCATCAGTACCATAATAATTTTCGAAAACCTGATAAATACGAAGTAATTGTCGTATTACAGATTTTACAATCAAATAAAAACATCTAAAGACCTAAAGAGTTTTTCAACCTGGGCGGGTCGATGTTGAAAAGGAATAAAGCAAGCTGTATGTGAGGTTTTAACGAAATTAATTTTTTATTTGATAGGTCCATGAATGCAATTATTTATGGAATATAACATCGTTCAAATGTCCATGGATCCGAGTGGTCTAATTTTCAATAACTCTGCCACAAAGGTCAGGCTGACTTTGAGCGATGGTTTTGGTTATGTTGGCTGAGAGCCTCGTCTTGCTGGAAACACATATCGTCTACCTCCATATCGTTCAATTTAGGTCAAAAGAAATCGATTAGCATCGTTCTGTAGTGCTCGCCGTTGAAGGTAATGGCCTAACCATCGTCATTTTCAAAAAAGTACGGACCAATGAGTGTTGCGTTATTTCGTTCCTTCCTTCCTTCGGAAAATTTTTTATACCAATTTCATTGGTTAAAAAGGACGTTTTTTTCTAGTGAATTTTTTCAGCAATTTTGATTGATTTAAAAATAAATTCAGAAGGAAGGAATGAACGAACGAACGCAACACTGTCGCCTTGACACCGCCGTTAGTGGATGCATTGCCACCTTGTGTACCTCGTGTGGGTTGACATCGTCCCATATACGGCAGTTTTGTTTATTCATCCAAAAATGCGTCTCGTCGCTAAACATGATTTTTCGCCAAAAATTGGGGTCCTCTTCCAAACACTCCGAAGTCGAGACAGCGAGCACACGGCGTTGGTAATTAACTTTGAACTCCTGGGTCGGTTGGATCTTGTACGGATGTAGACCCAAGTTACGACGCAAATTTCGCCAAGTTAGAGTGGGTGAAAGGCCGAGCTCTTGTGCACGGCAAAGAATTGACTGCCTCGGGTTCTCCTGTACACTATAACGGACTCCGGCAATGTTCTCGGCCGATCTGGCGTTCCTTTAACGTGCAAGTGTTGGTTGATTGTTTTCCGAACCGGTTGTCTTGAATTTGGCCATCAAACGTTGGAGAGTCGACTTTGAAGGACCACCGCGTCAGTCGTAAAATGAGCGTAACGCACTCAACGTTTGTATCAATGAACACTCATTTTGATATTAGTGTTTTATCATTTGGACGTGTTGCTCAATCGTGTAACTTATCATGGTGATTTGCTAATTTTTTACCAATGACTGAAAAAAAACTCCAGATAAGCCAGACGCGACCAAAACAATATGGCCGCCACACATGTGTGACGTATACCGTTACTCGATTATCAAGGATTAATGAAAGATCCATGAATGGAGTCTTTCAATTCAGGAGAGCTATAATTTAGAACTAATATCAAACCGGGTTTAAAATTTCATGCTTCCACATAAATTGAGCTTCATCTTGTTTACAAAAAATGACTTGGACAAAAGTCCCAAATTTGGTAAAACTTGTTTAGGGATGCCTTCGGCGGAAGCGAGGTCAAACTAAAAAAAATTGGGTGGGTTGAACAATTTTTAACAATGTTTAAGTTGCATGATGTTGAACCATGTTATTTTTCGGTTTTTATTTGCATTATGTTGCATGATGTCGCACAATATTTTTTTGATGCTATGTAGCAAAATTTTACATTATGCCGCATGTGTTTTTTTATAATGTAAAGTGACCAAATGCCGGTGAATAAGTGATAAATGATAGCGATGTGACAGTTCACCATCCTAACAAACACCCGTTTATGATTGGCTCTGGAAACTTTAGACGACATCAACTAGATATTTCGATGGAAGCAAGCCAAATGTTAGTAAGTTAATAAAATGTTCGCTGAGTTCATCTTGTTGGCAGAGATCTTAAAATAATCAAAAAGGGAGCATTAGTTAAAGGTACTAAAACCCCAAACCGCCCTGCACAAATTTAAAAGCCCAAAGAGAGTATTTATCACAGTTTTGTGAATATCTTCTAAAGTGGAATACATGGAAGCTGATGATAGACGTCCATAAAGCTAGCCCGAAATTTTTAGCCCGCGAAATTCTAATCTGTTACTAGTGATATTACCACTTCTGTCGTGAAACTACATACACGCAAATTATAATTAAAAATTAATTGTGTATTAAATGATTATCGAAATAATCGTGGATCCTAAATTTTAAAAAATTTGCCATTATAAAAAATAATAAGTCAAATTAACAAAAAAAGTTCTCGGTGGAATTATCTCAACATAGTCTCTTGAATGTCGCCTCACGGCGCTTCACAAACAATTGAAATATACCACCGGATTCGATGTAGTTTCGACTACAAAACTGAGATATTTCCAGAAAAAATTCTATCAATTAAATTATCTGGATATAGTCGCTTGAATATCGCATTACAGATGATTCACGAGCACTTGAAACATACCACCGGATTCGATAAAAATTGAGTGCAAAACTGAAATATTTCTATAAAATTTTCAGTTATTCTGGGTGATAGCCAGATCATCGATGCATTTTGAGAAAAATTCTATTTGGAATTATCTGGATATAGTCGGTTGAATATCTTACAGGCGATTCACAACCACTTATGCCAAAGGACGTATACCAAAGGATTCATTGCAGTTTTAGGAAATAGCAATTGTTTTTTTGGAAAATTACGAAACGAATCAGGTGTTTTGCCATTTTTTCGGTTAATTTTTAAAATATTACAAAATACCACAATCACCAGATTTTTTTCGATGTTTTTTTGACTCTCAGAAATTGACAAAAGCCACTGAAAATTTTCCAATAAAATTTCAATTAAAATTTTTACAAACAGGTATTTCTAATTAAATTTTGTAGTTGTAATGAGCAACTACATTTTGAACAAAATGAGTTAAATGTTCATATAAACCATCTTAGTGAAAAAAGAAATTTGTTCTCCAAGTAAAAGATTCATTCGGAGTTAAGGACGCAGATTATAATCGAGTTTTTTCTTGCAAAGCCATTATAAATTAAAATTATTATATCATAACAATTTAAAGTAAACTCGGTACTCCAAATATGTTAAGGATGTGGTGTCAAATTATGTTATTTTGTATACAGTATCATAAAACATTATAAATCCCGATGCCCCCCTTTTACGTTTTATTCAATTCCCGCGGTACATCTAAAAAAAGAACATTCGTGCAAACAATTTCTCTAAATACAGAAACATACAGCATCAAAACTTTGCCCCAAGATGATCCAATAAAATTTCGTGCTTTACACACATACAATGAAAAAAAAACACGAAGAACAATAAAGTTAATTCCAACAAAACAAAACTTTTAAATTAAAAAAAAATGCACAACAACAACGAACCCGTCTTAGGAAAGCATCACGAAAAGCGCTTAATACGAGTAGATATTAATTTTCTGGTATGTATTGTTTTTTTTTTGTTGTACGAATGTGTGTGCGTGTGCTTGGGGTTTTCTGTTTTGTGTTATTTTATATTTCTGCAAAAGGTCGATTTGTAATCTTATTTATACGAAATATTCATAATATTATTATTTTCCATCTTATAGGAAGGAGTACGTCGTTCAGTTCACGTGATATTTAAATTAAGCCAACACAAAAATAAAAATATTTCAATTAGAATATTTTTCGGCCGGTTATTTGTTTAATTTCCCACGAGATCGTTCCAAAAATTTTCCTTTTTCACTTTTCATGTCTCAAGTATACGATTCTTTGTAGTATGTGCTTATTTTTTTGTTGTAATATGATTTTGTTAGACACACACACACCTAATATTGATTTTGAATTTTTGTTATTCGACCTATAAAATACTCGAAGATATCTTATATGTGAGATACTTGAAACCTGTAAGTTAAAATTGTGTCAAGTAAAAATAACAAAAGTAGGTATTATGATCTAAAGTTGAGTTTAAGAAAAAAAAATGTTTGCCAATGATTTTCTTCTTGCAAGTTGTTAGTTCTTTGGTAAATATAAAATTGAATTAAAGCGCTTTATAAAAGGTTCTACGTAGTACGAAGTGTATTTGAGATCCAATTGATAAGTTAATAGAATTGCTATACATAAATTCCATAAAAAGGATATTGTGATGGATATCAAAGTATGCTTCTGTGCAGGTTGATTACCTCAGGGCAATACTGGTAAAGTAATAAAACAAAAGAAACCTTGAAAAACCAGCAGGAAAGAGAAAATAAATTTATAACAAGCTCTTCCAGAATTCGGGTTTAAAGGACTCTCTCATGTCAGAACAGGAAAGGAAATCTTGATATATAGTTCCACTGTCTAGTTGGAATCCCAAAAGATTTGGTAATCAAGCCAGAAAATGTCAAGGTTGCACATATAAGAAAAAATCCTACTCACACCTCGAGCCCTTCCCCAACCAATTTCTACCAGAAAAGTATAACGTTATGAGGGGATGATTAATTATCAACATCTAGCCTTTTTTTCAAAAACGATTGGTGAACAACTTATGCCAAATTAAAACATCCAGATAAAATGTGTCGAAATACCGTTGAGAAATTTTGCCAAAAGTCAAAATTTAACCGGCACACTCGTTCTAAATATGAGCGATTTACTATTTCTTCTGACTAGTTGGAACATACGCATTGGGATCAAGTATATAGGGCTATTATCTATACATCAAAAATTAATCTTTATTTCGTTACGATAATTGATAGATTTGTATGCTACTCGAAGAAGCAATTCCCCTTGTTGATATGGCAGCCACCAACATAGTGCGAGTTTTTGTAGACCAGTACATTAGAAGATTTAGCGTACCCTTTATGGTCCTGGCGTGAAGCTGTCTACAGGAATCAAGTTGGCATTTGTGTCAGCTCCGTATCTTACAGCTTCCGCAAATGTTCGTGTAATCTCCTCGCGGTGCTCACCGAGCAATTAGTTCACTACGGTTTTGGAGATTTGATAGGCTACAACGCGGTGCAAACTGAGCCGGTTTAAGGTGTTAACCGTACTGTGTTGATAACCGGTCAGGCGTCTATCCGGATACCCTCTCCGAATCAAACTGCCTTTTCTTACCTATCCTCTTACTGCGAAACTCTGCTCAAATAGACATTTATTTCTCCGCTTAAAAGAGTCCGGCGCTCTTAAAAATCCGGTAAACAATGCTGGTGCTATTTTGGCCTATCGGCTTGGTCTCCAAAGCATAGGTAACCAACGTTGAGCTTTGATCATTAGGCCTGGCTCTCAAGTTGAATTAAAGGCACAGGACACAACAACGAAAAAGGCTGGTTACAGAGCTAACTCTGGTGGGGAAAACGGACTGAAATATGGAAACTCCGGCTGGGCGTAAATGATTATGGAAATGAAAAAGAACAATTCGTTTAAAGACTATCTACCCAAAAGGCAGAGATCTGAGGAGGAATCACCGAATTATGCAAAGAAGGTTAGAATGCAGGGAACTGCAACTAGGCCTTTCAATAGTTAAGAATAGACCTAGGCCTTTCAATAGATAAGAAGTTAGGTAAAATTCATTTCAGTATTCTTACTAAAAATAATCCGAATAACTTTCTGTTATCAAATTACGGTAATTCAGATGTGGTCATAACAAGTATTGAGATGGATGGTCAAATTCCTAGGCTATTATCAGCTTACTTTCCAAATGATGGGGAAGATATCCCGCCTGTCCTGTCATTTTAGAAAACTTCATTAACGGAGGTTGAAAGCAAAAAATTTGAGTCATCCTGGGAAGTGATAGGAAATTCACATAATTAATTCACATAATCACATAATTTGGGGAAGCACTGACACAACTGAAAGGGGAGAGTTACTCCTAGATTTTATTAGTACTACACAATATTAGTGTAAATCAATGTTTATAACTAGAAGTAGACAAGATTTACTAGACATTACACTTACCATTTTGGATACTTTAGTGAATTAGAAACTGATGTCGGAGGATCAACCCATTGCTGGTTCTGGAGCCAAACACCACCCCCCCCCCCCAAATTGATGTTTTAGCTATATAAACAGGAGGAAACCCGGTTGGGATATTTTCAGAACTATTCTTGGTAATTAACTACCGATAATGGTTCCAAACCCCTTGATTCAATAAATTCTTGATGTCCTTCTAGTGGACCGGCTATCCAATGCCTTTAATGAGGCCACATTAGTTGCGTCCCCTCGTAGTAGACCTCCGGGTAAACTTCGATTACTGTAGTGGAATAACCAATGAAACCAAGGCTGCCAAGGACTAGGACTGGTACAAGGAAGTCCTCAAAACATACAAATACGAATTATCAAATTCTAATCCAAATGCCTGGAAGCCATACTGCGTTAAAATACAAGAGTCCTCTGAGACATCTTGGGTGCGTAAAGTGCACACTATCTCTAAGTCCCTCCACTGCAACGACCGAATGGTTCTTGAACCGTAACTAGTGCATAATCTTTGGAGCTACTACTGGAAACTCACCTTCCAGGTAGCTTCGAAACTGCGCCACTTAGGCTTAGAGACAACTGAAATGTAGGCATTATAAGCCAACAAACGACTGACTTAACCGTACCCTGGCTGGAAGTTATCATCAAGGGAAAGCTCGACCTATGGCACATTCCTAGTAAATGGACTAAAGTAAATAAAATGTATACCTAAGGCGGGAAAACGTTCTCGTTGTAGTTTCAAAGGCGTTCGCCCTATAATTTTATCCCCTTCCTTCCTAAAAATGTTGGAATGACAGATAGAAGCCTACATTAGGAATTCGATTCGAGCCAAAAAGGTTACTGAAATCCCAATATGCATATTGCAAGGGGAAATCAAGCATTGAAGATTCCCCTTCATCTCACACCCTTAGATATCTTTGGTAAACAAACGGCAGCGAGCTCAAGTATAAGGATACTCCATCTCTAAGTGGAACTTTAACAATCACGAATTCTAAGAAAATTGAGTTCTGGAATATGGCCACTAGGGAAGGAACTCGATCAATTCTTAACCGATGGGGGATTTGGTATGTTGGATGGAAATGGGATTCTTAAATGATTTTTGGAAGAAGTTCTGGAATATGGCCACTAGGGAAGGAACTCGTTCAATTCTTAACTGATTATGATGGGATTAGGTATGTTGGATGGAAATGGGATTCGTAAACGATTTTTGGAAGAAGTTCTGGAAGATGGCCACTAGGGAAGGAATTCGTCCAATTCTTAACTGATTATGATGGGATTTGGTATGCTGGATGTAGAGATCGAAATGTTCGTTCTTTTGTTGTTGTTTTCCTCATTTTCGTTTACACCGTACACCGTTTCATCGTTTTGTTCCCAAGTAAAAGTACGGTTTTTTTCGTTTTGCAGTCTTGTGCTCAAGCCCAAGCACGATATTTTTTCGTTTTTCAGTTTTGTTCTGCTGATGATATCGACTTGAAAAATGCATTTCCATATTATTTTTTCTTTGCATTGGAAAATAAAAACCCCCTTTTTGTATCGCTTAGCCTAAATAGCTTTTAAAATACTTTTACTTCGATGGATTTGTTATTTGATTTCTATTAATGGATGAGTTTATATGCAATTAGAATTAGGAAATAATATAACTAAAAATCTTATATCTTTTGATTAAAGGGTGGTGTAAAAGGTGATGATTTTGTAATAGTTTCTTTCTAAATGTTACCAAGTTAAAAGCAAAGATAACAAATACCAATTATAAACGATATTTCACTATAACACCAGGTACATTTAAATGTTTTTGCTTAATCTAAATTGGTGTCTTTTTAATTTAATTTTGTAATTATATCTGTGACGAATGAAAATTTTGAATTGTATTACTTGTAGTACGGTTTAAATGCGGCAACAAAATTGATGAAATAGGTTAAAATTTGTTTATCAAAATCTCAATTTATTTATTAAGTTTTGCATATTGTCCATTTACGATTAAGTGAGAATGTTATTTTGAAGTAAATGGTTAAGAACAAAAGTAATAAAAATTTATAAACAGCAACAAGATTTGACGAATAAATTTAAAATGTTGGAAACGAGGCACAGATTTATGAAGAATTATCCATTAGTATAGATTATTAGTTTAAAATGAAATACAGATACTGTTTTGAAAGAGGGAATTTCGTTTTATCGTTAATGATTCGTTTAAAAACAGTAAACATGCCAATTCGTCTTCCATGTTAGTGTGTAGGTTAACCTATTAACCATTTGATGTAAGTGATGCAAATGTGAGTGAAAAAACTGGGGTATTGATTCTTAACAGGCAGCAAGCCAAATTTACTTAATAATTATACATTCGTATTATGGGTCAAAATATTTATAATCGGTATTTGTTATTTTTATTATAATTGCGATAAAAACTCTTTGATCTGTGTCTGCAAGATTGACGAAGCAATTATTATTAATAAAAATAAATGAAATAAAATGTAGTTTGCTAATTTAAAATTTCAATTTTAATTTATTCAAAATCGAATTTATCGTCAATTTGTTCTTCATCTTCATTTTCATTTTTATTAAGCTTGTGATCCTCGTCAGTAGTTTCATAAAGGTTGTCAAATTTTAAATTAACATTCTCACTTAATCGTAAATGGACAATATGCAAAACTTAATAAATAAATTGAGATTTTAATAAACAAATTTTAACCTATTTCATCAATTTTGTTGCCGCATTTAAACCGTACTACAAGTAATACAATTCAAAATTTTCATTCGTCACAGATATAATTACAAAATTAAATTAAAAAGACACCAATTTAGATTAAGCAAAAACATTTAAATGTACCTGGTGTTATAGTGAAATATCGTTTATAATTGGTATTTGTTATCTTTGCTTTTAACTTGGTAACATTTAGAAAGAAACTATTACAAAATCATCACCTTTTACACCACCCTTTAATCAAAAGATATAAGATTTTTAGTTATATTATTTCCTAATTCTAATTGCATATAAACTCATCCATTAATAGAAATCAAATAACAAATAAATCGAAGTAAAAGTATTTTAAAAGCTATTTAGGCTAAGCAAAACAAAAAGGGACAAAATTATTTTTATTTTCCAATGCAAAGAAAAAATAATATGGAAATGCATTTTTCAAGTCGATATCATCAGCAGAACAAAACTGAAAAACGAAAAAATATCGTGCTGGTGCTTGAGCACAAGACTGCAAAACGAAAAATAAGGTTCTTGTACTTGGGCACAAAATAATTTGTTTTACTGTGTTCGTTCGATAAAGAGAGAATATTAATATTTTTTGTTATCTGTCGTACGAGCGAGATGGTAAAAAATAAAAAAAAAAAATTGTTTATTTTTTGATGAACGCAAAATAGATTTAAACATTTGGTATGTAAACGAAAAATGAGAAAAAGAACAACAAAAGAACGAATATTTCGATCTCTGTTTAGGACTGTTGTTCCCACCAGAGCAGACTTGTTGAGGGAAGCATTTCTGAATACTAATGGTATTAATTTCTTCTTTGATGGGTCAAAGATGAATGGAAAAATTGGAGGTGTTTTTTTCTGTACAGCATTAAATGTATATCTCTCTTTTCGTTTCTCATTTTGCATTTTTTACTGACAGACAGGCTTCAATTAAGACCCTCAAATCATATTTCCTTAAGTCGAAAGTAGCTCAGAATTGTCTCTCGTAGCTTATTGAGATGGCAGATCAGTTCAACATCCCTCCCATATATGTGCCAGGCCATTTTACTACGGAGAAAGTAAAGGCGGAAGCACTCGGCCTGGCTCATTTCACCAAGTAGGGTGGATGTTGATATACTGCTCGCCACGGGCAAATCCATACTTTAAGAGGTATCGCTGGCGGAAGAACCCGTGCATTTGCTTTGCACCTGTCCCCCGCTTAGCAGACTGAAACTCCTGGGAGCTCCCCTCCTAAATGAATTGACGAACCCCAGTAAAATGAGCGTTACAGATATCCTACGCTTCGTTGAGAGCACAAGAAGGTTCGATGAGTAGGTAAGGAGAGAAAAAAATGTGGCACAGCTACGGATCTGGTTGTGTCTATGTCAGTCATTTACGACAACCATCCTAACCTTACCTAACCCTAGTATTCCTTTACCAATTATCAATTCAGTGTATTCGTGCCTTTTAAAATAACTAGGACTATGTGCTCATTAGTATCCCTACCATACCCGTAGACCGATGGCGACCAGTATACTATAAAAGTTGCTCGTTTCATTCGAGCCAAAGTGGTTATGGCGTTTGTAGATTAAATTGCATTTTTCTATTTATGCTTAAATTTTCCCGCCATAATCTGTTTCTGAGTACGGAATTTCGAAATCATAAAAAAAAGATTGATACTTTTATTGATAATTTCTAATCATTAGAGTAGCACGTGACAGAGATGGGTACTATCGGCGTCAGACAACCGCTGCTTTGGTTAGAACAAATTTGAGTGTCTCCGCAAGGGAACAACACAAAAACAACGGCAAAGGTTCGGATTGAACTCTATAAACATTTTTGTTGCCTCATTTGCATATTTCAAATATCACACCCACCCACACCCACCTAACCCCATATACACCCATGCCAACCGACCACAATCTATCATAACTCAACTGTCCCCAATCAACAGCAAACCACTACACCTAAACATTAATACCACCCCACCAACTATCCAAGCCAAACCCCAAAACCCATCTCGCCCGCCCCACCCTCTACCGCACCACCAATATCATCAACCTTTAACAACTCCATTCCCACACACACACAACCCCTCATCCACCAAATCCCAAACAAAAAAATAAGATAAAAAAAAATCTATCAATTTTAAGATGGGGGTTAACGAAACCCTACATATCTCCGAACAGTCTAAACACTGACTTGTCCAAATCAATAGGGCTCAGTGGACACAGACGGACAGACGGCAAACCGAAACCATAATATAGCATTTTTTTAAACAAAAATGCTTAAAAATAATGGTCAATTGGTAGTAGTGCCACGAATCAGTCTAATGTTGATTTCGATTGATATTTTCCTACTCTAAAAATAGTACCCTAATTTTATACCCTCATTTTGTACCAATGGAACAGAAATGAGCTACACCGCTTTTAAATGTCGAATTAACATATCATCGAACATCGAAAATATTTTGTTTTGACAAGTATAGAAAAATGGTGTATGATAACAACAAAAAATGGGTTGATCAAAAAATCTGGAGTAGAGAAAATTACCCTGGGTGTGCAAAATATTACCCTTGTGGTATTTTATTTTCAATCGAACATATTTACAGCAGTTGAAGTACCATTTTTATCATCAGTGTAACATTTGTCATTCAAACGAAATAAACATAAGAAAGTAGCGGATTGGATCATGAAACGGTTTTCGGACAATTTGAAATTTTCCATTTTTATATGAATTTTAGTGCCAAATATAGACGAGTTCAGGGGGTCAATTCGCGTTCCGCGAAATAATGCAAATGAAAAGTTTTTTTCATTGCCAATCTAGTAGTTTGAATTATTTGCATGTAATTTTTAATTTTATTGTGTGAAATCAAAATTTCTTATGGGGAATGCAAACCTACTCGGGAGACAAAATCAGCTCATGGGATGTAAATGCTAGAGAGAGAGAGAGAGAAACCTACTCGACTGCTAATGAAAAAAACTTTTCATTTTCATTATTTCACGGAACGTGAATTGACTCCCTGGACGGAAGTTTTTTATTTACACAAAACAAAATTCGTACAAAAATTGAATTGGTGCGGCTCGCTCTGATTTGGTAAATTATTTTTGTATTAAAAGTATTTTCGATAAATTGTAATTTTCTAATTTTGTTTGAATTTTTAAACCACCTTGTGAAGGATATCGAGCACACCAGTGGCACTATTCTAGCTTTCCCTGGGAATAGGGAATTGGGTAAAATATTTTCAAAGCATTTTTGTCTAAGTTCTGTTTTTTTGGCCTACTGAAGGAATAAGTTTAGTGAAAAAATTTTCAAAACAAAGTTAATTGGGAAACTTTTGTTCCACAAAATTTTTATAAGGAAAAATATTTTCACATTTAACTTTGTTTCGAAACTATTTACACCAAGCTTATTCCCTCAATAGGCCGGAAAAATACAATTTAGAAAAATGGTATGATAAAGTATTTTTCCTAATTCCCTACTCCCAGGGAAAGCCAGAATAGTGTCAGAGGGAAAGAGCAAATTGCGAACCCAAATAATAGGCAATTCTCACCAAAGGTTCATTGGTTCAATTTGTTCTAACAATTTACATAAATATAGTTTTTTAATGGATTTTGACTTAAATTTTAATAAAAATGTTCACGCCACACACAATCGGCATTTACGATTGAGGAGTTTCGGTCTCAAACAAAAGATGATTCATACAAAAGTTACAGTGGATCTTCATACAGAAGACGATTTATACAAAGTGTCAGTAAAACGAATCAACCTCTCTAGAAGGAAAGGAATTTTATATGAAGCGTTTTGTTCAGTTTTCTGTCGGACTAAAACGAATCGATCTGGTAATATTTTTGTATGTAACCATTTTAAGGATGAATAGTATATCTTTTTTTATGAATATTCGCGTCACAAAGAGTTGCTTACGAGGATTTAGAAAAGTAAATAATTTTTTGAATGAAATGATTTTGGGTAAATTGAAAAAAAAAATGATACTGTTAAAGTGAAGTTATCCGAAAATTTCTGCTGAAAAAAAATCTGCACAATCGACTTGAAAGTATTCGCCAAAAAAATTTTCATTAAGAATTGATTACATAATTCGCATGTTCAAAATTACTTTGCACTGAGCTAGACTAATTCGAAAATTACTGGATCCAATGTTTACCATTTGTCGTGTCCAGAGGGCCAATGAATTTGATTTGTGGCATTAACAGTGAACACCTTTGCCAAAATGAGGTCATATTTTACGTAGCATCATAGTTAAAAAAATTAAAAGCTGAATATTATTATATGAACTGGGTGAAGTTATACGGGCTACCCTCGAAATCGATTATATAAAAATCCATTTCTTTAAAATCCATTTTGACAAATCCACTTACTTTTGATAAAATCCACAGTTTTTCTGTTTCCATTATCATAAACTCTATTATTGACAAAATCCATTTTTCTAAAATCCATAAAAAAATCAACGATTCGTTCGATTTTTTATGGATTTTGGAAACTAATTAAGAATGAATTCGATACAAGCAAAAATGGTCGATTACACATGGATTTTAATTTAAATTTGTGAATATCGAAAAATAATTGTGAAATTGATTGCGCCAATTATGTTACAACTAATCATGCACACGTGTATCTGTGTCTGTGTTTTATGTCTCAGGTCTGATATCTGATGCCTGATATCTGATATCTGTGTCTGATGCCTTATGTCTGATGTCTGTGTCTGTTTCTGTGTCGTGTCTGATATATGATGTCTGATTATTGATGTCTGATGTCTGATTTTTGATGTCTGATGTATGATTTTTGATGTCTGATGTCTGATGTCTAATGTCTAATGTCTAATGTCTAATGTCTAATGTCTAATGTCTAATGTCTAATGTCTAATGTCTAATGTCTAATGTCTAATGTCTAATGTCTAATGTCTAATGTCTAATGTCTAATGTCTAATGTCTAATGTCTAATGTCTAATGTCTAATGTCTAATGTCTAATGTCTAATGTCTAATGTCTAATGTCTAATGTCTAATGTCTAATGTCTAATGTCTAATGTCTAATGTCTAATGTCTAATGTCTAATGTCTAATGTCTAATGTCTAATGTCTAATGTCTAATGTCTAATGTCTAATGTCTAATGTCTAATGTCTAATGTCTAATGTCTAATGTCTAATGTCTAATGTCTAATGTCTAATGTCTAATGTCTAATGTCTAATGTCTAATGTCTAATGTCTAATGTCTAATGTCTAATGTCTAATGTCTAATGTCTAATGTCTAATGTCTAATGTCTAATGTCTAATGTCTAATGTCTAATGTCTAATGTCTAATGTCTAATGTCTAATGTCTAATGTCTAATGTCTAATGTCTAATGTCTAATGTCTAATGTCTAATGTCTAATGTCTAATGTCTAATGTCTAATGTCTAATGTCTAATGTCTAATGTCTAATGTCTAATGTCTAATGTCTAATGTCTAATGTCTAATGTCTAATGTCTAATGTCTAATGTCTAATGTCTAATGTCTAATGTCTAATGTCTAATGTCTAATGTCTAATGTCTAATGTCTAATGTCTAATGTCTAATGTCTAATGTCTAATGTCTAATGTCTAATGTCTAATGTCTAATGTCTAATGTCTAATGTCTAATGTCTAATGTCTAATGTCTAATGTCTAATGTCTAATGTCTAATGTCTAATGTCTAATGTCTAATGTCTAATGTCTAATGTCTAATGTCTAATGTCTAATGTCTAATGTCTAATGTCTAATGTCTAATGTCTAATGTCTAATGTCTAATGTCTAATGTCTAATGTCTAATGTCTAATGTCTAATGTCTAATGTCTAATGTCTAATGTCTAATGTCTAATGTCTAATGTCTAATGTCTAATGTCTAATGTCTAATGTCTAATGTCTAATGTCTAATGTCTAATGTCTAATGTCTAATGTCTAATGTCTAATGTCTAATGTCTAATGTCTAATGTCTAATGTCTAATGTCTAATGTCTAATGTCTAATGTCTAATGTCTAATGTCTAATGTCTAATGTCTAATGTCTAATGTCTAATGTCTAATGTCTAATGTCTAATGTCTAATGTCTAATGTCTAATGTCTAATGTCTAATGTCTAATGTCTAATGTCTAATGTCTAATGTCTAATGTCTAATGTCTAATGTCTAATGTCTAATGTCTAATGTCTAATGTCTAATGTCTAATGTCTAATGTCTAATGTCTAATGTCTAATGTCTAATGTCTAATGTCTAATGTCTAATGTCTAATGTCTAATGTCTAATGTCTAATGTCTAATGTCTAATGTCTAATGTCTAATGTCTAATGTCTAATGTCTAATGTCTAATGTCTAATGTCTAATGTCTAATGTCTAATGTCTAATGTCTAATGTCTAATGTCTAATGTCTAATGTCTAATGTCTAATGTCTAATGTCTAATGTCTAATGTCTAATGTCTAATGTCTAATGTCTAATGTCTAATGTCTAATGTCTAATGTCTAATGTCTAATGTCTAATGTCTAATGTCTAATGTCTAATGTCTAATGTCTAATGTCTAATGTCTAATGTCTAATGTCTAATGTCTAATGTCTAATGTCTAATGTCTAATGTCTAATGTCTAATGTCTAATGTCTAATGTCTAATGTCTAATGTCTAATGTCTAATGTCTAATGTCTAATGTCTAATGTCTAATGTCTAATGTCTAATGTCTAATGTCTAATGTCTAATGTCTAATGTCTAATGTCTAATGTCTAATGTCTAATGTCTAATGTCTAATGTCTAATGTCTAATGTCTAATGTCTAATGTCTAATGTCTAATGTCTAATGTCTAATGTCTAATGTCTAATGTCTAATGTCTAATGTCTAATGTCTAATGTCTAATGTCTAATGTCTAATGTCTAATGTCTAATGTCTAATGTCTAATGTCTAATGTCTAATGTCTAATGTCTAATGTCTAATGTCTAATGTCTAATGTCTAATGTCTAATGTCTAATGTCTAATGTCTAATGTCTAATGTCTAATGTCTAATGTCTAATGTCTAATGTCTAATGTCTAATGTCTAATGTCTAATGTCTAATGTCTAATGTCTAATGTCTAATGTCTAATGTCTAATGTCTAATGTCTAATGTCTAATGTCTAATGTCTAATGTCTAATGTCTAATGTCTAATGTCTAATGTCTAATGTCTAATGTCTAATGTCTAATGTCTAATGTCTAATGTCTAATGTCTAATGTCTAATGTCTAATGTCTAATGTCTAATGTCTAATGTCTAATGTCTAATGTCTAATGTCTAATGTCTAATGTCTAATGTCTAATGTCTAATGTCTAATGTCTAATGTCTAATGTCTAATGTCTAATGTCTAATGTCTAATGTCTAATGTCTAATGTCTAATGTCTAATGTCTAATGTCTAATGTCTAATGTCTAATGTCTAATGTCTAATGTCTAATGTCTAATGTCTAATGTCTAATGTCTAATGTCTAATGTCTAATGTCTAATGTCTAATGTCTAATGTCTAATGTCTAATGTCTAATGTCTAATGTCTAATGTCTAATGTCTAATGTCTAATGTCTAATGTCTAATGTCTAATGTCTAATGTCTAATGTCTAATGTCTAATGTCTAATGTCTAATGTCTAATGTCTAATGTCTAATGTCTAATGTCTAATGTCTAATGTCTAATGTCTAATGTCTAATGTCTAATGTCTAATGTCTAATGTCTAATGTCTAATGTCTAATGTCTAATGTCTAATGTCTAATGTCTAATGTCTAATGTCTAATGTCTAATGTCTAATGTCTAATGTCTAATGTCTAATGTCTAATGTCTAATGTCTAATGTCTAATGTCTAATGTCTAATGTCTAATGTCTAATGTCTAATGTCTAATGTCTAATGTCTAATGTCTAATGTCTAATGTCTAATGTCTAATGTCTAATGTCTAATGTCTAATGTCTAATGTCTAATGTCTAATGTCTAATGTCTAATGTCTAATGTCTAATGTCTAATGTCTAATGTCTAATGTCTAATGTCTAATGTCTAATGTCTAATGTCTAATGTCTAATGTCTAATGTCTAATGTCTAATGTCTAATGTCTAATGTCTAATGTCTAATGTCTAATGTCTAATGTCTAATGTCTAATGTCTAATGTCTAATGTCTAATGTCTAATGTCTAATGTCTAATGTCTAATGTCTAATGTCTAATGTCTAATGTCTAATGTCTAATGTCTAATGTCTGATGCCTGATGTCTGATGACTGGTGTCTGAAGCCTGATGTCTGATGTCTGTGTCTGCGACTGTGTCTGTTTCTGTGTAGTGTCTAACATCTGATGTTTGAATTCTGATGTCTGAGATCTGAGTCTGATATCTGATGTCTGATTTTTGATGTATGATGTCTGATTTCTGATATCTGATGCCTGATGTCTGAAATCTGATGTCTAATGTCTGATGTCTAATGTCTGATGTTTGATATCTGATGTCTGATGACTGGTGTCTGATGTCTGATGCTAATATTTGATGTCTGATGCCTGACGTCTAATGTATGATGCCTATGTCTATGTCTCTTTCTGTGTAGTGTCTGATATCTGATGTCTGATATCTGATATCTGATGCTAATATCTGATGTCTGATTCTGATGACTGGTGCCTGATGTCTGATATCTGATGGCTGAAGTCTGATGTCTGATATCTGTGTCTGTGCCCGTTTCTGTTTCTGTGTCGTGTCTGATATCTGATGTCTGATTTTTGGTGTCTGATGTCAAATGTCTAAAATCTGATGTCTGATTTCTGATGTCTGAAGTCTAATGTCTGATGTCTAATGTCGAATGTATGAAGTCTGATGTCTGATATCTGATCTGATGCTTGATATCTGATGACTGGTATCTGAAGTCTGATGTCTGTGTCTGCGTCTGTGTCTGTTTCTGTGTTGTGTTTGATATCTGTTGTCTGATATCTGGTATCTGATGTCTGATGTTTGAAGCCTGAAGTCTAATGCCTGATATCTGATGCCTGATGTCTGATGTCTAATACCTGATGTCTGATGTTTGATATCTGATGTTTGAAGATTGGTGTGTGAAGTCTGACGCTGATATATGATGTCTGTGTCTGATTCCGTAAATAATTGGGTATGGACTTTGGGAAAAATGGATTTTGACAATGATGAATTTGCTCAAAAGTGGTTTTCTTCTAAAACGATGCATTTTAGCAACAGTGGATTTTGAAATGAAGGATAAAGTAGGGCTCCCAAGTTATACCAATTCGTAAATTGTTCGACCCCACGTTCATAGTTTGTCGTGTTAGGATAATTAAAATGAGTTGTAGCACTAACGGTGATCGGCTGTGCCGAAAACGAAGCCTTATTTTATGTAGCATCATATACAAACAAGAAAGAAGAGGGGACTGTGACAGTAACATAGAACACCTATGCTAAAAAGTAGGACGTATTTTATGTAGACTACCATTAAACTTGCGTGGAGCTTTTGATATTTAACTATGGTGTTACATAAATTATTCCCTCATTTTCGGTGCAGGTGATCACTGGCCGGTGCCACAACTAAAATTCATTACCTCCTAACGCCACAAGTTGTAAACATAAGATCCTCCAATTTACAAATTGGTATAACTTCATCCATTCCATGTAACCTTTAAACGTGCGAATGGTTTAAAATCGATTTCAGAGTTTTAAAAGTGTTGTCTCAATAGTCAACTGGACTTTGATCGCAATAACTGAAAAAAGTAAATTTAAAATAACAAAATACGACATTAATAGCCGAAAACGCCTATATAGAAGATTTATTGCAACACCAAGGCAAATCTTATAGTTCTTAAAGCAAATAAAATCTTTGCAAGATGTTTTTTAATTAGCCGAAATAAAATCGTAATCATTTAAAATTTGCTTCGCTTCAATATTGTGCCAATTGGTCATTAATCGGGCTATACGGACTATTAGACGTATCGAATTACGTGAAATTTTCTAGTTTGTTTGGAGGAAGTTTGAGGAATTTTGCCCTACAGAGCGTATTTTCGAATTTTCTTTCCCATTCAAGATTTTGCCAGCTGTTTACCAATCTCACTAATCTTTAAATTTCTCAATATGATTTTGAAAACTCTGCGTAGTTTCAGGGGTTGTAATTTCGAATATTATCATTTTTTGGTCCCGTGTTAAGCGACCCAACCATGAAATAGCCATCGCTAGGTTGACGGCCTCTCTTTAGCGAAATAGATGATTTTTTGTACGATTTTTTTTTGGATGAATTGCAATTTTTTATTTCTCTATGTATTTCGCGTTTAATTTGTTAACTTTACACCAAGATTATAGAGCAACCTAAAAGTCCAGAAGGGAGCCAGGGGAATACCAATGTTTATAACTCGTCCGCCATCTTTGTTGCAGTATAAACCGATACACTTCGCCATTTTATTTGTCACTCGTCTACATTTAAATTTATTTACTTTTAAAAACTTTTTATATCTCATCGAAAATACTTTTATTTTATTGAGCTTTTACCGTAAAATAATTTTTCTTTTTTCAGGTTTCCATGTGTAACCTATAAGTGTGTGTGTATGTGCTTTATGTAAATCTTGTGTCTTAAATTGAAAGATATATCGAAGAGAAATGAAATAAAGTTTGTTGTTGTTTCGTTTATTTTGGATTAGTTTTTTATTTAAAATAAAAAAAAATATTTTGTTGTTGTTGTTGTCAATGCTTTTTGGAAACATTTCGATAGGCTTCCTTCTGGAAAATAATACGGATGAAAAACGAAATACCTTTTTTATGTTGTGAGATTTAAAGTTTGAAAAGGGAAGAGCAACAACACCAACATTTTAGGATTGATAAAAAAAATTGATGAAATTAGTTTTAAAAAGTATAGAGATTTGGTTTTGATTTTTAATCAAATGATTTTGGATATTTTTCTCCGTTCCCTGAAGATGACAAAAAGTTTGTTTGATAAAAATAAACATAAAAAAAAAAATTGTGCTAAGCTTTCAAGAAGATAAAACAAAATTTGTGTATATTTTATGTATATGCGGGGGACGTAAGAGGTGTTTTGTATACAATTAATGAATTCGTTTGTTCAAGTTTGTTTGTGCTTTTGACGAGTTATATTGAGTTATCAATTTTGTTATGTACCTGTTCAAGTTTGTAAATATAGAAATTTTATGCGACATTGGAAAGTTAAATAAAACGCTTTAGAAACACATGTTTTGATCGATATGATTATTAATACTTACTTTGTGTACAATTTTCTTCGTCACTGCCGTCCGGGCACTCGGCATGGCCCGAACAGTGTAAATGGCCCGGAATACATTGTTGATTTTTGCATTGAAATTGGTCGGCACGACACGTTACATTATGGCATATTGGTGGCATTTCATCGTCCCCATTCGGACAATCACGTTCACCATCACAGATCCATGATTTGTGAACGCATGTGACACGATCCTCGCATTGGTACTCGAGCGGTGAACATGCTGATGGCCTTCGAATCGTTGACGAACAATTCTGTAATAAAAATAATGTATTATAATTACGATTTAAATATGTATCGCCGGCACTCACCCTTTCGTCTGATCCATCGGGACAATCTAGTTCTCCATCACATCGCCATTTAGCAGCAATACAAAAATTTGATGTACACGCAAATTCTTTTTCTGGTATGCATGTTGTAGGCGGACAATTGTGTTCATCTGAACCATCACCGCAATCATCATCACGATCGCACACCCATCGATTTTGTATACATTTTCCATTACCGCATGTAAATTCGTCGGAACGACATGTTTCATCTTTAATAAAAAAAAAAAATACATTAAAATAAAAAAATGTTAATCAATTTTATTTGCATATAACGTTTCAAGAAATATGATGAAAACGTCTATAAAAAAAAAAATGTAATCAAACACGTGTCAAAAATATCTAAAATGTCGAGTATGTTTTACGCATGCAAAATTGTTTGTCACGTGGAAAATAATAATTTTAGATTTTGTGTTAACAATAATATCTTTATTTTAGAGAACTAAAGAGAATTCTTAGTTTAGTACCCAAAAAATAAATCTTTTCGGGGGGATAATTTCTCTCGAACATAAATACGATAATCGCATTATGGGATGTAGCGCTGTTTTTTTAATGGGGTCAGAGTTCAGTCCCTATTATAAGGTTTTTTTACCATTCCAATTACTGAAGCCGAGCCTTGATCAGAAATTTAATCACTCCAGGCTATATAATTCTTCAGCTCCTGAGATTATTTCCTTTCTTGTTAGGTTTATAAAAATTACACATGCGATCTCAAAATTTACAAGTTTTTCCGGATGCCTTTAATACAAAGTAAACTGTCAAATATTTGTTTTAGAAAAGATAAAAAGGATCTTGTGCGTCGTTTCATTACTATGGATGAGACTTGGGCCTACCTGTATGATCCCCAATCAAAACAAGAGGCTAAGGAGTGGTGTGAACCCGGCATTTCAGCTTTGAAGCGAGTAAGGGTTGAAAAATCGGCCAAGAAGGTGTTAGCAAAAGGATTTTTGTGAAGAAAAGAAAAAAAATATTTTTTTATCAAGATAACACATCGTCTGACACAGCCCAAAAAACATCGCAAAAATCAGTGAATTAAAGTGAAAATTTCTGCAATATCCACCCTATTCGCCAGATTTAGCTACCCCTGATTGGCTGTTTTCATATCTAAAAAAATGCATTTGTTGTAAACGATTTCGTCTTTCGGCAGTCTTACTATTTCTCATAAATTAGAAGATCATTGAAAAAAATCGTGTTTGTCTTATAGAACGATAAAACTTACTGAGCAACCTATAGTAAATTTCGAATTTCTTCGACACTCAGTTTCTAAAGCGAAAAATTGAACCTACCGCATTTGTGATATAAATTGTCATTTAAAATAAAAAATCATTATTCCTTCTTAAAGTTCAGAAAACCATCAAGGTTAACCCATGTTAAAAATAAAATCTTCATTTTAAAAATGAAAAACCCACTAAACTTGGTACGCAGATATCCCTCACATTTCGAATAGCTCTCCCAATTTAGGGAAATAGCTTTAGAATGAAATCTGAATAGTCAATCCGCCTGGTCTGTAGAGATGCCGAATTTTGGTAAAATAAAGTTTTTTTTTATCAAAACTCGCCATTTCCGATGGACCGATTTTCGGAAATCACTGGGATCTCCCAATTTATGGAATAAGTTTAAGTAAGAAGATTTAGCCCAATCAGTTACTCAGTCTTAGCTGTGGGAGGCCACAGACATTTAATCAAAAAATTCAAATTCAAAAATTTCAAGATTACTATACAATAAAACTGTTTTTTGTCAAAAATCGACCTAGACGCTCAAATTTTGAAAAATTTATTTGAACCGATATTGTTGCAATTTAATTTAAAATCTTCTAGTTCACAGTCGATCTTCACATAACTGATTTACTTTTCAAAATATTAGTTAAAAATGAAAAAGCTCCTAAGGAAAGTGACATTTCCGGTGGAACGAATTTCACTAAATATCACTGGGATCTCCAAATTTATAGAAAAAGTTTCAGTATGAAGTGTAATCCTAATCTATCTACCTAATTTGGTCCCTGTACATACGGATTATGTACAGGGGCCAAATTTTTTTGCTGAAAGCCCGTTTATTTAGAAAAAAATATCATTTACACTTAAATTTTGAAAAACTGATTTGGACCGGTATTGCTGCAAAATGAGTTTAGAATAAGTAAGTTTATAACCGTTTTTGTAGTAAACGATATACTTTTCAAATTAAATGGAAATAACGAAAAGGCTCCTATGGAAGATGTCACTTTCGGTGAACTGATTTCGGCCAAAAGTCACCGGGACCTCCCAATTTGTGGGAAAAGCTTCATGTGAAATTTCAACCCGATGAATCAGTCCATCTGGGCTGTATAGGGGCCGATTTTTTGTTGAAAAACGGGTTATCAAAAATCGTCATTCCCGCTTAAATTTTGGTCTAGGACGGTATTGTCGCAAAATTAATTTAGAGTTTTTTAAAATCGTCTTTCATACACTTGATATTCTTTAAAAACAATCGTAATTTCAAAAAAGCTTAAATGGGAGCTTTCACTTACGGTTGACAATTTTTGCCCAAATATCATTGAGATCTCCCAATTGATGAAAAAGCGTTTGAATGAAGTTTCACCCAGATCAAACAAACTGGCTGGGCTGCAGAGCGAAAACATTTAATCTGCACGCACACACACACAGATTTTTTTAGTTTATAATCGTTTTGGAAAAACAAAAAATCTCTTATTGGAATTGTCACTTCCGATGGAAAATGAAAATTGTGGACAATTGTGGAAAAAGCTATTTGGTTACATCCTGATCGATCACTCCATTTAGACTGTACAGGGGCCGAATATTCATTGAAAAACAGGTTTTTGTCAAAAATAGCGATTTCCAAAAAATATAAAATGCCAAAAATCAAAAAAAGCTCTAATGGAAGCTCTCACATACGGTTTACCGGGTTCGGTCAAATATCACTGGGATCTCCAAATTTATGGAAAAAGTTTCAGTATGAAGTGTAATCCCAATCCATCAATCCATATGTACAGAGACTACATTTTTGCCGAAAATCCGTTTTTTTGTCAAAAATTATCATTTATACTTAAATTTTGAAAAACTGATTTGGACCGGTATTGTTGCAAAATGGATTTAGAATAAGCAAGTTTATAACCGGTTTGCTCGTAAATGATATACTTTTCAAATTAAATGCAAATAGCGAAAAAGCTCCGATGGAAGTTATCACTTTGGGTTGGCTATTTTCGGCCAAAAGTCACTGGGACCTCTCAATATGTGAGAAAAGCTTAGGTCTGAAATTTCAAATCGATCAATCAGTCCATCTGGGCCGTAAAGGGGTCGATTTTTTTCTTGAAAAAAGGATTTTCAAAACTCGTCATTTCCGCTAAAATTTTGGTCTAGGGCGGTTTTATTACAAAATTAGTATAGAATTTTTAAGATCATACTCGTTTTCATATACATGATATTATTTTAAAAAAATTCCCAAAATCGAAAAAGCTCTAATGGAAGCTGCAGAGGATACATTTAGTCTGTACGCACATGCAGTGATTTTTTAGTTTGTAACCGTTTCCAAAAAACGAAAAAGCTTCTATTGAAGCTGTCATTTCCTATAGGAAACGGAAAGCTCCTATGGAAGCTGATACTTCCGGTGGACCGATTTCAGCCCTAAAAACTGCGGAACCTCCCAATTTGTGGAAAAAACTGAAGTATGAAAATTCATTCCGACCAATCAATCTATCTGGACTGTACAGGTCCGAACTTTTGTTGAAATTTTTTTTTTGTAGAAAACTAATTTGGACCGGTATTGTTGCGAAAAATTATATTAAAATCTTTTAGTTCACAATCGTATATGATATACGATACTTTTCGAAATATTTGCAATAAACGAAAAAGCTCCTATGGAAGCTTTCACTTCCAGTAGACCGATGTTCACCAAATATCACTGTAATCTGTAAATTTATAGAAATGTTTAAGTATGGTTTCATTCTGATTTATCAGAATGGCCAACTGGGCTGTATATAGGCCGATTTTTTGTAGAAAAATGTATTTTTTTTTTTTGTCAAGAATCGGGATTTCCACTTACATTTTGGAAATCTGGTCGAGAACGGTATTATTGCAAAATAAATTTAGAATTTTTTGAAATCGCTTTTCATACACTTGATGTTCTTTAAAAGAAAATCGTAATATCAAAAAAGCTTAAATGGAAGCTTTCACTTACGGTTGACCATTTTCGTCCAAATATCATTGGGATCTTCCAATTGATGAAAAAGCTTATGTATGAAGTGTCACCCCGATCAAACAAACTGGCTGAACTGCAGAGTGAAAATATTTAGTCTGCACACACACATACACACACAGATTTTTTTAGTTTATAACCGTTTTGAAAAAAACAAAAAACCTCTTATTGGAATTGTCACTTCCGATGGGAAAATGAAAAACGTGGACCGGCTTCGGCCTAAAATCACTGAAATCACTCAATTTGCCGAAAAAGCTTAAATATATGGTTACATGCTGATCGATCAGTCCATCTAGACTGTACAGGAGTCAAATATTTGTTGAAAAATTGGTTTTTGTTAAAAATAGTGATTTCTAGAAAAAAAAATGCCAACAATCAAAAAAGCTCTAATGGAAGCTCTCACTTACGGTTTACCATTTTCGGTCAAATATCACTGGGATTTCCCAATTTATGGAAAAGCTTATGTATGGAGTTCCGCACCGATCAAACACTGAGGATACATTTAGTGTGCACACACACACAGAGTGATTTTTTAACTTATAATTTTTTTCAAAAAACGAAAAAGCTTCTATTGACGCTGTCACTTGCTGTGGGAAACAAAAAAGCTCCTATGGAAGCTGATACTTCCGGTTTCAATTTGTAGAAAAACCTTAAGTGTGAAATTTCATACCGATCAATCAATCCATCTGGGATGTGAAAGAAGAGAAAAAGTTTTTTCAGAATTCATTATTTTCGCTTAAATTTTGGAAAACTGATCTAAAACGGTATTGTTGCAACATCAATTTTTTTTTACAATATACTCATATTGCATGTAAACGATATACTTTTCAAAATATTTGCAAAAAAAAAAAATAAAAACGCTCCTATAGAAGGTATCACTTCCGGTGGACCGATTTTCGCCAAATCTCACTGTTATTTTCCAATTTATGAAAAACCTTATGCATGAATTTCACCCCGATCAAACAAACTGTCTGAACATTACAGAGGACACAGACATTTAGTCTGCACGCACACACACATACACAGACATTTTTTAAAAGGTACTTTTTTGACTTCGGCGATATATCGAATGCTAAATCTGTAAAAACCATCGAGGTCAAATTTTTTTTTATTTACTGTACTTTATTACTTTCTTTTACCAAATATAACGGGTGATTTTTTTGTGGTTAGGATTTTCATGCATTAGTATTTGACAGATCACGCGGGATTTCAGACAAGGTGTCAAAGAGAAAGATGCTCAGTATGCTTTGACATTTCATAATGAATAGACTTACTAACGAGCAACGCTTTTCGATTTTCAGTGAATGGGCCCTAGAAAAGTTGGCAGAAAATCCGCTTTTTTATCGACAAATTTTGTTCAGCGATGAGGCTCATTTTTTGTTGAATGGCTACGTAAATAAGCAAAATTGCCGCATTTGGAGTGAAGAGCAACCAGAAGCCGTTCAAGAACTGCCCATGCATCCCGAAAAATGCACTGTTTGGTGTGGTTTGTACGCTGGTGGAATCATTGGACCGTATTTTTTCAAAGATGCTGTTGGACGCAACGTTACGGTGAATGGCGATCGCTATCGTTCGATGCTAACAAACTTTTTGTTGCCAAAAATGGAAGAACTGAACTTAGTTGACATGTGGTTTCAACAAGATGGCGCTACATGCCACACAGCTCGCGATTCTATGGCCATTTTGAGGGAAAACTTCGGAGAACAATTCATCTCAAGTAATGGCCCGGTAAGTTGGCCACCAAGATCATGCGATTTGACGCCTTTAGACTATTTTTTGTGGGGCTACGTCAAGTCTAAAGTCTACAGAAATAAGCCAGCAACTATTCCAGTTTTGGAAGACAACATTTCCGAAGAAATTCGGGCTATTCCGGCCGAAATGCTCGAAAAAGTTGCCCAAAATTGGACTTTCCGAATGGACCACCTAAGACGCAGTCGCGGTCAACATTTAAATGAAATTATCTTCAAAAAGTAAATGTCATGGACCAATCTAACGTTTCAAATAAAGAACCGATGAGATTTTGCAAATTTTATGCGTTTTTTTTTAAAAAAAAGTTCTCAAGCTCTTAAAAAATCACCCGTTACTTTTACATAGTAGAATAAAGTTCGTAATCATGAAAAATGTTGACCTCGATAATTTTGTAGATTAAACATTCGCTATATCGCCGAAGTCAACAAATTTACCTTTAAAAAATTTCTGTGTGTGCGTGCAGACTAAATATTTGTGTTCTCTCTACAGCCCAAGCGGTTTGTCTGAAGATCGAGGTGAAACTTCATACCTATGTTTTATTTAGGGAGATCCCCGTGATTTTTGGAAGAAATCGGTCCAGCGGAAGTGGCAACTTCCATAGGAGCTTTTTGCTGTTTGCATCACTAGTCGCATCACTTCAAGTGATGTGGCTACTCATCTCCTTGGTTACTAGATCACTAATTCAAAACTTACAAAATAATTGTTCAATAAAGTCGTTCTGGTTGTTTTTCAAATCTTAGTATGCTGCTTTATAAATATTTCCTATCGACTGCTATCACTTCAAATAATAATTTCTATCACTTGAAATTATGGCGTGACAAATAAATAAAAACAAATCAAATTACAGCCAACTAATATTAAAAAAAATTCATTGAGAGTTTTGCACAAAACTATTTTCTAACTTTTGATTTTAAAATCTAGTAACCAGGAAGATGCATAATCACGTCGCATGAAGTAATACGTCTAAGGGAATTGAGTATTAAATATGATTATGCGCTTAAAGATTCTAAATTAATTTTGCATCAATACAGAGTCAGTTTTCCAAAATTTAAGCGGCATTCCGGTTTTTGACAAAAAAACTGTTTTTCAACAAAAATTCGGCCCTGTATAGCCCCAATTTATTGATCGAGATGAAACTTAATACTAAAGCATTTTCATGAAATGTTGGACGAAATTCATCCCCCAGTAATGACAGCTTCCATTGGAGCTTCTTAGTTTGTTGCAAATAACGGGTGATTTTTTTGTGGTTAGGATTTTCATGCATTAGTATTTGACAGATCACGCGGGATTTCAGACAAGGTGTCAAAGAGAAAGATGCTCAGTATGCTTTGACATTTCATAATGAATAGACTTACTAACGAGTAACGCTTGCGAATGGGCCCTAGAAAAGTTGGCAGAAAATCCGCTTTTTTATCGACAAATTTTGTTCAGCGATGAGGCTCATTTCTGGTTGAATGGCTACGTAAATAAGCAAAATTGCCGCATTTGGAGTGAAGAGCAACCAGAAGCCGTTCAAGAACTGCCCATGCATCCCGAAAAATGCACTGTTTGGTGTGGTTTGTACGCTGGTGGAATCATTGGACCGTATTTTTTCAAAGATGCTGTTGGACGCAACGTTACGGTGAATGGCGATCGCTATCGTTCGATGCTAACAAACTTTTTGTTGCCAAAAATGGAAGAACTGAACTTAGTTGACATGTGGTTTCAACAAGATGGCGCTACATGCCACACAGCTCGCGATTCTATGGCCATTTTGAGGGAAAACTTCGGAGAACAATTCATCTCAAGAAATGGCCCGGTAAGTTGGCCACCAAGATCATGCGATTTGACGCCTTTAGACTATTTTTTGTGGGGCTACGTCAAGTCTAAAGTCTACAGAAATAAGCCAGCAACTATTCCAGTTTTGGAAGACAACATTTCCGAAGAAATTCGGGCTATTCCGGCCGAAATGCTCGAAAAAGTTGCCCAAAATTGGACTTTCCGAATGGACCACCTAAGACGCAGCCGCGGTCAACATTTAAATGAAATTATCTTCAAAAAGTAAATGTCATGGACCAATCTAACGTTTCAAATAAAGAACCGATGAGATTTTGCAAATTTTATGCGTTTTTTTTTAAAAAAAAGTTCTCAAGCTCTTAAAAAATCACCCGTTATTTTGAAAATTATAGCATTTACATAAAAGTATAGGATTTGTCCGACAAATGTTTGGAAAAGCCCAGGATGAGTCGAAGTTTCCCGATCAAGTCAGACGAAATTTTAGAAATGCCCTGCACGAATTGATTTTGCCTACAACCAAATCATAAGAAAATTCTGAAACTTTTTGAATAATTTGTTGATTGATCTTGCTTCAATATAAAATCAACTTCTTGTTCGACAAATATTTGGAAAACCCCAGCACGAATCGATATTTTTTACAACCAACCGTCATAAGAAAATTTTTAAATTTCCTGATTAGCTTCGTAAATGGTTCCTCCCGTTCTTTATTATAAAATCAGCAATAGTATAATAGGATAGTACGTCTAAAATCTTATAGTCGCTGCTCATCACACCTTCTATAGAGTTGTTCCCTTCAGACCAGGCTGATCATAAAATTTCATACTAAAACTATTTTCATAAATTGGGAAATGCATTCAATATATGGTGGGTATCTGCGTACCAGAACTGGCTGCTTCCGCAGGAGATTTTTTAATGTTTGCAATGAAGATTTGTACTAACCCATGGAATGGTTGCTTGACGTGAAAGATGTAGTTATCGCCTTTCTCTGCCACGCTCTCCCACAAAACGGTAGATTGCTGGTCTTTTACCAAAAGATTTCAAACCAAAAGATCAAGAGCTTATTATAGGCCTCCATTCGACTCGTATATATAACCTTATAAATCCTCCTATCAACCACAAGAACAGTCTAGCCCTTCATTTATTTCGATATGTTGGTAACTTAAACAGTTATAGGCAATCAAGGTATATAAGTCTGGTTGTTTTTGTGTTCTCAATTTATTTTCATTCAAAAACAAATTGACTAATTTTAAAAAAGCCATCAAAAACGGTGTAGAATATTATCAAAGAGAATAAGGTAAGAGAGAATTATTTGCTATGAGCAGAAAATATGTATGACAAAATAAAAATCATTTATTAATTTTCTTTTTGAGTTTAATGGAGTGACAAATATGAAAATCGCATACAGTTTTATATTCGCCTTTTTATTGCACCTAAAAACCTAACCTATAGTGGTGTAACTTAAGTAGATTCGTAACGTAAAACGAATGTAAACCAATTGGATAAAATAAAAATAAATGTTCGGTTCGAATCCCACCAGAGGCGTAGTACATAGCGTAAGTGGAAATAAAATGATGACCCTAATGCTGCACCAGCACATGTGGCATAATCCAATTAAAATGGTACTGAATTTTTTTACAAGTTAATTACAAATTTGTTACACAGTTAGAACATTTTTTACAGGTCCCGTTATCCTACAATTCGTGTGTATGGGCTGGCGTTAGCCAAGGCTACACCACACCTTTTGCATTTCTGTTAATATTTATTGTGTCATACTGGGGGTGGTACTGGATTTTTTTTACAAAATAATTACAATCATTGGCATAGTTCAACCCTCAAAAAACTTCCGATAAGGAGTGCAATTCTTCAAAACGCATATTTTTGGTTAAACCATGATTTTGGCATTTCACTTAATTTTTCTTGAATCGTAGTGGGGGTTGTATTGTAATTTTTTTCAATTAACTACCACATATTGACATAGTTCAACCCCCAAAAACTTCCCTGGTAAAGAAATCCGAGAAGAAAAATTGCACGTTGTTAAAGCAAAGGCAATGGCTCTACGTGCAGCTTCAATTCATCAATTAAAACGTGCTGAACAATTCGTAGGAATGGACAAAATGCTTCTATGCCACAATTAGAAGCACGATTAGCGGCAGTTGAGGAAGCGTACCGTATTTTCGACCAACTCGACTTTGAGCTAATTAATGACAACGACCTGGAAAAAGATACGAGGTCGAACTTTGAGGAATCCTATTTATCAGTGAAACCATCGCTTGAGGTATTTATAAAAAAATTACAAATAAATTCCTTAGGGACACCTAATATTTCGAATAACTATAAATTTCTAGTGAAACACCCTAAGTGTGAGATCACTTCCTTTACTGGAGATCGCACAAAATGGTTCACTTTCTACGAGTCGTTTCATAAATTAATACACGGCAACCCGAGTCTCTCTGATATTGCTCGCTTTGGATATCTTAAATCGTTACTTTTAAATCCTGCCAGCAAAACTATCGAATCATTGGTATAAACATCAGAAAATTACACAGAGGCTCTAACGCTATTGCAGAACTGTTACCAAAAAAAAAAATTAATTTGCGAAGATCACCTACGGAAAATAAATATTCTTAATTAAATCGATCGTAAAACCGTCATCTTGAAATATTCAACATCTGCTCGATACCGTTAACTCAACAAATATTTCTCAAGTCGCAATGACGATCCAATCAAATGCAGAATATAACTATTGTGAAGGATCTGGTCATTTAGTTTACAAATGCAGAAAATTTATGAAGCTACCAATTGATGAACGCAAGACTGCAGTAAATCATCGCGCTCTTTGCATCAACCGTCTCCGAGCTGATCATCTGCTAGCATCGTGTACTTCTAAATTCATCTGTTTTCATTGTTAACAACAGCATCATACGTTACTTCTAAATCCAGCTGAAATAAAGTCAACGCAGTATCAACAGTCAAATCAATCGCAGAAGCAGCTATCATCACCCGTGCCACCAAAGGATGTTGCAATAGAAAGCTCTACTGTGTGTGTAATTCCCAGCATTGCATCGTCAATTAACTCGTACGTTTATCTGTCAACAGCATTGGTTAAAGTTTACGACAAAAATGGTGTACCTATTATTGGCAGAACTTTGCTCGATTCAGCATCTCAAGCGCATATTATCACTGATTCCTTTGCTGCTAAGCTTGGTCTACAGCGTAAACAATTCGCATCATCCATTAGAGGAATCATTAATAAAGCCACACCAAGCATGTTTCATCGATACGTGATTAGCGCCGATGTTACTAAAATGTATCGCCAAATTCGCATGAAGGAATTGGACACTCATTTGCAACACATTGTGTGGCGAAACGCTACCACGGAACCTTTAAGTGTATTTCGACTCATAACGGCAGCATCTTCGTATTTGGCCACAAAGTGTCTGAATGTATTGGCTGAAGTTAGTCGATCCAAATATACCAAAGCAGCTGAAGCAATTGATCAAGATATAAACGTAGACGATATACTGGCTGCAGTTCAATTAGCAAAGTAAGAAGCATTAAGGACAATATCGCTCATATTTTGCAAGGGGCTTGAATGCCTATCGAGAATCATATCTCTGCATCGACGATTCAGATTACGTGAAAACTCTTGGGTTATATTGGATTCCTCAAATGGATCAATTTCGTTTTAGGGTAACGAAATTTGACACATCGAGACCTATCTTAAAGAAAACGATCATATCGGAAGTTGCACGCATTTTTGATCCTCTTGGATTTACAGGACCCACAATAACGATGTGAAAGCTATTTATAGAAGACCTATGGAAGATGAAAATCGATTGTGCCATCCCAATCGATTTTCATCTTCCATAGGTTCTGAAGTTAAAATACACGGATTTTCAGATGCTAGCGAATTATGCAGCATCGATATATGTGCACTGCAAGAGTAATGATGGGAAACTGTCAAGTCATCTATTATGCTCAAAATCTCAAATTACCCCCACCAAGAAGATATGCCTTCCCAGGCTGCAACTATGTGTCGCTGATTTACTAGTCAATTTAATGAAACTCATCATACCAGCTATGAAAATTCAGAACCCAACAATAGTTTATTGGACAGACTCCACTATAGTGCTCCATAGGATTGCTTCTGAATCATATCTCATCTGACTTAATATCAAGAGGTTTACAACCATCAGCGTTATCAACTTCTTCGTTCTGGTTCAACGGCCCAGAGTTCTTAGTTCGTAATGAGGACTCATGGTCAAGACTGACACCACATTACCACGGAGGAAGGGAGCTTCTCGAACTAAAGGTTACAAAATCTTGTCTGGTTGCTTATGCCACTGCTTTAGAGCTTGACGACATGTATAGTTAAATACAGGCATAATTATCGATCGTTGTGTAACGTGATCGGCTTTATGCTACGCTTTGCTGACAATGTTAGGTTATCAAAGGAGAAGAGACACCTCAAGCCTGAATTATCTAATGAAGAAAGAGATCGTGGTCTATTAACCATCGTGAAAATGATTCAACGAGAAGCGTTCATGGAAGAATATCAGCAGCTCAGCCGTAACAAACCATTCAAAAAGAATTCTCAAAAAGGGTCGGAGGCCGTTTATCCCATGCCACTATCTCCTAATCAATTAAGCATCCTATCCTTCTCCCATCCTTTCATCCATTTACCTTTCTATTAAGCAAACATTTACATGTTAAATTTTTACACGCAGGCCCACAAGCTCTTCTAGCAGCTACACGTCAACAGTTCTGGCCATTAAGTGGACGACGCCTTACACAGAAAGTTTATGTTTCACCTGTCGACGAGTTCATCCCAAGAGTACTTCTCAACTTATGGGACAGCTACCAGCTAGCCAAATATCCATATCGTCGCCATTCACCAATGTCGGAATTGACTACTGCGGACCCTTTCATATTTATTACAATCTACGGGGAAACAGGCCGACGAAGGCATATTTATGCATATTCGTATGTTTTGTAACCAAGGCTGTGCATTTCGAATTGGTGACCGATCTTACAACATTAGCCTTTATCGGAGCTTTAAAGCGCCTTTTTGCAACAAGAGGTGCCAATAATGAGTTGCATAAACTTTACTTGCTATTTTGCAGCCAACGCCATAAAGAAGAGGTATCGAAGCTGTGGGTTGAGGACAAAATTATGTGGCATATTGCCCCACCCTACTCTCCCCATTTCGGTGGACTATACGAAGCTGCCGTGAAATCCGCTAAATATCATCTACGGCAGGCTTCTTTGACATTTGAGGGATTAAGTACGCTAATCAAAAAAGCTGAAGCCGTACTGAATTGCTGACCACTTTACCCGACGTCAAACGATCCAAGTGATATGCTGCCACTGACACCGGGCCTCTTTTTAATTGGTCGACCCCTTACAGCGATTCCGGAACCCGATGCTCGAGATCAAAACGTATGTCTTATTAAGCGATGGAATCAAGTCGAATTGGTGACCGATCTTACAACATTAGCCTTTATCGGAGCTTTAAAGCGCCTTTTTGCAACAAGAGGTGCCAATAATGAGTTGCATAAACTTTACTTGCTATTTTGCAGCCAACGCCATAAAGAAGAGGTATCGAAGCTGTGCGTTGAGGACAAAATTATGTGGCATATTGCCCCACCCTACTCTCCCCATTTCGGTGGACTATACGAAGCTGCCGTGAAATCCGCTAAATATCATCTACGGCAGGCTTCTTTGACATTTGAGGGATTAAGTACGCTAATCAAAAAAGCTGAAGCCGTACTGAATTGCTGACCACTTTACCCGACGTCAAACGATCCAAGTGATATGCTGCCACTGACACCGGGCCTCTTTTTAATTGGTCGACCCCTTACAGCGATTCCGGAACCCGATGCTCGAGATCAAAACGTATGTCTTATTAAGCGATGGAATCAAGTCCAACAGTTACATCATCATTTTTGGGCTCGGTGGTCATCGGAGTACCATTGTTTCATGTGGTGACGTAGTGCTAATCAAGGATGACAACGTGCCTCCTTTAAAATGGAAATTAGGTCGCATTACCCAACTTTATCCCGGGCGAGATGAAATTACCAGAGTCGCGACAATCAAAACCAGCAATGGCGAGATAAAACGAGGAATTACCCGGATCTGCCCTTTGCCACTACAAACTCACGATGTTGAAAGGTCAACGCCATTCAAGGAGGCGGAGTATGTTGCTGAAAAGTAGAATAGAATTATTCTATAACAGCAAAAATGTGGTTTAAAACAATTCGGATTTAGAATTACATGTTGTTCCAAATTTGTCAAAAGAAAACACAATTATTGAAATAGTACAACCTAATATGTAATTATCTCTTTTGTATTACCGTATGTACCTACGATAAATTATACTCTCTGTCCTTGTTCATTTTTGTATTCTGTCAAAAATAAAAAGTTCAGTGTGCAAAGAAACGTCGTCCGTCTAACACGGCTTCTCCACCTGCTATCTGAATACTATTGCAATCTACTTTCTCTTTCTAGCAAAATTTGCCAAGATGGAGTCTTGTGTGGTAAACTTGCTATAATTTGACGTTATTTTGTCGATAGTCTAGACTACTAGTCATTTGAATAACCACATAAATCCGTGGTTCCACACTTTGATTCTTTGGTCGTGATCCTTTCCTCGTTCCCTTCTTCTTCACCAACAAACTAATTTTTTGGCGGGGAAATTTTTGATTCTTTTTTCAGCATTATATTTTTTTGATTCCGTGGTTTCACACTTTGATTCTTTAGTCGTGATTCTTTCCTCGTTTCCTTCCTCTTCACCAACAAACTAATTTTTTAGCGGGGAAATTCTTGATTCTTTTTTTTTGATTCAACTGATTTTCGCACAACAACAAAAATAAATATTTCAAGGTCACCTTGTTTATTTGTCGTTTTTTGGGTTAATTTTAGTTTAATTTGCACTTCAAGCGCAAAAAATATATTTTTTCAACCAAGGAAGCGGTTTTTGCAGCAAATAATCAACATTTTTTACTGTACGAATAAATCAAAAAACATAATTTTACGCACATACATAAAAAACAAACGCGCAAAGAAATCAAATGTGAACGGCGTTTGATTTTTTGAAATCATTGAATTACGACGAAAGAATTAAAGTGTGGCGGGGCTCAATGTCAGTACTGTCAGTATTGAAATAGAAGAAACGTGAAAATATGCATGCTATATACATGCTATCTAGTTCTGCCGACATTGCGAGTCTCCACTTGCCATTTGATCGAAATTTTCTAGCGCAACTAGATAGCAATAGCAGGTGGAGAGTCCATGTAAAGCCTTTTATTTCCAAACGCGAAATCAATAATGGGTGTTGAGCTATATGCCAATATGTTGTAATTAATTTGTAAACAAATTCAGTACCACCCCCAGCAGTACGATACAATAAATATTAACAAAAATACGAAAAGTGTGGTGTAACATGATCTAACGCCAGCCCACACACGAGTTGCAGGATAACGAAGCCTGTAAAAAATTTTCTAACTGTGTAACAAATTTGTAATTAATTTGTAAAAACTTCCAGTACCATTTTCATTTTATTGTGCTACAAGTGCTGGTGCGTGCAGCATTAGGGTCATAATGAAATGGCGGTATACATCGATATATATCGCCATATAAATATTATGGCGATTATATATCAAGTAATTTAAAGAATATGATAAACTGCGGCTGTAAACAAAGCTGAGGAAAACTCGTAACATACGTTGAAACGGTATGATATCAAAGGGCCGAACGTCGACGGGTCGAATTTCAAATGACCGAATGTCGAAGGGCCGAATGTCAAAGGGCCGAATGTCAAAGGGCCGAATGTGTCGAATTGCCGAATGTGTCGAAGGGCCGAATGTCGAAGGGCCGAATGTGTCGAAGGGCCGAATGGGTCGAAGGGCCGAATTTTTATTTTTTATTTTTTTTATGATTTTAGAAATATATTTGTTTTATTTTTTTGTTTAATTTAATTATTTTTTTATTTTTTTTACATATCCCTTTTTCAAATAATAAAAAATTGGCACTATTTAAGTCCAAACCACACAAATGTGTGGGTAAAAAATCATAATATGTAGTGGCGTTTGTGATAAAAAATTTGGATAAGGTGAAATTTTTTTAAACAATTTCCTTTGTAGGATTGTGCATCTATCGTTTTTAGGAAGTGCAAGCCAAAAATTTCGAGAAAATTATCACATTTTCCGGGAAAATTTTGACCTTTTTATTTTTTTTTTGGTGACAAATTGCGTATTATTTTATTCAAAATAGTACAAATGTGTAATTTTTTTTTTATTAAATTCTTTATTAAATTATAAATAGAATTTACCACTTGAAAAATTGTATAAATTCTGGAAAAGCGGGGGTTTAGGGGCGGCTCGTCCTCTAAGGTTTACAACGAATTAAAATAACATTAAAAGAAAGTTTTATATTTACAAAAGTTGATTTTTTTAACATTTGTGGCACTATCAGAAGAAGCGATAAGAGCGATCAAAACTCTTTGATCTGTGTCTGCAAGGTTGACGAAGCAATTATTATTAATAAAAATAAATAAAACTTAAAAAAATATTGAAAAAATAAAAAACGGGAAAAATTTTCCGGAAAATCAAACAGTTTTATTAAAATAACGCAAAAATGTAATTTGTTTCATGACAGTGTAATCCGAATTTTTATCATTAAAATTGAGATTTGATAAATAAAAACGGCAGATGTTTAATTTTTGGATGAAAAAAATCTAAAAAATATTTTTGGAAAAACTGAAAATTTTCCAGGAAAATGTGGTGATTTTTCCGAAATTTTTGGCTTGCACCTCCTAAAAATGGTAGGTATAGTGTCCTATAAAGATTTTTTTTTTAATTTTTCATCTTACCCGATTTCAGCGATGTATACGTCATCTACATTTACGCCAAAAATTTCACTTGTGTGGAAGTACAACCAACAATTGTGTATGTAGTTATATTGTTTTTTTTTCGGACGAAAATAATTTTAAAAGGAATGCACAAATGCATAAGTTGGGTCAAAACACATACAAAAATAAATTTTTGACATGGTACTTTTACAGTACCCACACAATTGTATTAACGTGCAGGAAAAGGGATATACTGGTGGCGCGTGACAAAATTTTCCTTCACCAAAATGTACCGCTGACTGGATACGTGATGAAAAATAGTAAAATACATAAATTCATAAAAAATTCATTTATGTTTAATAAAAAAAAATTACAAAATATTCAATAAAACAACAAATTTAAAAAATTATATTCTAAAAACAAAAAAAATAACAAAAAAAAATCGGCCCTTCGACATTCTGCCCTTCGACACATTCGGCCCTTCGATACATTCGGCCCTTCGACCCATTCGCCCCTTCGACACATTCGGCCCTTCGACATTCGGCCCTTCGACATTCGGCCCTTCGACTTTCGGCCCTTTGTACCCATTCCGTTGACACTTTTACATCAACTTTTTGTCACGTCATGTTCATTTTATGGGTATAATATTTGCAATATCTCATATTTTTAGCATGCAGATTCATCGCGACAAAGAGAGACCCAAAACGAAATTCATTACATCGGGGTTGTATATAAAACTTGTATTTTGCGCAGCATCGTTTTCCTCTTTTTATGATTGTCATTATAAATGTTAAAAGTGCGGAAAAGAAAAATTATGATGTACATATGTACATAGTTTGTCCTCATATTGTGTAAACAGTAATTTCCGGTGATTAATGATCTACGAATCACTAAAGATTTGCCAAGAGTGCCAACCACTAAAAATGGTACATGCACACAAAAAACTCTTGAGTTTTAAAAACATAAAACAAACGAAAAAAGCTTTTCATATTTTTTTTTACTGTATGGTTGGTTCTCAATTCCTTTGTGCTTTTATGTTTAAATTGTTACAAATAAAAAGAATCGTTTCCGGTCAAGTATGTGCTAAACATGAAAAATATAAAATGGGTTAAACTAACCCAATTCTAGATAATGTTTAGATAAATTTCTAGTCTTGGCTATATCGCTAAACACAATGCGATTTTTATTTGCGTATAAAGGTTAAATAATTAAACCGACATAACACAATATTCTCTATCTATACGTGGATAAAGGCAATTAAAAACAGATTTTTTGGAGAGGTAATCATAAATACGTAATTCCCAAATGGATTTTGAAAATTATTGAAATTTTTGAATAAAATGTACTAAATTTGTATAATCATGGCTAACAAAAAATTATTTTTATATATACGTATACGAGTATATAATATACACGTATGTACGTTTTGATAATCCATATAGCGTGAGATAATATTATGAATTTTTAATGATAGGAATACGGACGAAATATACAATCCGCAGCTATATAAGCCCTCTTTTGTAAATTTTGAATTCTGTAATTCCAAGGGGAATTTTATTATGCTTTTATGAATGATAATTGTAATTTATATATTTTGTTGTATATGTAGTGAATATACAAAAACTGTTTTAAAATAAGTATTGTTAGAAATTGCGTTACCAGGATTATCGTAAAAACATATTATAAAATATGTGCGATTATAAATAAACTGTAAAAGTTAAAATTAATCCTCTATAGTTGAAAACAAAAATTATAGTAAAAATATACACTATAGAACAAAAGTCAACATACACCTGCTGTTTCTAATATATTTCGTAAACAACACTCGTTTTCCCAAATTTTTATTTTTTTTTTTAAAAATGTTTATTTTTTTGATATATAAATTAATGTTATAAATCTTCGGTTAATTTTGAAAGTAGTGGTACAAAATTCAGCAATAGGATGCTCAAAATTGGCCGGTTGAATCGTCAATACACCACGAAAGGATGATAGATCAAAAACTACTGGTATAGTATTCAAACGGTTTGGATATAATAGTAGGATTCTACGAAAAATTTGCTTATATCTACCAAGAACAAAGAATTGAGGTTTAACTTCGCTACGACGAAAGTAAATTCAACATATTCGGGTCTGGTGGTAGGCGGAAAATATGGCGTAAAGCGAACACTGCAATACATACCACTAAACATGGAGGAGGTAGTATTATGGATGTGCGCTGCTGGGGTTGGTAATTTCGTATTCATTGATATAACTAATGGATCGATTTCAGTATTTGACCATATTGAAAGAAAATTTGAAGACATCTGTTGAAAGGTGAGGGATCGGAAGGACTTGGATCTTTCAACATAACAATGATGCGAAACATACAGTTCACGTTGTAAATAAATGGTACTGTATAATGTACACAAACAGCCCCATCAAGGAAACACTTAAGGATGCGATGAGAAAAGCTTATGCGGAAATTACTCCCGAAATAACCAGCAATTTAGTATTATCTTTGGGTCGAAGTCTACAGGCAGTGATTGATGGTGATGGAGGACCTACCCGATATTAAATAAATGATTACCTGTATTTATTATATAATTTTAATTAATAAAATAGAATATGTGACTATAAAATTAAAATGTGATTTATGACATTAATTTATATATCAAAAACTAAAAATTTTTCAAAAAAAAATTTGCAAATCGAATGTAGTTTACGAAACATAATATTAGAAATGGGAGGTGTATGTAGACTTTTGTTCTACAGTGTAATTGTAAAATTGGAACAAGAAATCTGTGACTAGATGGCTCAACAGAACTTAGATCGAATCAATTCAGTTGGCGTGTGGCGCGAAACTACGCCCCTGCTAGAATTTACTATTTTCTGGCCACCAGAAAATAGTAAAGTTTTCAATTTATAATTTGTAGAAGTCTGCGACGACTTCTAAATGAAGAGGTGCTGAGTTTCAAAGCTCGTTACTGGCATTTTTTTTTTAAATCATGATGGTAATGACTTTTGATTTTTTTGAAAAAAATTTTGCTCATTATTTTAAGAAATACAATTCATATTTGCACATTATAAAGTAAAATTTCGCTAAAAAGTGAGGAATTTTTAGTGAAATTTTACTTGTTCGAATGCATTTTTACATTAATTCAATATTCTAACTATAATTAATATCAGACTATTAGCTATGAAATGTTTACATAAAATTTATTACCAAGCTTAACCTAAAATCAAGTGTTTTTGCAATTGGATCATGAATGAAACTTTAACTACGATACCCACTATCAATAATTTTAAGCAAATTATATGTAAGCTAAAGTTATAGAATATCATAAATATAAAGTTTCATGAACATTAATTTTATTGAAAACATCAATAAACATATAATCAATTTTCTTTTATAACTATAACACAAAAATTTTTGTTGAAAATTTAGACCGCTTTGTAGAAATACTTTCTACATCAATTTAAAAATGAATAAACTGATTGTTCAATCTGTATGCTTATCCTTTTCCTTTATCCGTTAAATTTGGTGATATTACGACGCGATGCGACATGATCATTTATTAATATCTTGTGTAAAAGAAACCCTATTAAAGTTAGCCGACTCCAGCCGAAAAAATGCCGATAATGTAGATTCAAACGAAAATGACAGCCGATTTTTGTCGGTAACATCCCAGCTAAAAATGTCGATAATGTAGATACAAATTTTATGCCGGAAAATAATTATTTATATATTAGAAATATATATTTCGTTCTTCCTAAAAAAAAACAACTAAAAAATCTATAATAAGAAATTTTCATTCGAAACAATTAAAAGTAATATACCAAACCAAATTTCTAAAGTGCTGTATTAGATGTTTGGGGAGGTAAGGCACGAAATGCGTCTATAGTTATATATTTGGAGAATACTTTATGAGATGCCATCTAATAATTATCATGTAAAAACATTAGGTCTATTTTCATGTGGAGAGTACGGGAAAACTTGATTGAATTTATCGCACACACAAAATTTGCAATTTTCTAGTAATTGACCGTTAAAGTGTCATCATGACTGGAAATTGATTCAAATGAAAGGTCTAAAAAAATAATTTTCGATATAAAGTGTGTATCTGCATTATTGACATTATTCGGCTTTCATTTAATCCTTTTTTCTTTAATCTGCATTATAAGCATTTTTCGGCTGTGTATTTCTGTGCATTTTTTAACCATTTTATATGTTATACTCAACTGAATTTTTGCGGACCCCTCACATGAAAATTGACCTGCAATTTTATCCAGGCGTGAGCATTAGTAAGACCTTCCATTTGAATCTATTTTCAGTCATGACACTTTAAACGGTCAATTTTAAGAAATTGTCCAATTTTGTGTGTGAAATAGTGTAAGTCACGTCAGAAATCCCATTTTGGAAATCCCACCGTTTTCTTATTTTCTCGAGTAGTATTTGATTGTGTAATTTTGTGCGTCTAACGGTAAAATATGTGCATAATGTACTTTGGGAGATAATGTGGGATTTCTGACGTGATTATCACACCAGAAATCCCATAGATCCGTTTCATGATTAAAGCATATGTTTTGCTTTGGTTTAATTGTGCAAAACTGTGCATGTCAAAACTAATTTAGTTCTCCTCCAGAATTGGTCAGGATTTTTCCTAGAACGGCTGTATCTGCTTATCTACATGCGATATGTACAACCTCTATTGAAGTAGATCAACTATGTAAGAAAATGTCGTAGTTTTCTTGTCACAATGTTAAGACTAAATATATATAACCTGATAAGACGAGAATTCGATAGTGGCATACTCCATATAACCCAGAATTGGGAACATAGAAACCCTTAATTCAACCCTAATTTCAAAATATCAATTTCTGAAAAATTGTATATGAGTGATATCTGGAAATCCCACTTTTTATTAATGAAATCGCTTAAACTAGTTGAAATGAACAGTCAGATCAAATTTCACGGTTGTGCCTACTCCCCATTAGCCACAATCGCACTTACGAGGCCCTCCGCCCAACACTAATTTCAAAATTTCAATTTCTGAAAATTTTTATATTTTTGAGGAAGGGCCTTGTAAGTGCGACATTTTCTTACTACGACATTTTCTTACATTTGATCTACTTCAATAGAGGTTGTACATATCGCATGTAGATAAGCAGATACAGCCGTTCTAGGAAAAATCCTGACCAATTCTGGAGGAGAACTAAAGTAGTTTTGACATGCACAGTTTTGCACAATTAAACCAAAGCAAAACATATGCTTTAATCATGAAACGGATCTATGGGATTTCTGGTGTGATAACCACGTCAGAAATCCCACATTATCTACCAAAGTACATTATGCACAAATTTTACTGTTAGACGCACAAAATTGCACAATCAAATACTACTCGACAAAATAAGAAAACGGTGGGATTTCCAAAATGGGATTTCTGACGTGACTCACACGGTGAAATATATTCAATTGAGTTTTCTCGGGCTTCCGGCATGGAAATTGACCTGAAATTTTCGAAGTTTTCCTTGATATATGCCATTGCGTTTTTTCAGTATTAAAATAGTTTTTTATTACTTTTTATTAATGAATTTAAAAAAAAAATTTAATTTTGAATAACATACGTCGATGAAACGAAATAAACATTTAAGATTTAAAAAGAAATTACTGTTTAGCACCAAATTTATTTATCTGTTTTATCGACATTTTCAGCTGAATATTAATACGAATCTGCTTTACCGACTTGTCGACATTTTTCCGCTGATCTTAATAATATAATACAGCCGCATCTGCCTTTTTTACATTTTTCGGTGGGAGCGAGTCGGCTAACTTTCACAGTACGTAAACGAAAAGTCGCGTGAAGTGATCAGTTTTTATTAGTTAAACTGTGTTAAAATTACTAAAAAATATTTAAAACTAATAACAAGTAATTAAAATTAATTCAATAATTGATAATTATTAGTATTCATTAAAAAATTTAATAAAATAAAATGACACAGAAAATAAAATCAAAAAATTGTCGACAATGAATTGCTGCGATTCAGTGTAAATTGTATCAGTGCCTTGCGTAATGATTTAGCAAGAATAATCACTTGTGTTCAGGGAGTAGACGGAAGAGCGAATCTTACTAAATTTTTTGAATGTGTCTTAGAACCAAATTAAATTTATACCATCGTAAGTCGGGCCACATATACAAAATAAACAATATTAGTTATCTTGTTGATGTTCAATATTCAATGGGGTAAGACATACAAGATTTAAAAAAAATAAGAAGCCTTCAAAATTATATTTCGGAGTATTTGATTTATTACGGCTCCTTACCGCTACCAGTAAAATCAAACATATGTCGATTGTCGAGGGAGTTGTTATCCAGTTGTTATTGTTTTAATTACGGGGTAATTACATTTTTTCTAGGAATTGAAATGGCGGAAAGTAAAATATCATTATCAGATTTGGACAGTAATAATATAATTATTATCGATTCCACAGAGTTTGACTATTTTCTGAAAAATTTAAATTTGTTGCACCATTTTGAAATTTCGTTCAGTTTTGTTAAAATTATAAAATTATAGTTTTAATTTTGAGGGGAATTTTAATTTTTTAATAATTAAGATAGAGGCTTTTATGATATTAACGATTTAAAAATTATTACGGAGCGGGAATTAGATTTAATTTTTCCGCTAACGTCGGATGCTGCGAATAAAAGCGGACTAAGATCAAAGATCAATGAATGTCAATAACTACGATCGATTTCTAAACAAAAATTCTCATAAATACAAAATCCCTTATTTTTGAAAAATCCCGTAACATTAATTAATTTTTTAATTTTAATTAATTAATTATTACTAATGCCATACAAAATAGTCCGTGCGGTCCAAAGTAAATTTAATGTAAAGATAACATTAAAATACAGGGTTTTGATATACGAGATTTTGAGAACAGGATTTTGTAAACGGGGGGGGGGGGGGGGAGGGGGCAACTACAAATGGCAATACAAGGCACTGTTAAATGACACAATGAAAAATTTTAGATTCAAGAATCAGTCCTAATGTATCAATTTCTCTAGATTGTCGCTTGGTTAATAAATGTATTTCTTTATACATTGCCCAGAAACCAAAGTTTCAGAAAAATCAGAATCGAGGTTGCATTTAAGGGTTTATGTAAATTGTATTTTTGAACCGGTTCTAACATGTCTTCAATTTCGAATAATTTAAACGACTGGACGGGTTTTATGAAACCCTTTTGACACCAGCAACAGTTTTTTAATTGTTTTCAAATAGCCAAAAATTGACTGGTTATTTTAAAACCATTCGTAAACGGTTTTATTTTGGAACAATTGCAACGTATTGAAACGGTTTATAAAAACCCTTTTGTTACTCTTAATACTGATTAAAATACCTTATTATTGTTTCTAATAATTTTCTTCTATTTAGGTATTTTTACCACTGGAATTTAAAATGGTTTACCAACTTCTAAAATAATTCGCTAAATCATTATGTATTTTTTTTGTTTATAAGCGCAAAGAATATAGTGATTGGTATCATTAGAGTCGGACAGTATACCGTCTAATAAACATGATGAATGACGAATGTTAAAATAAGATTTGTCAACCTGTAGCTCGATTTTGGTTTTTCCTATAGGAAAAGGAATTACGATAAATATTTTCATAGTATTTTTGTCAAAAATATCATTTTCTGGCATACTGAGAAATCATGTTTGATCTAAAATTTTATAATTTTGGAAATATTTTTTCCGTATCGAAATTGGTTAGGAAAAATTTTCCCAATTTAATTTTGTTTTTGAAAATATTTACACTTACTGTTTACCATAGTCCATAGTATGCCAGAAAAAAATATTTTTGTGACAAAAATACTATGAAAATGTTTTTCCTAATTCCTTTTTCTATAGGAAAAACCAGAATCGAGCTGCTGGAAGTGAAAAATCAATCTGACTAAAAAACTTTTTAAACTATATCATCGGAATTGAATCTGAAAATAATCATTTTTTGACGTTTTTTAATTTTTTACAAGTCGTAAAACAGATTTCTTTTTGTTACGGGTTTTTAACACGAAGTACAAACAGGTTTTTCACCACTCCAAAGAAACTTAAAAGTAGTTTTAATAAAAATATTTGAAATCATTTAAAACCGTTTCAAAAAATCTGGGTCTTTTTTTAACCTGTTTATAAACGGTTCCTCATAAGTAAAAAGAAAATGAGATGGTATCAAAAACCACGGCCAAAAGCAGTATCTGCTAAGGCTTCGTAACGTGTCAGAAAACGTGACTGAAACTATTTCAACCAATTAATTTGAATAAAAATCTATTTTTATAGAATTTATCGGCATTTTTATCAACACCAAAAGGCCAAAAATCTTTGAAAGTATCTTAAAACATCAATCCTGCATGTTTAGCGGGATCTACCAGAAAACTATTATTCGATGAATTATTGGAATATTTTATACAAATGATATCCATATGAAACCACATAATTTTTTTAATATTTTGTATAGGTCCATCGCCTTGCAATTTGAAAGCACTACATTTTCCGTTATACTGGGAGTTATTACTGCCCAAGCCTTCTGAAGTGCCTCAATTAACGATTGACGATTTTTCGGGTCATATTTTCGAAAACGTCTCTCCAATTCGTCCCAAATATGTTCGATTGGATTGAGGTTCGGTGATTGGGGTGGGGAACAGAGTTGTTTAGGCACGTTATACAATAACCGTTCTTTGACAATACCAGCCGTATGTTTCGGGTCATTGTCATGTTGAAAAACCCATCTATTTTCAAGTCCTAAACGTTCAACTGATGATGTCAGATTTTCACGCAATATATCGAGATACATAATAAATCTATCCATTGCTCCCTTAATAAACACTAAGCTTCCCACGCCAATTGCAACCGTAGCCCCCAAACCATTACATTCCCATCACCATGTTTAATAGTGGGAACTAAATGTTTTAATTTCATGTTTTGATTTGCTCTGCACCAAATTTTGCCACGCCCATCTGACCCAAATATGTTAAATTGTTTCTCGTCGTTGAAAATAGCCCGTTTCCAATATTCATGATCATCAATAATATGCTCCTTTGCAAATTGCAGTCACATTTTATGGTTTTTCATAGAAATCAATGGTTTTTTTTCTAGGAACCCTACCATTGTAACCAGCCGATCTCGGAACTTTACGTATGGTTTCGGTGTGAACGGTCTTATTTGTAGAATTTTCAATTTCTATGGCCAACTTTGGAGCCCTTATTGGAGCCCTTAGTTTCAAAATACTTCGAATCATTAATTCATTCTTCAGAAAGAATAGAAGGAATAGAATATTGATCACATGAATTCGGAAAGGAGATGATGGATTGCACAGTAGGAAAAAAAGTCGCCTTTATACCAATTTCGTGTGTGTATACAAATATATAATTCAGGTTTGCGGTGAAATTAAGTAGGTAAATAAATATTTTATCACACGCAATTTTAAACCACTCTACATACAAGTAAATGGGTAATTAAAACCCTTAGTAACAGATACAGGTTAATTAATAAAAAGGTAACCATAAAAAATTATTTTAAGAATATGAATATGGAAAATGTAATGATACAAGTTTTGTGATAAAGGTACTCGCTTCCATCTGTGTTGGGGCTTATATAAGATTATCGTATTTTTATGCATAATTTAAAATTTATATAAAATAATTATTCATCTTAAAGAAAGCTGTGGAGATAAAAAATAAAATAAAAACAAAAAAAAAATTATTTTATTTATTTTGTGTTTGTTGGTTTTTTCTTTCTTTGCGGATTTAAATTCGGTTGAATGTTAATAACCGTGAGTAATCCTCTTTCATGAGACTTTGATCTCTTTATAAAATATGCACACAATAATAATATACTAGATATATATTTCGGAACAGTAATTTTGCCTTAGATCATAAACATAATCCATCATTTTTGTTCTTGCTGTTGTTGTTGTTGTCCTTTATCATTTTATTATTTTTTTTTTGTTTTATTTCTTAAAGTGGAAAATAATGAAATGAAATGAAAATATAGGGGAATATTTTTCTAGCCCTTTTAAAACATTTATTAATTTTTTATTTTTTTCGATAGACGCGAAATAACTTAGAAGGAAATATACAGCATATTAAATTAATTAAATTGTACTTATTGTGAAATGGACTGTCTCATTTGCCACAACTTAGACTTTATAAAGGTTTTCATCCTGCTCATTATTTATATTACAAATGTTTTAGGCAGAATTGAAGACTTATAGTGTACTTTTCGGCTAGCGCATGCTAAACACATTTTCAGTTTATTTTAAACCCACTAAAAGATCGACTAAACCGAATATCTCAAACTGGACCAGCTACCGGACAAGTGGCACAGTGGTTAAAGATTCGGCACTTGGACCGGGGGGTACTGTGTTCGAATCCCAACAGAGGCAAGATGCAAAGCGAATTTTCACCATGGATTACGATCGGTGATGTTAATAAACACAACTATGACCCTCTGTTGGAGTGCAGAATTCAGCGCCAACCCATCGTTCATGTCAGTGTGCAGGTTGACATGGAGCTTACAATGTTCAGGTGGTATACTGTAATTGTGTGAATTGGTGGTGTGTCCGTGAATGAAAAGGATGTCATAAAAACGAAATGGTGTGAAAAATATATGAGTTCGATTCTTGTATACCGAATTAGGCCATTTGCGGGACAAATCTTAATATCCGAAGCAGAAATAAGAGTTTTGCTCATCTTTGGGCAAATGTATGCCAAACCTGCCAAAGTTTGGCATTACAAAAATAAAAAAATGGAGGGGTGAATGTGCTGTGGCCAACACCTGACTTTCTTTTAGATCTCGAATACACCACACATGATTTCTAATGCGAAAAATATAAAATACCAGACTTCTGGTAAAATTGTTTTGTATAATCAAAAAGACATTATCCATACTTAAATTTCAGAGAAATAACAAGGTCAACCCATTTTGTTTGAAAATTTAATTTATAAATTTATTTAGAACTTTTAATTCCTTGCAGTTTTTTGTAAATGCGACTAAACTTTTCTACGTCATTGTAAAAATTGAAAATGCCCCCTTTGAAGCTGCCACCATATTTCGCAAGGATCTCCCAAGTAATGAACAAATTTAAGTATGAAATTTTATTCTGACTAGTCTAGACGGAAGAATATCGAATTTTGGTGAAATAAAGTTGTTTTTATCAATACTCGTCATTTCCGGTTGGAACACCTCTCTTTTTTAATCTTTTATTCGTTCATCCTATACACTTCTAAATATTTGTATAAACGGAAAATCTTCAATGAAAGCTGCCATTTCCGGTGAACCGATATTTCGGCAAAAATCACTGGAATCACCCAATTTATGCAAAACCCGTTTTCATTCCGATCAATCAATCCGTGTGTACAGGGAACAATAAAATAAGATTTTGGAACAGTTGGCGTTAGCAACGACAACAAAACACGTGCCGCAATTTTTTTCCTTTTGAGCAGCTCAATCAGCACTATTTGGCAAATGGGAGGACGACGACAAAAAAGGGCGTTTTTTCTGTCGCACGCCGGATCGTACTTGTTGGAAAGGTAGATAATCATCATCCAAGAAGAGATCATCGCTCTCGTATATCGTTGAAGTTTTGTCCGCAATGTGAAATTGATCACGATCGTCCAAATTGTATGTATGTCACAACAACGTGGTCAATCATCAAGACGACAACGTGGTAATAATAGAGGTCATCGGCGCTCGTACTCACCACAACGTAACAATTGCAAGGCTCAAGCAACGTCTATGGTGAATGAAGTTTATGTTTGAAAATTTTTTCAAATTAACAGTGGTGCTATGAAAATGAAAATGTGGATTGTGGTCCGCATTAATTTGGAATCGGTTCGAATTCAACTGGATACTGGAGCATCGTCATCAATGATCTGTTTAAATACGAACAAGGCAATCATTTCTCCCGCATGTCAACCATCAATGACTCGATTTGAAGCATATATGAGTCAACACATTTCAATAAAGGGAATCGTCGATTCTGAAGTATCATATCGTAATAAAAAGCCTTCGTTTTACCTGTGATCGTCGTAAACTCAAACGATGCTATAGATTTTCTTATGGCATGAACTGGTTTCAATCTCTTCTCAATGGTGAATTAAATCTCCTCTTACGAAAATCTGGCGAATCGAGTGTGTGAAATTTGTAACCATCATCCAACATTATTTGATTCATCAACCCTTAGTCATTGTACGACGTAAAAAGCAGACATTAGTTTGAGACAAAACGCAAAAGATAAATTTTTTATAAAGTGACGGTCAGCCCATATGGATCGTCACCCAATTCCTCGAATCAAAGAGCTATTTTACAAGTTACAAGGTGGTCAATTTTTTACAAAATTGGATGTGAAAGATGCCTATCTACAACTTGAACTTACTGATGAATCCAAAAAATCCGTTGTAATAAACTGTTCGGATTATACGAATGCCTTTCGAAATATCTAGCACACCAGGCAATGGAACAAATCACAGCTGATTTATAATTGTGCAGTATATTTCGTCTCGTGATATCTGGCGCTAACAATGAAGAACATTTGAAGAATGTTGAACAATTATTATCACGATTAGAATCCAACGGTTTGTGTTCTAATACTTTTGGGTCATATCATGGACCGAAACGGAATTCGTCCAACGTCGAAGCGATAAAAGATCTACGACGACCGAGAAACATAAAAGAGGTGGTATCTTTTATTGGTAGGATGAACTGTTATAATCTTTTTATCAATGATTTTTCTCAGGTAGCTCCACCCCTTAATCAACTACATAGTCAGGACGTAAAATTTGTCTGGGGTGTAGCGCAAGAAAATAGTTCGACATCAAACCATTTTAGCACCGGATGCTTGTTCGTACGGTATCGGTGCCGACATTTCTCATCGTAAGAATATTCGCAAATAAAAAAGAGGGATTTTTGATTATCTACGGCGTTACAAAATTCAATCAATACCTGCAAGGTCGCAAATTCGAATTGGTTGCTGGCCTTAAGCATTCTCTTAATTAGTCTCATTATTTAACCCCAGCAAAAAGTTAGTGGTTCACTCAATCAACCGTCTTCAGCGATGGGCAATCATCCTAATGAGCTACACATTCACAATAACGTCTAAATCTACAAAATACTATGACAATTCCGACGCACTATCACGTTCACCTGGTGGGCCGGAAGAAAATTTTGTCAAAAGCGAAGAGGTCTGTTTTCAAGTCAACGAAATTTACAACGGTGGCATTCTCAATTATCTAATCGATTACAATTTACTAAAGCACAACACACTCGCTCCGGCCCTCTACTTCAAAAAGTGAAGTCCTGAGTCGTTTTACTCAGAATATTTAAAGCATCGTCATAGCCTGAACAAGTTTAATGAACGAAAGACGCTTAAATCTTCATACAGGATCAGTTTCATGAAACTTCTATGCGTCAAAGAGGCGCAATTGAATTTTAAATTGCGAAAATCATTAAGGTAATCAATTTTTTGATGCTCAATCGCATCCACCGCATCGAATGGAAACTTTCATTCGGGCCAAGGGATCGTATAAAGATCGTATTGTGCCGCATCTAAAAAACATTAGTTCTAATCCGATACTTTTATAAAATGAGCTGTGGAAGCGATTGAGCATCAAAAGATTGAGTAATTTATTGTTTTTCGGAAATTTATAGTTAACCACGGCTCCCTGAATTAAAAACAGGCTGACTTAAAAATGGTGTTTTTTCGGACTTAAAACCAGCGTTTTTAATTCATTTTAAAATTGACTTAAAATCTGTAATGAAAATGAAATAAAAAAGCTGACTTTATTAATGCATATCATAAGTCATTTTAAAAATGATTTAAGAAGTGTGTTTATAAATGTCATAAAATGTGTATTTTTAAGTCATTTAGAAAATGAAATAAAATGTGTATTTAAGATCGAAATAAAACGTAAACATATATATCAGTAAAAGCCCGATTATCCGGCATCCAATTAAGCGGAACACTCAGTTAACCGGAAATTTAAGTTTTAGGATTTTTTTTTGGCTTTTTTCTTTTTTTTTTTTCTTTCATATGCATTTTTTAATTCATTTTGAAATTTTCAATTGTTTTTTGCACATTTTCACTAATGAAAGCATCAGTTGAAAATTTTGAATGGCGTTAAATTTCATATTACAGTAAAAGCCCGATTATCCGGCATCCAATTAACCGGAACACTCAGTTAACCGGAAATTTAAGTTTTAGGATTTTTGTTTCTTTCATATGCATTTTTAATTAATTTTGAAATTTTCAATTATTTTTTGTACATTTTCACTAATGAAAGCATTAGTTGAAAATTTTGAATGGCGTTAAATTTCATATTACAGTGAAAGCCCGATTATCGGGTATCCAAATAACAGGAACACTCAGTTAACCGGAAATTTAAGTTTTAGGATTTATTTTCCTTTTTTCTCTTTTTTTTCTTTCATATGCATTTTTTAATTCATTTTGAAAGTTTCAATTGTTTTTTGTACATTTTCACTAATGAAAGCATTAGTTGAAAATTTTGAACGGCTTTAATTTTCATATTACAGTGAAAGCCCGATTATCCGGCATCCAATTAACCGGAACACTCAGTTAACCGGACATTTTAGTTTTAGGATTTTTTTTTGCTTTTTTCTTTTTTTTCTCTTTCGTATGCATTTTTAATTCATTTTGAAATTTTCAATTGTTTTTTGTACATTTTCACTAATGAATTAGTTGAAAATTTTGAACGCCGCTAATTTTCATATTACAGTAAAAGCCCGATTATCCGGCATCCAATTAACCGGAACACTCAGTTAACCGGAAATTAAAGTTTTAGGATTTTTTTTGGCTTTTTTCTCTTTTTTTCTTTCATATGCATTTTTTAATTCATTTTGAAATTTTCAATTATTTTTTGTACATTTTCATTAATGAAAGCATTAGTTGAAAATTTTGAATGGCTTTAATTTTCATAATACAGTAAAAGCCCGGTTATCAGCATCCAAGTAACCGGAACACTCAGTTAACCGGAATTTTTAGTTTTAGAATTTTTTTTTACTTTTTCTTTTTCATAAAGGATTTATTATTTTTTATTATTCGAGAATTCATATAAAATATGCTTACTTTCCGTTATTTTTTTCTGTTTTATGCATTATTCTATTTGAATTGAATGTGTAAAGTTGTATTACATAGTTAGGTTAGTGAAATATTGAATATATGTATTATTAAATTTTGGGTACTCGTATACATAATATGTATGTATTTTGTATTTGCAATAAATTTGAAGAACTGTTGTATAAAAAAATTGTTTTCTGGTAATTGATTTGAAAATAAACGAGAATCCTAAAAAATAATGAAATCAAGCGAAATTCTTTCGGTTTTTACTATAGTACAGTAAAAATCCTGTTATTCGGAATGCTTGGGAATGAGAGCATTCCGGATAATAGAAAACTCCGGATAATTGAATGTTTCATTAAAACTAGAAATTTTAGGAGAATTTCGCGTGATTTTATTTTTTTTAGGATTCTCCTTAACTTTTTTTCAAATTATGTACCAGAAAACAGTTTTTTATACATCAGATAATTGAATTTATTGCAAATAATAAATACATATATATTATGTAGACGAGTTCACCCATACGAGTACCCAATATTTAATAATATATATGTATATTCAATATTTCCCTAACCCTAATTGGGGTACGACTTTACACTTTCAATTCAAATAGAATAATGCATAAAACAGAAAAAAAGTAATGGAAAGTATATTTTCTATGAATCCCCCAATAATAAAAAAAAAAATTTCTCCTCTGGAAGAGAAAAAAAAGCAAAAAAAAACTCCAAAAAATTTAATTCCGGTTACCTGTGTGTTCCGGTTAATTGGATGCCGGATAACCGGGCTGTTACTGTAATATGAAAATTAAAGCCATTCAAAATTTTCAACTAATGCTATCATTAATGGAATTGTGCAAAAAACAATTGAAAATTTCAAAATGAATTAAAAATGCATATTTTAATTCATAAATAGTATACACAAATAATAATTCACAAATGAAATTTTTGAAATGTATGTTTTTTATATTTCTCTACAATACAACAAATAACTGTAACAAGAAACCATTTTCTTAAAAACGTGAAATTAGGCATGCATTTCTATATGTATGTGTAAACAAATGTAAATTTTATGTTTATAATGTGAAAGAAAATATGCCTTTTTTAAGTCATTTTGTAAATAAATTAAAATTCTTTTTTGTAAAATGATATAAAATATGCCTTTCTGTGTCATTTTGAAATTAAATTTGTGTTTTTAAAATACCTTTGTTAAGTCAGAAAATTTGTTAAAAGTATGACTTAAAAAAGGTCCCATTTTTTCATATAAAAACACCATTTTTAAATTATTGCACTGTATACTCGCCGTGGTTTCCATTTATACGGTCGTTAAACACTTTGCAGTTGCAAACTCCTTATTAAAACCACCAAACCAATTCAAAATGCAGTTAAAATTGGTTTGATGGTTTTAATAAGGAGTTTGCGACTGCAAAGTGTTTAACAACCGCACCATTTTTAAGTCCACCTTTTTAATTTCAACTTTTTTTTAATTCAGGGAGCCGTTAACTACGTTACTTAGACCAACAATCTTTTGCTGAAATTATTGTATTGAAATATGTCGGCTTATTTTAGATTTCTATTGTTATGTCATGATAGAATAGTATAAATAACATTATATCATGATAATTTTGTTAGTATTGCCTCAACCGTATATTTGATTTTTAAAGGATGGAAGTCTTGGATAACTTTTTTTACCTTATGAAAAACTGCTGCGAGTTGTGTTATACAATTAATATATTAAATAAAATATATAATTCGATGTAACCATTTTAGTCTTTTCGGTTATCAATTATAAAAATAGGATTAGTGATACAATTGAGGAGGCGTTGGAAAAAAAGGAAGTATGTTCAGCAATATTCTTAGACGTAGCCCAAGCATTTGATAAGGTTTGGCACGGTGGTCTAGAATTTAAGCTCCAACGAGATTAGCCAAAACAACATTTTGAATTACTAAAATCTTACATCAACGACCGTCTACTTCCGGGTGAGACAGAAAGGGGAATACTCAAAACTAAAGAAAACAAGGCAGTGTTCTAGGCCCTGTATTATACCTAATGTATACAATGATTTACCAAACATACTAGAAGCTAGAATAGGAAAGTTTGCTGATGACACAGCTGTTATGACCACCGATGCTAGTATTGTTGATTCCACAAGCAAACTACAAAAATATGGAGAATAATACTCAACGAAATCAAAACATATCATCTTTACAAATAGGAAATTAGAACATCTTCCGATTAGATTGAATTCGCAACAAATTCCATATTCTGATAATACTAAGTACCTCGGCATGACGCTAGACTCTAAACTCACGTGGAAAGCGCATGTTAAAAAGAAAAGGCAAAAACTGATTTCAAATTCAGAAAAATGCACTAGATTATTGAAAAAAAACTCCAAACTGACAACGCACAATAAACTGCTGTTATACATATAAACAAATCCTAAAATCTATCTGGACGTATGGTATTTAGCTTTGGGGCTGCACAAGCCAAACTACAGTTAAGATCGTAGCATAGTGAAGGAGCATTCAAACATTCATGGTTCAAACGTTTAAAACAAATGTTTTAAACAAAGCGGTATGTTTTAAACATTTTGTTTTAAACAAGTGTTTAAAACATGATTTTAATTAGAAAAAAAACAAAAGTTATATTTATTTAAACTAACCTTAGTAAATCTTAAAAATATAGTAACTGTTACTTCAAATACATTTACAATAAAAATAAATAAATATATTTGGCCACAAAAACCAAACTCATCAGTCAGATTCAGTTAGTATAATTTTTAAAAGACTCATTGGCTTCAATTTTCGGTTTTATTTCTGTAATTCAATGATTTTAATATTGTAACTAACTTGGCAGCCTTTTCGTTTCCCAATTGATTGCGTAAAAAATGCTATGATTACTTAAATTTGAAATGTTGGTTAACTAGAAGAAAGAAACTCTAAACCTATTAAGAGACTGAATTTTCTTTAAACCGTGGTCATAGCGTAACGTAATCGTTTTAGCTAATAGGCCCGTGGTAACGATGGCTTTGGGTAAACATGCTCCACATTTAGATATTTTGTACGTTCGTTTAGTTCTTTTTTATTTTGCACCGGGAAATTACAAGAAAACCGACTAAAAATGAATTACTTCGTAATAAAAATATGTTTAAAACCACGTTTAAAACGTGTTTTAAACATATTTTATTTGGTTTGTTTTAAACAAAAACAAACATGTTTTAAACAAAAAAACGTGTTTTATGTTTTAAATTGAAAAAAAAAACAGTTTTTTTGTAACCCTGCTTGGTACATTAGAAATAACAGCAGCATGACAATGAGGAGCTGCGGAATCTACTGGATCGCACCAATGGACCGAAGCGCCTAAAAAGAACAAAGCCTTTAGAATTAGTGGTTCCCTGAGCCGCTTAAATCAAAGGACTGGCAGAGCTGGGATGATTAGCTGTAATATTATACAAAAATAAAGTTGTCCTAAAAAAAACCTTTATTATCACAAAATTAAGCTAAACCAACCAACAAAAAGTCAATCTCAAAAAGTCAATTCTGAAATGTATTCTGAAATAATGACTTTTTGTTACCGATATAATGTACTCATATATTATATTATTTCACTCATAAACAATTAAAACAACAAACACATATTTTAAATTTTAATTACATTGATTTATAATTAAAAATATATTGAATTTATAAATTTTATTTTTATTTACAAAGATACGATAAAGCAGCACATATACGAGTATGTACATAACTATATACTCTGTTTGTATGATTTAATTGGATTATCAATATTTTCATTTAAATAAAATTCAAATTTATTTGGCTTAATAAATTTTATCGATCAAAAAACTTTGTATGAAACGATTACACATTGGAATAAAATTACAACTACACAGATGAATGGTTTTTATTGAACAATTCAAATATTTAGAAAAATTTTAAATGTTCATGCATTTTTGAATATTTATAAAAAAAATATTTCAATTAATTCTGTTTTATTGATTTTTAATTTTTGAATCGATTCCATATTTGGCCGTATTTGGCATTGGAATTAAAAAAATTTAATAAATTAATAATGAAAACGAATTTGGGTCGAATTATTCTGAAGTGGGCGGGGTGATGTATGAAATGTTCTAATTTTTTAAGACAACTCAATGTTATTTGCTTGCTTAACACACGCACTCACATCATCATGTCACCATAATGTCGTCGTATATTTTGAAATAAATCAACCTGGCAAATACCATTGAACAATATTCACTGTATGTCCCATCAGTAAAATTTATAAATAAAATAAGAAAATTAAAAATAAAAATAAAAAAAATTGCGTACACGAGGTTTGAATACTAAAAAAAAAAATTGTACACGAGAAAAATAAAAACTAAGTGTATACAGCAATTGGCACGTTCAATGCGGAAAACTTTTTCATAATATTTTCATATTTTTTTTTTATTGGGTGTGTGTGTGTGTGTTTACATTTTGTTCTCTTCCGATTTTTCATTTCGATTTAAATTTGATAGTACGGGAGCCTAACAACCGAAAATTTGCGCCATCTCGGTTGTTAGCACATGGTGTAACATTTTTCGTACTAGATTTTGATTCAAATGTTCGGTCGCTAGCGCTCGGTCTATCAGTTTACATTAAACGATAATTTCGTATAATATGACACACAAACGAGTCGTTAGGCTGTTGATAACAATTTTTTTTTGGCTCATATTTATTTTACCTTGAGATAATATTAATATCTATAATTGTAATGTTTATATTCAAATTCAATTCGAAACTAAAAATGTGTGTACGATGTACGAGTATGTTATGGGGTAGAGTGAGTAAACACGATTTTCATTTGACGCGAACGAAACAATTTTCTTGGCAGCTAATTTACATGTTTGGAGATTTCATGATAATTTTATCGTCTAGATAGGTAATAATAATTACGATAACCACAGTTCATTTGGGATATGGAAAATTAACGGTGTGAAAAATATGAACCTTTAGACTCATTTTGCACAAGTAAGCTATCATTTTCGGCTCGTTGCTAATTTTGCTTCATCCCAGTGTGTACTTAGCACCTTTGAAATCTAAGAAATTTTAATTTAAGAATTATAAGGTGAGATCCTAATACACGTTTAACATAAATTAAGCACATTGCAACTGATTTCAATTTGGTGCACTTATTGAAATTGAAAATTTTATTAAAATTGAAAATTGAGCTACAATTTCCTAATTTTTTGCCAAAATTTATTTAATTTAAAATATAAAAAATAATAATATCTCCCAAAAATAATTTATTTACGTCTTTCAGTAATTAATTTATGACTATTGTACTAAAACTAGGTCTTATTGACTAGGTAATTAGATTTTTGAACATTGCTGGTATTAAAAAAATCCCACTTCGGACCCCAAGTGTTCGTATTGATTCGTACTCGATCTTAAATAAAACACTCAGGAAAACTCGAAGAAACTTTATGTGGAAATGCTAAGTGATAAGTGGTCAATTACTGGGGTCGGCCGTATAAAAAATAGGCATTATTTGACTCCAAGTTTCACTGAAAAGTTTCTTCCTAAAAAGTCAACAGACCCCTACATAATAAACAGTAAATTCTGGAAAGGTATTGATTTAAAATTTATGGTGAAAGTGCGAAATGTTCGATTCCCGCGGTCCTCCGTATAAATAAGAAGCATTACTTAGAACGGATGTTGCACAAAGCTTCAACTAAAAATTTTGTTTTAAAAAATATATAAACACTCGCCTACACAGACATTGTTTTCTGGAAAAGTGTTGATGAGTACTTTATGCTGAAAGTGTCAAGTGGTCGAACACAAGGGACGGCCATATAAACAACAGGCTTTATTCAAAACGATTGTTGCACAAATTTTCAAAGACAAATTAGTTCTACACATTTAAAAAAATGTGTAGGTTTTGTGTTAAAAACACCAAACTCAAAGGTTCTAAGGGATTTTTGTAAATCGAAAAATCATGTTCTAAAAAATCAAAAATTCGCTATATAATAGGCATTGGTTTCCGGGAAGATCTTGATGTATACTTTAAGCTTAAAGTGCAAAATGATCAATTACAGACAGGGGTCGGCCATATAAATAACTGCCATTATGTACTTGGAAAGGTTTTTGCACAAAGTTTCAACGAAAAATTTTGTTCATTGAAAACCAAAGTCCTATATAGAGTGTTTTCTGGAAAGGTTTTGATGTGTACTTTATGATGAAAGTGCAAAATGAACCGATGTGAAACTGGATTGAAAAGTAGCCCGAAAAAATTGAGTCTTTGCTTAATCTGTAATATTTCCGGGCTAAATTAAAAGTAATGCTACTAATGCAGATTTTCTAAATTTTTCGGGCCAGCCCGACAATATTGCACATATTGGTTTTGATGTGCAATTTATGGTGAAAGTGTCTTATAAATAACCTGCATTATTTGGAACGATTGTTGCACAAAGTTTCACCGTGAATAAAAAAGTGAGCACTTTCGAAAGAACGATTTTGGCCATATATCAGTAGGACCTGCTAATTTATGAAAAAGCTTAAGACTGTGTACCTGAGAGCGATTTTTTCGACTAAATTGCCGACTTAACTAAAATAATGACTGTTTCATATCATTCATTCTAAGGTGGCATTAGTATCTTTTAAATTTGCTGTGCTTCCGATTGTAAACTAAATTGTAAACTATAAACTAAATTATGGCTTTTCTTACGTCATATTGTTTTGAACAACATCGGCTTCGATGCGATTTCTCGCATCCATACGATAAAAAAATAATAAAAACCATAAATTAAAATGACTACTAAATAGTCAAGCAACCTCAGCAGAAGTCTAAATGATAAAACCTGGTGACTAATAGCATGACTACTCATTAATTTAGTTTAGTCGGCAATTTAGTCGAAAAAATCGCTCTCATGAACACAGTCTAAGTATGTGAATTTATTCAAATCAGTAAATTCGTGTTGGTCGTACAGGGGTCAGTTCAAATCAGTTTTTTCTAAAAAAAACGTCATTTCCGCTTCAATTTTAGAAAACCGGCGTGAGCCGATATTGTTGCAAAATTAATTTAGAATCTTCAAGTTCATAGTAGGATTTCTCATAAATGATATACTTTTAAACGTATTTGAAAAAATAAAACAAAAAGCTCCTCATCTGAGTGTCGATTTTGTACCAAAAATGAAAACGCGAGGTGAGCAAACCGGAAAAACATAGTAGTGGTTATTTTATTAATATTGGTTTGCGCGTCATTTTGTTTATATATTTTTTTAATTGATGTGTCAAATGCGGTTTCGCATGTTTTTCAAATATTGGAAAATTAAAAATCAAATCACATAGCAAATAATCGGTTCCACTGCTCAAAAGCAAGCGAATAGAAGAGGTGAGGTATACGTCATCATCATAAATATTCAACCGGTTCAACCGGAACTTTTTATTTTTCTACTTGCCTTTGCAAAATTGACGAACAAAATGTACAGATACATGAAAGAAAAAATACAATATAAATATAAAATTGTATTTTGTAAAGTGTATATGTACACAAAATAATTGTTCACCTCGCCAGCTCGCGTTTTAATTTTTGGTACAAAATCGATACTCTGGAATCTGCTACTTTGGGTGGACCGATTTAGGCCTAAAATCACTGAGTTCTCCCAATTTATGGAGAACGCTTAAGTCTAAGCTTTACCCCAATCAGTCGGTTCGGCGCACAGAACTTTTTTTAGATGCTATTTTTTGATTCGGCGTTATGCCGCGAATGGTAGATAAGTCTGTCAAACTCTTGAGGACAAAAATTGTCACAATTATTATACTTTATTTTACTTCGTGGCAGCCAATATTAAATAAAAATCCGGTCCCGTGTTATATTGAGTGTATACTCAATAAAAAATTATGAACAAAATAAATAATCTTCCAATTTTTATACAAAGAATTAATGAAAATATGAATGGTTAATTTATATATATAAGCATAAATGACAGAATTGTAATAGGCAAAACTTTCTCGATGGTGATCAAACCAATTAATGTGCCAAATTCTTCCTTTCTGTGGCCCTATAATAATAGGGAACTGGGAACAAATTTACACAGCTTTTGTTTACACAGCACAAATTTTTATAAATTGTCAATAATATTTCCATAGCGAAACTAGCAGGGAAAATTATTTCGAATTTTATTTTGTTTTCAAAAGAATTTCTACTAAGATTCCATATTCCCGGGAATAAATGCACGAAAAACAACAAATATGCACAAACAACAAACATGTATCTATGATTAGTGAATTTGTCAGACCGAAAATGTTGATGAAAGATTCCATGCATCTGCCGATTTTATAAAATTTTGTAAATGGAGAAATAGAAAAGGTGACCTTATTGTTCGTTGAGACTAGAATACGTACTCGCATGTGAAAATGTGCCGTTGGGTTAATGCAAGCCATTTGAAAACGGTCGATGTGAATGTAATAAAAGTGAAAAAATGATGGAAATTGTGTCTCGATCTGGAGAAGCTGACAGCTTTGTGTGACTTTAGCAAGATTATGATTGCGAAAAACGGAATCATTTATGGTAGAATAAATGGAAAAATGAAAAAGCATTCCGCCAGGCTAAAAGTAAATATTGGAAGGACTTTGTGTTAGAAATGACAGATACGTCAGTCGAGGTTAGCATTTTTATCAAGGTGAAGTTCACAAACGAGCAACGATTGGAAACTATTAAAAATTGGGATTCTTACTTATTTTCCATCTATAAGTCAAAAATTCAAATTTACCCGCGATCCAGCGTTAATGGATAGAAAAGTATGGTTTGGTTGGGAAGTTGATTGTGTGTAAGTAAGTCTCGATTACCATAGTCGTTGTCTTACAGATTGACGCTAAATGGAAGCATTTCTTACGGTTGTGTATTTAATTCGAGAGTTTTGAAAATAAACCAATATACGGAACACTCACAAACACCATTACAATCGAGAAACCAAAGTAAAATATTAAAAATTACTGTGGCAATTCTGAGTCTGTGGTTGCAACTTTAAGAGTGCTTACTCCAATTTTCGGTCGTTATAATCGCCGTACCAGACAGGCTATGCGTATACTATAAAGGATAAATTGGAGTCAAAATATTCAATATTGGTCCTGTGCCAGTAAGACAAAACACCGGTCGAAGTAACAAAAATATCGCAGTCGCACGTGCTTCAGTACAAGATATGCCAAATTAGTCGATTCCACGCCCTTCACAGGAATTGGGATTCCCTCAAACCAGATTGTGGCGAATTTTGCGTAAAGATCTTAACTTACAGCCTTACTCTTGATCATTTACAGTGACGACATTTTTCCAATTGGGCTCTGCTAACGTTTGAAATATATCCTGAATTTCATTGAAAAATCATCTTCAGCGATGAAGCTCATTTTTGAGAACAGCAAACTCACTTGTGCTTCATGATACTCCATTACAACCACAAAAAGTAACCGTGTGTTGTGGGTTTCATGCCGGAGCTATGATTGGACCATATTTTTTTCGTAGATGAAAATGATCGCCATGTTACGGTCAATGGAGTTCGTTATCGTGTTATGTTGAAAGACTATTTTTAGTCAGAACTGGATGGATAGTGATACGTGGTTCCAACAAGATGATGCCACATGCCATACAGCTCATGCGATTTAAATCCATTGGCTTTCTTTTTATGGGGTTTCGTTAAGTCGTATTCCAAAAAGCCACCAACGTTAAAGGACCTCAGGGACTGTATAGAAAAATTTGTTTGGACAATGAGAAAGAGAATAAAAAAATTATTGCGGTATTTTTTGATATTAAAGGCGCGTATGACTATATGCATCCCGTGGGAGTTGTGTTGTAATTACCCTTTCGCAGAAAGTAATTACTTTTTGTACTCTATGATCGTACAATCAAATTGTTGTATTTGGTTTAAATTTCACTACACTTCCTTGTATTACTATATTTGGTGGGTATAATTGGTAATGAATACAAGGCGGCACAAATTAATTTTATCTTTATTTTTATTAATTTTAGGTTAGGTAATCTTGATCGATGTTTATTGAGTACAAACTTTTTTAGACTAAATGTACAATGAAAAAGGTACAGTCTCGAAAAAATATTAACAAAATGTACACGAAATTTATGTTCTAAAATTAGAACCTTGTGCTTAAACACAGATGTCGCGTCGTGATTATAAGTTTCGAAACTGCATCACAAGGGTGTCTTGCATCCAGCTATACTTTTGACATTTTGTAAGTTGAAGCTGTATACATAACAAAATTTAAGATAAGTAAATTTTAATAACAATATTTTAACTTATTAATTAAATTTCATTTTTCTTTTCAGATTTGGTTAAATTAATAAGAGTAAGCTATGAAAGTTAAATACATGTGTATAATAAATTAAAGTAGTATGTAAAGTACAATGTAATGTATTATTACTCTTAAAAGTAGTACAATTTAAGAGTAATAATACATTACATATTTTGTTTCAGGAAATGTTGGCTGCCGTTGATCTGACACACTTCATATATGTATACATGACAGGATTATTTTATGCTACATTTTTCCAGGTTTAAACAAGTTGAATGATCGAATTATGGAAAATTTCATAATTCTACGGAAAGTGTATGATTAGATAAAGGATTTTGTGTGTGATAAGAAGGTTATTTTAAGAAAGCTTGAAGGCATTGGGTTGCCACATGGAAGCAAAATATCTCCCTACACTTTTCAGTATGCAGACCTCAGGTGTTCACAAAATTAATGGGATGGATCAATTTGTCTTACAATTTGTGGATGATTTTTTTGTAATTGGGAAGGGTTGCTACATTAATAAGGCTATTCAAAATGCGCAAAAGGGAGTAAACGAAATAATTGAACGTTTAAGTGAATTCGACTCTTACGGTGAATCCGTAAAAATTTGCATTAATAAGTTCAAATTGTGAAATTGGTGTTAAAATTATAAGAAGTCGTGTTTCAAAAGACGTTAGCATTCTCGAAAACTAGTTATGGAATTTGTGAGTATGGTGATCTTACTATCGATTAATTACAATAGGTCTTATTGATAGGAACCAATTTTATTGGTAGAATATTTTCATAGCTTAGGCCGGATTCATACTTCTTCGTTCATTCTTTCAAATAATGTTTTGACTAAACATCTCATGTGAAAAAATGCAGAAGAAAAAATTCGTCATTCTGGAGCTATTTTTTTTATAAAGATAATTGTTATTGTGTATAGCGGCGTTTTCGTTACCTTAGCAACTTCTTAATTTTCTGTCCATAGGTTGAAAAAACTCGCTCAATTCCAGCACTTGATACCGTAGCTGAATGTAGCTGCTTCGCTGAAACAAAAAGTTTTTTTGCTGATTTGTCGTTCAAGTGCGGCTCGCAATGTTAAATGTTTTACATTTGCGGTTGTGTTGGAAACAAATTTATAACTTTTAATGGGAAATGATTTTGCTTGGTAATTTATCATTTCAGACATAACTTGGGAGTAATTTTCGGCCATATACTGTATTGCACTGCACATTCAAGCTGTTTCTCATTTAATTTCAGTCCTTGGAAACGTAGATCGGTTAAGTTTACAGCATAGTGGTAGTGGGCAGGTGTAAGTACTTCATTTAAGCGTTTATGGCATGCTTGCTAATCTTTTGGCGATGAACCTGTATTATTCTCGAAGTTCTCCATTATATGTATCGAAACCTGAGTCACTTCACCGATTGTGCAAGTATCCCTTCGCGCTTTATACAGCGCAACCGAAACCAATTTAAGTTTGTTTTTAAATAATTTTGTGGGTTTATTTTTAATGCTAAGTTAATAACTTTAGCAAAAATCGCAGCATCGAACTATGTCCGGTTTCTATTTAGGTTTCTAATTTTTTGAGATAATAAGTGAAAGAATCCAGTGTCTATGTATGTATACGGCCATAAAACGGCCAGGCACTGATTTCTTAAACACTTTGTTAAAAATATAATTAAAAACATATTATTAAAAACTAAAAAAATCGCTTAAAACAATAAAAAACGTTTTTTTTGTTAGATTTAAAAAAACAAGTTTTTGCCAATCCCGGTTTCAACGAACAATTTTGTTTTGAAAAATTAAATACCTCTATATAGACAATGTTTTCTGAAAACGTCCTGATATTCACTCTATGCTGAAAGTTGTAAGTTGCCTCTTGTGAAGTGTCTCATTTTTGAGAAAAATTATTATGGACTAAAAATTTCAACATTTTCTGATCAGATTTCCAAAATTCAGCTAAAACAACGATTTTTATCAAAAAACTGTTTGTTTTATCTAAATAAGTTCGACTATAATCTTTGTGATTAAAAGAAAGTTTTTATTCTAAAACATCAAAAGACAAAAATATAGACAGAGGTTTCTGGAAAGGTCTTTATGTACTGTTTATGCGAAAGAGCTGAGTAGTCGGTCGCTTGCGTCGGCCATATAAATAACAGGCATTATTTGGTTGGTTGTTTCACAAAGCTTCGACAAACGGTTCTAAAAAAATAAACTAGACTGCGCTTTCTAGATAGGTCGGCATATACACAGGGGTCGATGAAATAAACGGCAGGCATTACTTGTTTCGGTTTTTTGAATAATGATTTAACGAAAAATGATGATCTAAGCAAATCAAAAAAACAGTATATGGACAGTGCTTTCTGGAAAGGTTTGGGAGTGTACTTTATGCTGAAAGTGCCTAGTGCTCGATCTCAAGATTCGGCGATATAAATAACAGGTATTATTTGGAACGATTATTGTGCAAAGTTTCACTTGACTTTAAATATGTAGTTGTAAAGGAATAATTGTTTGTTATGATCTTATTCATATGAACGAGGAGAAAATACATTAATGATTTAAAGAGGTGTTAACGAAGTTCCCAGAATAAAAAAATGAATCGATAATGAATGGAAAGGCGCTGGAGCCCAATTCTACCAGAAGTTGAGATACTTAAAATAAAAACATTTGATCGACTAACAAAACCAGAACAAAAATTAAATACCAACTTGAATTAGTTCAATCAGAACATACCCCAAATGGACAATACACCAATTAGGACAAAATAAATTACAACTGCAGCAGCAACAACAACCATAATAACAAGAAACTGAAATGCATCATAAACAAAAATTACAATCACAATTGGAAAAGCTACAATTTCAAATGCAATGTTTACAAAATAAAAAATGGAGGAGTGCACATGTCGAGGCCAAAAACTTAAATACACCACACTTGATTTCTAAGGCGAGAAATACAATTAACCAGAATTTTGGTAAAACCAGTCATGTCATTCCTTTTTAAATATCAGAAAACGTACAATGACAACCCTTCTGAAAAATTAAATCTTTAAATATTTTAGAAATTTATATTTTTTGTTTTCGTGCTCTACTTTCCTTTCCTTTCAGGTACACTGATGGAAAACTTTCCTTCCAGACACACTGATTTTTGCAAAGTTTCACCCCCGAATTATGGAAAAATCTGACGTATAAAGTTATAATACCGATCAGCCAATTCATTTGAAAAACATTTCCGCTTATATTTTGGGCCAATTTCGTAACAAATTTTTTTAAAATATTTTTCAAAAACTATAAAGCCGAGAAAGATTTTCCTAGGAGCTGCTACGTGCGGTACACATAATTGAATAAAATAGTTTATTGTCAAAAATCGGAATTTCCACTTAAACTTTGGTAAAATGGCATAGACCGATATTGTTGAAAATTTAAATTAAAATCTTTATCATTTTACTTTTCAAAATATTTGCAAAAAACGAGAAAGTTCCTATGGAAGCGAGCACTTTCGATAGAAAAGCGGTTTTGGCCATAGATCAAAATTTATCCAAATCAGTAAATCCGTGTCTGATGGGGTCAATTTTTTGTTGAAAATCAGTTTTTTGTAAAAAAAAAGAACATTAGCTATTTCCGCTTAAATTTTAGATACCCGGCCTGGACCGATATTTTTGAAAAAATTAATTTAGAATCTTCAAGTTCATAGACGGTGTTGTCATAAGTGATAGACTTTAAAAAATATTTGAAAAAATAAGACAAAAAGCTCCTCTCAAATCTGCTACTTGCGGTGGACTGATCTAGGCCAAAAATCCCTGCGTTCTTCCAACTTATGAAGAAAACTTTAATCTAAGCTTTACCCCGATCAGTCGCTTTGCTGTAGAAGCCAAAAATTTTTGGTGTGCACAGCTCACATTAACAAAGACCACAGATAAGCACCGAGCTTTTTTTAAATGCTATTTTTGGGATTCGGCGTTTTACGAAACAGACAACACAACAAAATATGACTTTAACAAGAAAGCCATAGCTTATCGCCCAAATGGTGATGTGCCAAATTCTTCCTTTCTGTGGCCCTATTCTGTGAATATTCCACTTGTGGCCCTATTCTTATATTTCCCCGGGAATAGGGAATAAGGGAGTAATTTTCATATAATTTTTGATTAAATTATTTTTTTCTGCACACTAAAAAGTAAGAGCTATTTTTTTTAACAAAACAAAATTAGGAAAAATTTTCCCTGCCATTTTCGCTATTGAAAAATTGGGGTAGATTCTCGATTGGTTAGCAAGCAAGCAATTTGCTAGCCCAAACCCTGACTACTCAATCGTTTTTACTAAGGAAATTCAAATTTCAAATTATATTTTCAACAAGCTTTTTGTTTATTTTTTTTGCGATTTCACAGTAGAACAATAGAACAATTTTACTGTAACATCACAACAAAAAAAAAACAAAAATTTTATAAAAAATGTATTTTGAAATTTAAATTTCCTTGGTATAATTGATTGAGTAGTCAGGATTTTTGCTATCAAATTGTTTGCTTGCTAGCCGATCGAGTATTATTATCCCAATTTATAAAAATTTACATGAACATTTTTTTCCTCAGTAGGCGAGAAAAAAATAGTTTGTTAAAAAATTAGCTGTGTTTCTTGATGCTTGATCTGATCCGGTTCAGTTCATGTTTCATGAAACAACGCAAGGGCGCTTACTAGATTTCAATTCAAAATTTGTGTTCTAAAACAAATTTTGAATCAGTGGCATGGTGGGTGTCATGTCACACGGCAATTATATGTAAATTCTTTTTTAAGTTTCCTATTCCCGGGAAATTACCAGTGCCACTGAAAATAGGGAACTGAGGAAAGAATTTAAACAGCTTTTGCCTATAAATCAGTTTTTTCTGGCTTATTGAGGAAAAAATGCAAATTTTTATCAATCGTGAATGGAAATATAGCGAAACTAGCGGGGAAAATTATTTGTAATTTTATTTTGTTTTCAAAAGATTTACCTCTAACGTTTTAGCTATATGTCTCTAATTTCCTATTCCCGGTAATTAGCAGAAAAAGGCCACTGGAAATAATTGCACAAAAAACAATAAATTTGGACATGCCTCGATTATTAGTGAGTGTGTATCTACCCCAGACCGAAAATGCTGCTGAAAGGTTCCAAGCCTCTGCCGATTTCACTCATAAAATTTTGTGAATGGAGGAGTGGAAAAAGTGGCCTAAATTTTTTGTGTGGACTAGAATGCGTATGCAAGAATGTGGATTTGGGTAAAGATCTGCTTGAGAAAAATTCAAATGACTGACGACATTTTGGATTCAGACTTGGTAAGCCTGGGGTTCTCCTATGAAATTCTTGATCGCGTATTTTTTTTCGACAATTAAATTTTAATAATTAAAATTATATAATCCAATATTTAATGTTTTATGTATAATTTTATAAACATTTTATGTATTTGCAACGATATTCGACGTTAAACGGTGCGATTTTTTATAAGTTTCTGGAGCGTTGGCTTACCAAATCACTTGGAATATTGGGAAGGGAATTTGGGTTCAGATCACTACATGATCAAATAGATCATGAGTGATATCGATAATTTTCGAAGAAAATGAATTGGATAAGGTCTTGCTTAATGTGAGATAAAACGAAAATGTAATAATGTGAAAGAATTGTAAAAATCTGAAATGACCTATCGCACCCCATCAAATCATGGATGGAGTATGTTAAAAATAGTGAGAGAGAAACATTTTGAAAATCCGAATTTGGTGAGTGATATACGAGTATGTGTGACAGGCTGTGTGGTTTAAAGTATGATTTTAATGTAAAAAATAACCTTCTGGAAAGTGAAGGCAAGGTGAGAGAAGGTAGTAAGGGGATGATTGAAAATGTTGAATGGGATGAGTTCTTGAGAGTGTTGGATAGTTTCAAACCCACCACTACATGAACAACTCGTGTAAGTTATGGAATATTTAGCTGTATTTTTGGGTCTTGAAAGGCATATATATTTCGTGGAAGTTGCACCAAATTTTTGGTAATTGGAAAATATCTCGGAAAAATATTTTACGTGTGAGATGAAGGTTATTTTAAAAGGTCGGGAGTACAAGTTGAATCAAAATATCATCTATTATTTTCAATATGCGAACCTCAGATGTTCGCATAATCAATGCACCTGAACTTGATCAATTTGTGGATGACTTTTTTGTAAATAGTGATGGTCATCGCATTGACAAGGCGATGCATAACGCGGAAGAGGGAGTAGATATTTGAAATTTACGGTAAAAATAAATGTGCATTAATGTGTTTTAAAGTGATAATAGCAAAATTGGTTTATAAATTAGAGGAGAGCGTGTTGCGAAAGGCATATTGACACCACTTTCGGACCAAGGATATGATAACGGGTTAATAATCGTTGGACAAAGTGGTCACAAGGATTGTATTACTATTATCGGTCATATTGTAAAAGTATCTTGAGTTATGTACTAGTAACGGTAGAATCTAAAAAGCACAGTAATATACCAATCGTATAAGTTTACAACAAATTCTAGTTGGATTAAGATTTGAAATTTTATTTAAATTGCTGTAAACTGCCATACTCCATCAAAAGCTCCAAGTTATCATTCTACACGAGTACGCAACCTATCGATCAAATCGTTATACAATATTTATTCAATTTTAATGATTTACTAAACAAGCAGCAGTATCAATCAATCAAAATTCATTTATCTTCGTCGTTTCAGCAGCATCGTTTTAGTACATCAAAAGATGCTAAAGGTAAAAAGCATCCTTTTCAATATTTCAAATAATAATTTTATTCTATTTTAAGACTTCACATACTACCAACATATGCACGAGTATATGATATATATATTCCCGTTGACTAGACTTGACTCGTTTATTCGTATATATGTTCTTTGATATCGCTGCAGGCATCCTCAGTATACTGATACTCCTTTCTTTCCACAACATACGAGTAAATATCTAAATATATATAGTATTTTTTCAAATTTTAATCTTCTGCCTCAATTTTGTAGAGAATTTTTTTTTATTCGTTTAGTGGGACGACTTTATAACTTTTTCCGTATTCTGGGATATAAACGAGTATCTGTCTAGAAATAATTTCTTTATAAAAATTTCTATGCTTGGGATGATGATGTGATCATAAATACACTATATGTAAAGCATTATATAAAATATAAAATATTAAAATTTATAAAAAAAATGTTCTCAAAAATTTTAGAACCTCACATTAAAATTCATACATTTTTTTATTCATGAGGATGTGAACGGGTTAAATTATGGAAAAAGAATTTTATAAAATTTATCCACAAATACTATAGATTTAAAATGGTTTTGAGATGATTGACGACTATTATTGAAGTAGACCAAAATAAATCTTTTAAGGACTAATATAATGGTAAAAGCTAACAGATATCAATATCATCAGGAATGGAAATATTTCTGAATAACTAACTGTTAGTCATAGGAAGGGGGGAGAGGGGCATGTGCCATGGCAAGATAAAATGTGACAACATCGACATAAAGCAACTGTTGCTTGGATTAGTAAAACTTTTGGTGACCGCATGGGAATAGAATAACATAAAATGCCAATTCCAGCAGCTTAGAAACTGGCTGGGATTCAATGAACTTATCAACTACTATTCTGAAAAAGTTTTATAATGTAACCACAAAAAAAATAGAGGCCAAGTTCTGTAGCGCCAGCAAAATAAATAAAACCCGTTAGGCGAATATTATAATTAGAGTGTTTAGAAACGGAAGACCTGCTAACATGTTTTTCAGCACATCAGTTGATCCGATAAGTTAAGGAATCAGATAGATACCATTCAATCTTAATAAACTTTATAGTTTAAGAACAGCCAAAAAATCAAACATGGCAATGTCAAAACTGGCAAGCCACAAAATAATTCAGTGGTTATGTTTTACATTTACAACCCCTTCGGGACTCTCTTCATATTTAAATCACACATTTGGTGGAATGTGCACATTTCCAAAGACCATTAATTCTTTACACAAAATGCAGAGAGGGAGAGGGTGATTTTTTGTTTTTAGATAATTGAGTAAATATCTGACGAAGAGAGAGCCCTCGAAACTAGCACAAACTAAAAAATAAAAGAAAAAACTATATTCTCACTTTATAGTAAAATCTATAAATAAATGATGATGTTTTAACTAGTCGCAACCAGAGTGCGGTTTCCACTGCAGCACAGCGATTTCGGTAGCTTTTCCTGTATTTGTTTTTAACTTTCCGGGTGAGTTATTTAAGCTGAAACTTTCAAATATCTCGGAAAATATGAACTACGATAAAAATGAACATTATGAAAATTAAATCATTCTAGAGTGGAAATACATTAGTGCTAAAATTAGGACCTTCCGCCTCTGTTTGTAAGGGGGGTGGGGGGGCAACTTGGAAACTAAGATAGGAACCTCTATTTTTTATTGCAGATTTGGATTCTACAGCTAAAAGTACGTAGGATTTCCTTGAAATATTTTTTTCGATTCATGATAGATGGCGCTGTAATAGGCGATATTAAAATTTTTTTCGATTTCTCCTACTGAGAACATTATGCATACCATTCTGCAATATGATTGCATTAAAATTAACACGTTTTCAATGTAAATACTTGAAATTAGTTTTAAACAAATTGTTTTTTCTTATATTTAAAAAAAAACTACTTTTAGCGTAACACAGGAACAACGACGGCGATGATTTTGCATAGGAACATGCGACTAAATTTGTTTTCAAATAAATGATATTTTTTGTTTTAAAAATATCGATTCAGTTCAAAGATTATTTCGAAAACAATAAGACCTGTTTGCGTATGGCTATTACAATTCAAAATGGAGTATTCAACTGTACAAGAAAAAATTGAAATGGTCCTGGTTTATGGAGAAGCTTCTTGATAATACGGTCAATCTCTACGCTTCGCGTTTTCCAGGTAGGATTCGGTACGTTCTTCATTTTAAAGGACTATCAAACAATTCACTGCTGATGGAAGTGTTCGACCGAAGAAAACGACCCGTCGAGCAACAGTCACTGAGGAAAATAACGAAATTGCGGCTGTAGTAGCTTATAATCCTCATATAAGTACACGAGAAATAGCTAGCGTATCCGAATTATCCCAGACCAGTGTTTGCAAAATTTTGAAACGACATAAGTATCATCCGTTTCATATGAGTTTACACCAAGATCTTCATGGCGTTGATTTTGAAAATCGGGTAACATTTTGTCAGTGGGCAGTAGAACAAATACAGCTAAATCCCAATTTTTTTCGCTATGTGTTCTGCCGCACTAAACATAAATGACTTAACTGCATCATGGAACGGTTAATCGACACAACATGCATTACTGGAGTCGACACAACATGCATTACTGGATTTACCACACTGGCTTCGCCAAGTTGAACATCAGCGCCCTTCGACTGTCATCGTGTGGTGTGGACTTAATTGGTAACCAACTCATCGGCCCCATATTATTAAAGCAACTTGAATGGTCACATGTACCGAGACATTTTGGAAAATGAACTGCCAACATTATTTGAAAAATTGAGCATAAAATTGCGACAGGTACCAACAACCCGTGAGAATATGATTGAGCGAATAAGTAATTCTTGTGCCGAAATTCCAGCATACACGCTTCTAAGTTGTGTACATTCATTTGAAGTGTGGATTAATAAGTGCATTGAAGTCAAAGGCCATCATTTTGAGCACTTAATTTAATTAAAAGATGACGTCCACGTCGTTGTTCCTGTGTTACGCTAAAACTAGTTTTTTTTTAAATTTAAGAAATACAATTTGTTTAAAACTAATTTCAAGTATTTACATTGAAAACGTGTTAAGTTTAATGCAAACATATTGCAGAATCGTATGCATAATGTTCTCAATAGGAGAAATCGAAAAAAAATTAATATCGCCTATTACAGCGCTATCTATCGTGAATCGAAAAAAATGTTTCAAGGAAACCCTACGTACTTTTAGCCGTAGAATCCGAATCTGCAATAAAAAATAGGGGTTCCTATCTTAGTTTCCAAGTTTCCTCCTATTCCCCTTACAAACAGGGGCGGGGCTCCTAATTTTAGCACTAATGTATTTCCCCTCCAGAATGATTTAATTTTGATAATGTTCATTTTTATCGAAGAGTGCTTATTTTCCGAGATATTTGAAAGTTTCAGCTTAAAAAACTCACCCGGTTCTCCATTGACATTTCATCCTCAATTCAAACTTAAAATTGAAAGATTTTTATTGTCGATATTTATTGGGGCGAGTGAATAAAAATAACCGAAAGAGAAATAAATGAGTAAGTTCATTGCATAGTGAGACTTAGGAAAAGGTTTGCCCATTTTTTCATTTGCGAAGAAAAAACAGCTAATATGAAATAAAATATTGCAATGTCAAAACCAAACTTGGGATTAGTGCAGATAGGAAAATTAAACCAATCTGTTTCTCAACTACTCCTAAATTATTAGAACAAAATTCTGCTTGCATTATAAAAATCGTCTGGAAAATTGGCTATTTCAATTCAATTGATTATTAGTGCAATCTCGATCTAGGCATGATTTCTCTTGAAATTGAACTTCTCATTCAAGTGGAAATCCGATTGCTGTCGCGCATCATTCGGTTTTTGAAAATGGTCAAGTACCATGTCATCTGCAGTCAGTACGACTTCAAAGGACAAGCAATTCTAATCACACAAGACATCTTCGAGGTCACCGAGAAGTTGCCAACGGAGTTCCCTCGATCATCTGATTCTGCAGGTTTTGTCTTTATCACCGAAACGCTGGAGAATATTGACATCACATGCGAGTTCCCAATTTTACGCGAGCATCTCTTCCAAGTCGAATTTCAACCACTGAATACTGGACGATCTCCATGGTTAGTGAAATCAAGGAAAGGTGATGTTTGAGGACAACGCAGGCAAATAGTGTTTGTTTCTAGATTCTCCAATCTAAGTTGATTAGCATCTCTTGATGAATACCATCAATGGATACAAATCAGCTTGATCAGTCACGATCTCACAGACTACTTCTTCTACGCACTCTCAATGTACGAGTATCGTCTTGTTATGGATAATATCAGTGTCTACGGGAAGATGATCCAAAAAAACATCTAATGATTGCGCAAATCAAATGCTTAGAACCTCCTCACTATTTCAATATATTCAACTGCAATGATTTTCACTGGGAAGGTCATTTTCGCGCATTGTTGATTGCCGATAAAGATGGCAACAAGGATACAAAGACTGGGGAAACATATGATGCGCGGGGGCCCGTTGAGAAGTATCCGGTCGTAGTAAGCCGTCACTTATAATTCGAGTCAGCGCAATGATTTTGGTAAAATCCGATCATTCAACAATGTTGGTTTATCATTAATGGCGCATCGAATTCTAGAATCGAGGCTAGCTCCATCTTCATATGCTCGTTTGGGCCGCATGCACACCTAACTACGATTCACCGGAAGGAATTGACAAAATCGATGATGTCATGTGAGCTGCCCGAAGACCTGTCGGATGTCGCTTGATCTTCCCGCATATTCCCAGCGAACGGACATTGTTGCCAACACCGACCAGTTCATCAAAAATAGAGGTTGAATGTGCATTTTGAAATGCATGCCCGACGAAAATTTCATTAATAATTACAACATCAAACTGTTGAAATGTGGGATGAACAACAAGGAAGTTCAACCTTGCGGTAATAATGAGGCAATCGCAATGTACATCGCCAATTACTGCCCACAGAACGAACCGACAGAGATGTCATCCGGTTTGTGAGAAGCCATTCGAAAGGTTCGACAAGAAGTCAGTACCTTAGCAAAGCTGTTCGTTTTGGCAAACTTTATCGTTCTGCAAACTCGTTCAAAATATGCGACAACAAAGAGACACGACTTTCATCGAACGACTCCGACTTGCGAATTGGTGAATTTAAGGCGGATAACGTCAAGATTCTTCTTGTCTCCGCAATTATTCAGCAAACGCGATTGTCGGCAAACACTATGCTCCCAATACCATGTTCAACAAGGCAAACAATTGGTAAATCATAGAGCAGTTGACCGTACCTCAGATGCTACCAAAGATATCTCCAAAGTTGATACTGAAAAGCTCATCCCAGAAGACATCAACAGGGTGATTGTACCGTGCGTCGATTTGGACAGGCAGAAACATGCCTAAGCGGCTTCATTTATACAACGTTTAGTAGAATTTGCGAATCCGACAATTTAACTATTTTGTTTACAAAACAGAGGTGAAGTACCTTCTAATCTAATTTTTACTAAGAAAAATATAAATCTATATTATTTTGGGATAATCGTACGCCACCAAGCCAATTACAAGACAACCACAATTGTAAAATTTGATGGCTGCCCGCATGACAACACACAGGCGCAATTTTTTCTAATACACTCTTCCCTCGATTTACACAGTACTCGGATTTCGCTTCTTCTCCATTAATAAAATTAAAAATAGTTCTAATATTAAAAAAGTACAAATATTTCGATGTTTAATGTGCTTTAAGCGCGTTCATTTCATTTTTGTATTTTACTCCATAAGATTCTATTCGTAAAAATTTTCAAAATGAAAGATCCATCAGTGGATAAGGTAGCAGAAGATAGTCACGTTGCTATTTTGTAGCAACCCATCAGGGGATCGAGCTCTTAACTCATTATTAACGCGAGCTCGCTCAAAAACCACGAGCGATGAAAGGCGTTAATAGCCGTGTTTTATTATTCGAGCACTATCCGGAGCCGGATGGAAAATTTCTACTGAAACTGTAGCTATTATTCACTGGTGTCGCTACACCATAAAAATGAAAAATAAATACATCCATAAAACAAACATTTATCACTTGAAATATACTAATTAACATTTATTTTGACATGACGTTATAAACAAGAATTCATCTTACCGTGTTTTAAACTTTTATTGTAAGATTAAATTTCTAATGGTTTCAGGAGTTTACAAAATAAAAGCCTTTTTCAAATTTCTCATTGAAATGACATAGAAAATTGGCTGCTCCGGATGAATGTATCGGGCGCTAATAAAAAACAGGGCCACTATGAATAATTTACCAGTTCATTGGCGAGTAAATAAAACATTTGGAAGGGTTGAACTTTATTTGAAAGTTTTTTTCACCAGTGCTTCATTCCCAAAGTAACAATCTATTTGGAAAAAAATCTTTAGATTTTATACTATTAGATAATTCACCAAGTTGTCCAATGGTAAAATTGAGTTTTTACGGCCCAACACAACATCAATGATCCAACCTCAAGACAAGGGCATCATTTCTACTTTTAACGCATATTATATTACAACTTTTACCGATATTTTAGGAGAATTTGATCATAATGCACTTATGACTGTTCATAAAGTGTGGAAAAAATGTTTTATGTGGAATTGTGTGACACATGCTGAATTAGCAGTGGCCAAGTAAAATTGAAATTAACTCCGATAGCGAAGAAACCGTACACCAGTTTACTCCAAAATTAATTGAAGAGGGCCTGCAGTTAGACAGAAGTTAGGCCGACAATTAGACCGCAGCCGTTTTTTATTTCATCGAAGAGATCTGAGAGATAAAGAGAAAGCCTTTTCCGTTTTTTTATTTTATCGGATCAATCCGCTAAATTTTTTTTCGTTTTTTTATTTTTTTATTTTCTCTGACCATTTTCAGATCGTCATTTTTCTATCTGTATTTTTTTTCAAATAGTTCAGAGAAAAAATTTGAAATATTTTGACAGAAAATATGGCGGACGCTGTGGAAACATGATTGGTAAAATTATTTTTATCTTATTTTTATTATGTAATCTCTCTGATTTATCTGATATCACGGATACAATAAAAAATAGGCCAATGGAAGAAACGTCTATTCCGATAGTGATGTAACAAATTTGCTAACGAAAAATCGGGCCCGCGATTTTAAAAGCTGGGATGACAATTTAATTTAAATTTAATCTTTTTTGTTTTAATTTACGTAACGTGAATTTTTTTTATTTCAATATTTTTTTATTTCAAAAGTTTATAAATTTAATGAATAAAATTTAGATTAATTTTGAACCAAGCTTAGATTTTTATAGTATTTTAGTATTTCTTATTATTCAAAAAAGCTTTCTCTCTTCCTTGGGTTCTTTAACTCAATTTACATGGTTCTCAGTGTATAGTGGTATAGTGGAACCTATCTACCTTTTTAATGTGATTTCTTTGTTTCATGTTACATGATTTCGATTTACACGATAATTCGTGAAACGTATCTACCATGTAAATCGAGGGATGGGTGAACATTGAATGAGTGAAAACAAAAATGATGAGTAACTTGAAACAGTATTTAAGTAACAGAAATATTACAACCCACCAAGGTGAAGCTATAATGCAGATTTTTCAGTCGCGAGTGTTGTGTGTTGAGTGCTGTGCAAAAAGACCAAGTAGTAGTCGGTAGTCGCAGCAAAAGATTCTGATATTTTGGGTATGCTTGCTTATTTGTGCTCACTAGAAATTCCGACTTTGTCTTCTTTGTTCTAGATTCAAAAGTACTGTATACGACGTAGTAGTAGAGAGAAAACGGTTTGCTGTTGTAAGTGACATGTTGCTTTTTGTACGCTTTTATTGGCTGCTATTATTGACTACTTTGTTCCTCTACAAAAGAGGTAAATTGCAGGTGTTTAAACTTCTGCAGTCTAACGAGGAATTGAGAAGAAATGTTCGGGTATAATTATAAAATTATTGCTATAATATCCATTTTTGCGTTTTTAGGTTAGGTTTCAGTGGTTGACACTAAGGCCATTTTTGGCCCATTGTGACGCATTCACGCCACATCATTAACCCGTTCACCTATTCACCTACTCACACAACTACAGTATACCACCTGCACATTGCAAGCTCAATGTCAACCTGTACATTGACGTGGACGGTGGGCCGGCGCTGAATTCTGTAATCGATGAGGAAAATTCGATTTGCATCTAGCCTCTGATGGGATTCGAACCCAGTTTTTGTGTTGGTTTTTACAATATTTCAGATACTCTGTGACAGAAGAGCGCTACTAAAGAACAAATTGCAGCCAGTTGAGAATATTTTATAAATATTTGATCTATATAACATGAAAAAAGAAATGCCGCTGGGAGAAGCCAGATAATATTTTTATAATCAAAACATTGCCAATTTTAAACTAAGTTCAAAATTTGCTTTGGCATCTCTCCAATCAACTAAACCAGCTGTAGATCAACATTCATTTAAAACTTACCATCAAGTGGCCAGAAAAATTTGGTGGCCAGAGCATGTAGACTCATTGCTATGTGAATTACTAATAATAATCTCCAATGACCTATTATCCCCCTCAACCGCGCGCAGCTGTATTATGTATTATTACAATTTTTTGAGTATAATTCAAGTGAATTAGAAACAAAAATATCGAACTGCTTAACCAGTAAAATTGAGAATTTGGAAGTTAAAACGGCAAAATTTGTATTACTAAAAATAAAATTCGAACTAAGTGAATAGTTAAGCAAAACGATATCCGTCGCAGACGGAAGGATAACGGAAGTTGAATCTGCTTAGTACAAACAGATTTTTTACATAAAATTAAGATATCAGATAAAAAAATGATAAAAAAAATCACAAAAAACAAAAAATAAGTTAAATAAAATATTAAACTAGTCAAGATAAATGAAAAAGTTTTTTTCAGCGTTCGTTTCGTCATATTAAAATCTCTAAAATGGCAGTTCTGATTAGCTTCATGCAGTATTCTAGAGACAGGCTCATTCTTACCGTAATTAGTTCGATGATCGTAGGTTCGAAAGATATGTGCCGTTTTTAAAGTAATTGATGAATGAACACCACGTCTGCAACAACTCGGCGCTTGCTAAGTAGTTATACATCAACTAGTTTGAGACGATCTTGGTATGAAGACACGTTGAACCTGTCCACACACGCTACCCCGCGTAAAACAAAGGAAATACATCTACGCTGAACTGCCTTAATCCTGTTTATGTGAACTTCATGATAAGGCGTGTGGTCGCCTTGTGGCTCGCCGTGGCTAGCATACTCGAGCAGGGGACGAACGAATGTAAACAAAGAGCCTCCGTAACATAAGGATCGCCGAATTCTTTCGACAAACGCTTGATGAAACCGAGTGCATCAACCAAGCAAACGATTGATGATACGATCGATGTGGTATCTTAAATTTAATTCGCTGTCACAAATGACACCCAAATCACGGATAGAACTTGCTCTGGTAACGGCATCATTGTTAATGTAATAATGAAGAGAAATGGACTACACATTGGGACACTACAGATGTTTCTGAGAAAGGCACTGATGCTGTTGACCGGAACAGAACATAATATACACGGTCTTTAAGATATGAACCCACCCAACGGAGAAATTTGTGAGGAAAGCCAAGAGCACTAAGCTTAAACAAAATAACTTCATCAGAAATCCTGCCAAACGCCTTACTAAAATCGGTGAAGATTACATGTGAATTAAATTCAGTAAGGTTTGTAGTCTTCGACCGTGGTTTGAGGAAACAATGCTGATAGTCAGAAAACGGTTTACAATGAAAGTACAGTGAATCATACACAATACTTTCGAACAGCTTAGGAATACAAGATAATTTTGCAATCGGTCTGTAATTACAGATGTCAGATTTGCAGCCGTTCTTATTAATCGTGACAATAAAAGAACTTTTCCAAATAGATGAAAAAATTCAAAGCGAAAGCGACTTTTGTTTTATTTAAAATAGTGTTAAAGTCGATGTTAGCCCATAAATCACTAAGTTTCATAAAGTCGGCCTTACGAAAATTGAATCGAGTTGGGGTTTCAGAGTCGACAGTAACAATACCTTAATCCAAGAGGATTAGGTTGGTTTGCGATTCGGCGCTATTGTTGATAACAGAGGAAAACACAAAATCGAAGCTGCCTGTTCAAACTGTTCTTAACGTTGCTGATCTGAAATAGTCTAGAATTCGACATTTTATCAATGAATAAAGTTGACTTTGACGTTTAATGCATTCGAAGCAACTTAATGCGTCTTATCATCTGAATAATCAAAACTAAGCCCGGGAGATTAAAATCACCCACAACACAGATGTCATCTTAAGTATCCATCATGTCAAAGACGAAATCAACAGCCTTTAGTAAAGAATATGCTAGCTTACGATCTGACTAAGAGGGCGAAAATAGCAACATAAAATAAAAACCTTTTTTTTTATTATAGTTTTGATACATATTAGCTCGATATTGAAGTCGATTCCTTGTACATCTTCTATTTGTCTTTTCTTCTATTATTTCAAAAACCACTCGATATTTATTTCAAATTTTGTTTTTAAATTTATAGCATGCATCGAGTTTCCTAGTAAAAATAGCAGCATAGAAGAAAAGAAAAATAGAAGGTTCACATTGAATCGACACAATTATCAGTGTTGGGAATGGTAAAAATTTGACTGTCAAAATTGATATGTGTAATGCAATAAGGACACCAATACCGGTTAAACTTGTGTCTGGAAAGTAAAAGTCATCTTTCCAGACGACGTTAAAATTCGAGATAAAAAACTCTTGAATTGCTGAGACAACTTCGCAAGATTTAGCTCTTAGTCCCCTTACGTTCTGGTAGTAGAGGGACAAGCGTTTAAGTTTTTTTGGTACGATGATTTTTTAACTAGTCACCACACTAGTTTTCCATTGAAAATCCATTCTAAATTTGAGAAATCGGCATTGTAGCATTGCATAAGATTAGGTAAAATCAATTTTAGGCTTAAGAGGACATTATATACTGTCGATATTTATAGGGAAGAGTGAATACGATAAACCGAAAGGAAAATTAATGAACTGATTCCAAAGTGGGAATTAGCAAAAGCTTTGTCCATTTTCTCGATTGCATCTGAACTTACAGAATATGACATTTCCATCATATTGATCACTCAAAAATAAAAAAATATCTGGAATATATCACTTCTGCCATTAGAACGCATACACCAAACGAAAATAAAGAACATTCCACACAATTATTTTTTGCTATACGAATGCGGACATCTGTGCCACGTTTCAAGATATTCTGAAATATGAGTTTTAGTATTTTAAGCCCGCCCCGATCACCATGGTTATAAGTTTAACAGAAATATTATCAGTTTATTACATTTCATTAACTCATAATATTACATTTTCTCCATTTTCATCCCATTTCGTTCTCGAGTATGACGAGTTATTTAGGCAATTGACAAATTCTTATAAAACCACCCTCGTATATCAGCACCAAATCAATTAAGGCTTGGGGGTTAATCAACACATTTCGGAAATAGAAAAAAAACGTCGTTTATTTTCTTGTGGTGGGCGTGTCTTTTTTTTGTATATCTTTCAAATTATTTGATTATAATTTTCCCCGTTAAAGGGATGCTGTGAATAATGGTAAGGGTTGTTTGTATGTGTATAATAAGATTGATGTAATTTATAAAATATTCATCGTCTTTTCTATAAATTAATTTGCATATAAGGGGGTGAACATTTTGCTACTAAATTTATTTAAGAAATAAATTTATACACAAAGCTGTTGTGGTTATACTTTGTCACGGCGCGGTATATCGAATAAAATTTTTAATTATTTTAATTAAGTATGTCAAACAAATAAGAGCGTCGTATCGCAAACCGCATAGAAATTAAAAAAAAAATTATTAATAATCGATTCAATCAATCCCGACATATCTAAATATAAATTATATTATTGAATTAATTTATTGTGAACTTTATAAACAAAACTTTATAGCATTTTATGATTCAATCATCTCTTTATCTACATTCAATTCTCATACAAAGGTTTTTTTATTATATTTTGCTTCCATCAGCTTTTTTTTAGCACAAAACAACTTCAAATTCAATTATATGTTTGTTGTATACACAATTTTTTGTTGAACACAATAATAACATAAAACATAAAAGCTAACTATCTCACGTATACATTTAAAAGCATAAAAAGCATAAATAATGGTAATAAGATCGAGGGGAACAATGCTTAACAATAAGCAACAGAAAATGTATACTGTATCGGAGTAATTGAAATTGGCTGCCATGCTCTTAGAGCTTTATGAATTATAATATTCTATGTTGCAGTATTGTGGGACTTACGAGACATCAGGAGATACTAATCATTCACGATTTAAGCTTAGTTTTCATATTGAAATGGCAGATTAATAAAGGGAATTTGAACCATTAGTAGCTCCCTACATATTTCGTAATTGTCAGTATGCTTTAAACTCATCGTTTTCGATGAACGAGTGTTCGATCTAGCTTATAATTAAACCTGCATTGCCAAAAGTAAAACTTTTGGTGTATGTGGCTATAAGATCGGAACGTTTCTTGGACTAGCATGTATTACAAATTAATTACATTTCAGTTCAAAACCACCCCTATGATTTACCTTAAGGGTAAATTTCACCTCTAAACGAGTATTATCATTAAACACTCATAGAAATCAAACAAGAAAACTGGGTGTGTAACGAAATCACGGTTTTTGTTATAAATCCCAGTTTTGAAAATCCCGGTTTTCAAAATCCCAGTTTTGTATAAAAAAAAATCCGATTTTTTGGAAATCCGTGTTTAAATTTTTAAAATTTGACATGTGGAAAAATGGGACTCTTAAATGATTTTTTTACAAAATTCAAAAATGAGTGCGATAAAATTGTAGAAATTTGCTAATAGGGATGGAATTTGGCCATTTCTTAACAGATTTTGTTGAAATTCGATACGTACGATGTAAATGGGATTATGAAATGATTTTTAGATAAAACGGTCAATAAAGATGAAACTAGGCCATTTCTAAACCGATTTTGTTGAAATTTTACACGTGTGATGGAAATGTATTTCGAAAATGATTTTTTGATAAAGTTCTGCAATATGGCCATCGCTATGGAACTAGGCCATTTTGCAACCGTTAAAATTCGACATGTGGGATCTAAATGGGATTTTATATCATGTTTGATAAAGTTCTGGAATATTGTCATTAGGGATGGAGCAAGGCCATTTCTAAATCGATTATGCTGAAATTCGTCATGTGCGATGGAAATGGGGTTGTTAAATGATTTTTTGATAAAGATGTGGAATATGGTCAATAGAGATGGAATTTGGCCATTTGTCAACCGATTATGTTTAAAGATGACACGATCTAAATGGGATTACTAAATGATTCTCTGATGAAGCTCTGCGTATCTGGACAAAAAGGGCGATATATTTCAGAACTTAGGTAAAAATCATTTTAGAATCTTATTTCTATCACACATGTCAAATTTTACCGTACTCTGTCAAGAAATAGCCAAGTTCTATCGCTACTGGATATATTCTCGAATCGACCGTGTTCTAGAACTGTATCAAAAAAATCAGTTTTGAATTCGAAACATTGACTGACATGTTTTTGAACCCCACTCTCCTCCTGGAATTTTTTTCTAAAGGCCCTCGGAGGGCTAACCTGAAGGGGAGAAGCGATGCGACTTCCCGAGTGCCCGCGAGAGTTATTGAAAAATCTACAATTCGGTATGTTTTCAAATGGCCGGGCTGTATGTAGAAGAATCGAATGTCGAAGAGCAAAATTACGAAGGGCCGAATGTGTTGAAGGGCCGAATGTCTCGAATTTTTTTTGTCAAATATTAATGAATTTGCTTGATAAAATTTTCCTTTACCAAAATGTATCACTGACTGGATACGTGGAATTTTGACATTCGGTGATTACGAAAAGAAATGATAGAAGCGCAGCGACCCGACATATATAATCCGATCATATACTCCCACTCTTATCGGTTTTTAATTTCCTATAAAGTTTTTTTCTAATTAGGGAACGAAGCTACGGAAGCGCCGCGACTCGACTTATATATCTCGATCCTTTACTTTTTTACTGTGAACGGGTTTACTGTTTAAGTTTTGTTACAGTCGTTTTTTATTTTTCAAAAAATTGGAATTGCAATTTCAATTTTCGAAAACCACCAAAAACTAGGAATTTGACGAATTCTAGAGCGAGTTTCAATATATGGCACTGTTGTTGTAATTTGACAACAAATCGGAGTTCAGTTTTTCTAATCTAGAAATATCTACAGATTCTAGCTGACGTTTCTGAGAAAGAATTTTGGAGATTCGTTCTATTAAAAATTATATTAAGAAATTGAGCATTTTTGACGGTTTTCAAAGTGCGGATAAATGCAGCAGGGAAACTTTCGAATTCCAAATGAAACTTATTGCATACCAATTAAGCCAAATTTGTTCTAATTAGTGCTCACGAGGAAAAATTAGTGCTAGTCCAGGAGCCGAAAACACAGGAAAAGAAAATTTCAAATTTTGCCTGAAAGACTAAACCAATAAAACCCAATTTCTAGAAAAAACCAGAAATAATGTAAGCCTAATTTTAAAACTTTCCAAAGGCGGCTAGACTACGTATGAGAAGTTATCCCCGGATTCTATCACCGAAAACAAAAAAATTAAACAATCCCCACTAACATAATTATGTATATACGTCTTACTTTTGTGTAAAGTCAGCCCCGCCACTTTTAATATTATATTTTATTTCAAATACACGTCATATGTGAAGTTAACCCCGAATTTTATTAAGATTCTTTTAATTCGGAAAACACAAAAAATAAATGTAATAATTTAATAAAATGAAGTAAAATAATTTTTAAATTGGCTCATAAATTTGTCAGATAATGATAATTTGGTTATAAGATGGAAAACACATATCTCACATTTAGGAAAACACAAAAAAAATCGCCACCTAGCCAAATTAGGCTCCAAACAAAATAACGTATTACATCGTGCTGGACGAAAATTTTTCGCTTCACATGTAAAAATTATTAATTTGTCGGATCAGAGCTATATGGTTTTGAGATAGCCAGACCCATACGTCACTTTCCGCAAAATATGAATAAAATCGTACCGTTGCAACCTAGCGAAATTTGGCTCCAAACAAAATAGTTACATGTAATATGTTTAAGACTCAAAATAATATTTTTATTTGACATGTAAAAACAATTAGTTTGTCGGATCAGGGCTATATGGTTTTGAAATAGCCAGACCCATACGTCACTTTTCGGAAAATATAAACAAAATCGTATTGTTGCAACCTAGCGAAATTTGGCTTCAAAAAAATATTTACCTGTAATAAGTTTTTGACTCAAAATAATATTTTTATTTGACATATAAAAAGTACTCATGTGTCGGATCAGAGCTATATGGTTTTGAGATTGCCACAACCATACGTCACTTTTCGCGAAGTATGAACAAAATACGAAATTAATACTTTTTACATGTCAAAATAAAATATTATTTTGAGTCATAAACGTGTTACATGTAACTATTTTGTTTGGTGCCAGATTTTGCTAGGTTGCAACGGTGCGGTTTTGTTCATATTTTGCGGAAAGTGACGTATGGGTCTGGCTATCTCAAAACCATATAGCTCTGATCAGACAAACTAATACTTTTTACATGTCAAGCGAAATTTTTCGTCCACACCGATGTCATATGATATTTTGTTTGGAGCCTAATTTGGCTAGGTTGCAACGGTGTGATTTTTATGTGTTTTCCTAAATGTGAGATATGTGTTAAAATGTTTTATTTCATTTTATTAAATTATTACATTTATTTTGTGTTTTCCGAATTAAATTTTTTTTAATAAAATTCGGGGATAACTTCATATATGACGTCTATTTGAAATAAAATATAATATAAAACGGGGCGCGGCTAACTTCACACTAAAGTAAGGCGTATATAATTATGTTAGTGTTGCCTGATTATTTTTTTTATATTTTTGGGGATAGAATCCGGGGATAATTTCACATTCGTGCTAGACCAATGAAATTTTTATCATAGAAATATGATTTTCATAAATTTTCATTCGTAAATTGGGGAAAAACAAACTAGCCCCTAAAAGATACTATATTAACGTACAAAATACAGAGCTATACCGTTCATAATATTTTTGTTGAACAAAAAATTAAAAAATAGAAATAAAATATTATAAAATCCAAGAATAAGCAATTCAGATAGCACATTCCTGCCAGGCATGTTCATTGCCATCCAAAAAATATAGTAGTTAAATTTGTGGTAACCCATACCGCCGATCGTAGAGATGTCCACCCATATCTTCGAATAGATTACAGAATATTATACAGTTACAGGGATTAGCATCCGATTCTAATAGGTTTTGCTATGCCTAGAATTTATGTTTTCATTTGTACTGCCATTATCAGAGAGGTCCACGGAATTTCGTCTACATTTTTCGACAGCTTATAATAAATATTTTCTTGAATGCAATTCATCAGAATCTCAACTTACATTACAAAGTGATTTATCAAATCTTAGTAAATGGTTCTATTTCCATCGGTCGCTTACAGCCGATAAATCTAGAGTTGTGAAAGAGCCGGACCTTCAAAAAATCAGTCTTTAGTCTAATATATTGTAGTTCGTTCATGGTTTGGCTATAAGACAAATTACTAGATCCATCTTTATTTGAGCTTAAACTGATTTTAAATGCTTGGAAATGAACTTAAGGAAAAAATAAAATCAAAACAATTCAATAAATTATCATCAAAGTTTGATGAGTGGACAAGCCTACGGGCCAAGAGATACCTGAATTTTTATAATTTCGATGTGGAATTTATAAATTTGGGTTTCGTTCCGCCATACACAGAAGTTGTGATTCATATATAATGAGGGAACTTAACAAATTTGGATTGGTTTTGAAAAATGATATTGTGGTCACAACATGTGACGGAGCACCAGTAAATATTAAATTTGGCAAAGAATCACAATCTGAAATTATTCGATGTATGAACCATGGGTTACATCTTGGCGTTGCAGACATTTTATATAAAAAATCACCCCGATTACGGGAAGCAACAATAGAAACAAATGAATTCAACAAATCTGATTGTCATATTTAATATGATGATGAACTCAAAAATGAAGAATATTGTGAAATTGAATATTCTGACTAAATATTTCATTCGAGGTATGCACTAATTCAGTTCGCAATTTTACACAATTTTTCAAGAGTTCCCCTGTAAGCAATAAAATTTCACAGCAGCATATTAAGCAAATGTTCAATGTTGAGATTGAAGCAAACGTTCAATGTTGAGCCTCTAAAACTAGTTGGAATACTTTACTACTTATGATCCAACGATTTTTAAAGCTCACTGATTGCGTAAGAAGCACTACATGTTTTGAAAAAATTAAATATGTTCGAAAATATTTTTGAAATAATGCTTAAAAATATTCGTAATGCTTTGACCTGTACAAGTAGCAGTTGAAGCTTTGCGAAGAAAGACGCTAATTACGGCCGAAACCCAAATCACATTCACGAATAAAATTGATCAGCTAGAAATATTAATTAAGTATCTTTGACGAAGTATTTGAAAAATCCAAATACAAAAACCAAATCACTAACTAAACCGGGAGTTTCTCTATTATATTCGTCTAAAACAGAAATGCTTGAGAAAAATCACAAGAAGTCGTTAATGTTTAGAAAAGAATGTCATTTTTTCGAAGCAACAAGGAAAAGAACAAACAACTTAGAATTGCTTTTCAATGCCTTACTTACAGTTAAACCAACTTCAACGGACTCAGAAAAAGCCTTTTCTGTATCAGCGAATTTTTGCAATAAAATTAAAAGTCGTCTTGGTAATGAGTCGATAAATGCTATAGTATTTCTAAAAGACTATTTTTTTTCGCAAACAAAAAATTATTTTTACTTAACTATATTTGTAATATTTTAATAAATTGTACCTGGTTTCATTAATTTTTGTAATACAAAAATTAATTTTTGTGTCTGAATTAGGATTAAAAATAAAAATTATCAAAAAATTTCTATTTAATCGCGTTTTTTTAGCAAAGTTATACAATAAGGGCGATTTTATTACAGGTTTAATTTTTTTCAAATCTAAAACCGGGTTAACCAGTTAAACCCTGGTTTTAGATTGGAAAAAACCCGTAAACCCTAATAACTAACCGCAAAACACACCGCAAAAAACTAACAATAAAAAGTCAAATTTCAAGCATGGTAATGATTGCATAAAATTGTCTTTTTACGATGGCACATAGAAATATTATCAACTTTGAGTGTGGAACTTTGAACTGTTCTAACAATTATACTGCGATCTATAGATGTGACGTTTAAAGGGATGATGAAATTGAAAATGTTTGCCCTAAATAATAAAAAGGATTAAATTCGCTACATTGTTTTTTCGCTACATCTTCCTAAAGGAAGTCGTTACTTTAGACAAATACCGTGAATATAAAACAATATTTAATTTAAACATTTAAATTCATGCCATAAAATATTATGTATGTAATGTATTAAATTAAAAGCTTCCCTTGTTAATATTAAGCCCATTCTCACCCCATACCAATAATAATTTTGTATTTGAATATATGATTTATTATGAATTATAATAAATTATTTATATATCAAATGTTCCTTTTGATAATTCCAATATTATATGTACGTATGTATATGATATCGGTTCACTAAAATATGTAAATGTATGTAGATCTAATAATGTTTGGTTATGTTAATGTATTTATGTATTTTGTCATGTAATAAGTATATGATTAAGTGAAAAAAATGAGTTTGTTAATATGCTTACTGCATGCTGCTTCGTCTGATCCATCAGAACAATCACGATTTTCATCGCACATCCATGTCAATGGTATGCATTCCCCAAGTGATGAACGACATGCAAATTCTTCCGATGTACACCGTCTCAATTCTATAAAATAAAAACAAAATATAATTAATATTTTATATGCGATAATAAGATGTTAATTTTTGAGAATCATCGTAAACAGTAATAAACACAGTATCCAGCACGCAACTAAAGGAACGACAATGATACTCAATCAATTACAACCACAAACCGAACCAGAAGATAAAGCCAAAAAATACGTACAAAATAATTAAATCCAAAATTTTATAAATACGGATATAAAATATTCACACACAAAAAATAATAAATTACAGCAATTTATTTGGAATATTCTCGGAATAGAACAATATAATCAAATTAATTAATTAAAAATAAAATTTTTTTGCTTGAAATTTAATTAAAATAAATTTTTCGACACAAAAGCAAAAAAAAAATGCTTATCATCTTTATTCAAAAAGATTCGGTTTATCTTGTTGAGAAAAAAGAAAATTAATTCGAAACTAAAAAACATTTTCCACAAGATTAGGACCGTTAATCTTACATAAATATAAACAGCAATACAATACAACACAGAAGATGATAAAGATAACTTTTTTGTTATTTATTTAATAATGAGCGGAAAATGATTTTTATTCACAAAGTAAATTGTTTAGATGTGGAATTATGAACGAATAGTTAATAGACCAACACAACGGTTCTCTGATTGGAGAATCTTCTATCAAAGGAATGTTTTTCTTATACAATAAACTGGACGAAAACGCAATCGCATATATACATATACGGCTAAATAAACCTGAATACTGGTAGAAAACAATAACTAGAAAAACAAATCAGCTAAACGCTACCAATCATCGGATTTGGAATTCACAGATAGCAGTGAATTTTTAAGAACATCTAAACCTTTGATACATTTTTTTTAGAAATCGAATGAAAATGAATTAAATGTGAATTGAATATGAATTGAATATGAATTGAATATGAATTGAATATGAATTGAATATGAATTGAATATGAATTGAATATGAATTGAATATGAATTGAATATGAATTGAATATGAATTGAATATGAATTGAATACGAATTGAATATGAATTGAATATGAAATGAATATGAATTAAATATGAATTGAGTATGGATTGAATATGAATTGAATATGAATTGAATATGAATTGAATATGAATTGAATATGAATTGAATATGAATTGAATATGAATTGAATATGAATTGAATATGAATTGAATATGAATTGAATATGAATTGAATATGAATTGAATATGAATTGAATATGAATTGAATATGAATTGAATATGAATTGAATATGAATTGAATATGAATTGAATATGAATTGAATATGAATTGAATATGAATTGAATATGAATTGAATATGAATTGAATATGAATTGAATATGAATTGAATATGAATTGAATATGAATTGAATATGAATTGAATATGAATTGAATATGAATTGAATATGAATTGAATATGAATTGAATATGAATTGAATATGAATTGAATATGAATTGAATATGAATTGAATATGAATTGAATATGAATTGAATATGAATTGAATATGAATTGAATATGAATTGAATATGAATTGAATATGAATTGAATATGAATTGAATATGAATTGAATATGAATTGAATATGAATTGAATATGAATTGAATATGAATTGAATATGAATTGAATATGAATTGAATATGAATTGAATATGAATTGAATATGAATTGAATATGAATTGAATATGAATTGAATATGAATTGAATATGAATTGAATATGAATTGAATATGAATTGAATATGAATTGAATATGAATTGAATATGAATTGAATATGAATTGAATATGAATTGAATATGAATTGAATATGAATTGAATATGAATTGAATATGAATTGAATATGAATTGAATATGAATTGAATATGAATTGAATATGAATTGAATATGAATTGAATATGAATTGAATATGAATTGAATATGAATTGAATATGAATTGAATATGAATTGAATATGAATTGAATATGAATTGAATATGAATTGAATATGAATTGAATATGAATTGAATATGAATTGAATATGAATTGAATATGAATTGAATATGAATTGAATATGAATTGAATATGAATTGAATATGAATTGAATATGAATTGAATATGAATTGAATATGAATTGAATATGAATTGAATATGAATTGAATATGAATTGAATATGAATTGAATATGAATTGAATATGAATTGAATATGAATTGAATATGAATTGAATATGAATTGAATATGAATTGAATATGAATTGAATATGAATTGAATATGAATTGAATATGAATTGAATATGAATTGAATATGAATTGAATATGAATTGAATATGAATTGAATATGAATTGAATATGAATTGAATATGAATTGAATATGAATTGAATATGAATTGAATATGAATTGAATATGAATTGAATATGAATTGAATATGAATTGAATATGAATTGAATATGAATTGAATATGAATTGAATATGAATTGAATATGAATTGAATATGAATTGAATATGAATTGAATATGAATTGAATATGAATTGAATATGAATTGAATATGAATTGAATATGAATTGAATATGAATTGAATATGAATTGAATATGAATTGAATATGAATTGAATATGAATTGAATATGAATTGAATATGAATTGAATATGAATTGAATATGAATTGAATATGAATTGAATATGAATTGAATATGAATTGAATATGAATTGAATATGAATTGAATATGAATTGAATATGAATTGAATATGAATTGAATATGAATTGAATATGAATTGAATATGAATTGAATATGAATTGAATATGAATTGAATATGAATTGAATATGAATTGAATATGAATTGAATATGAATTGAATATGAATTGAATATGAATTGAATATGAATTGAATATGAATTGAATATGAATTGAATATGAATTGAATATGAATTGAATATGAATTGAATATGAATTGAATATGAATTGAATATGAATTGAATATGAATTGAATATGAATTGAATATGAATTGAATATGAATTGAATATGAATTGAATATGAATTGAATATGAATTGAATATGAATTGAATATGAATTGAATATGAATTGAATATGAATTGAATATGAATTGAATATGAATTGAATATGAATTGAATATGAATTGAATATGAATTGAATATGAATTGAATATGAATTGAATATGAATTGAATATGAATTGAATATGAATTGAATATGAATTGAATATGAATTGAATATGAATTGAATATGAATTGAATATGAATTGAATATGAATTGAATATGAATTGAATATGAATTGAATATGAATTGAATATGAATTGAATATGAATTGAATATGAATTGAATATGAATTGAATATGAATTGAATATGAATTGAATATGAATTGAATATGAATTGAATATGAATTGAATATGAATTGAATATGAATTGAATATGAATTGAATATGAATTGAATATGAATTGAATATGAATTGAATATGAATTGAATATGAATTGAATATGAATTGAATATGAATTGAATATGAATTGAATATGAATTGAATATGAATTGAATATGAATTGAATATGAATTGAATATGAATTGAATATGAATATTCAATTCATATTCAATTCATATTCAATTCATATTCAATTCATATTCAATTCATATTCAATTCATATTCAATTCATATTCAATTCATATTCAATTCATATTCAATTCATATTCAATTCATATTCAATTCATATTCAATTCATATTCAATTCATATTCAATTCATATTCAATTCATATTCAATTCATATTCAATTCATATTCAATTCATATTCCATTCATATTCAATTCATATTCAATTCATATTCAATACATATTCAATTCATATTCAATTCATATTCAATTCATATTCAATTCATATTCAATTCATATTCAATTCGTATTTAATTCGTATTCAATTCATATTCAATTCATATTCAATTCGTAGTCTGTTCTTAATGAATTTATATTCAATTCGGATTTACGCTATATCCAAGTTATATTTTAGAAGTGTTCAAATCAGAAATTCCGATTTGTTTGGCTTTAATGGCACAGAAACTCTTGTAGGGAATAAATTTCCCTGCGTGAAGAGATTATTGCCATAAAATTAATATGACAAGATATTTTAATTTTCCAGAACTTTTTCTATACAAATATTTCTATTTATAGTTGGGTACATTGTTTGCTTGCTTGCCATTTTCATATAACGTAAATATTTTTTGCCGTTAGGTATGATTTCTGATGATGCCATCGAAATGAGGAAGGAAATATTTTTGATTTACGAAAGGATTTAAAAATATTTACTTTTGTTTGTTTGTCGTCACTAAGGATTCATAATAAATTCATATTTAAATGAAACATTTTCAATCGATAGTATTTGCTTTCCGAATGTTTGTGAGCTAAATTGACATCTTTTGAATTTTGTTACAAATTGCTATTTCCATGATAGAATCCAGCAGTGAAATGAATGAGTATCTCAATTTGTTTTGTATTGGCAGTTTGATCAACACATATTAGAATAAAGGTTAAAATATGTGAACCATTTTTAAAAGTATCTTAGTTGATGTTAAAAGGTAAAATGTAGTTCTTAACCCCGAATACAATAAAAATGGCAAGCAAAATATTTGCAATTTATTTTAATCAATTTTTCATAAGAAATAAGTCAAGGATTTATTTAGCAGCTCTAACACATTGATTGAAAATATTCATAATTCATAAATCTAACACCGTAATCGTAAATTCAAAACTTTTCATCCAATTTTTTTTACCTACCTTCATACACAAAATCAATTTGACTTTTCACAAAAAAAGCACAAAAACGAGAAAATTATGTTCAATAACTGACGTCATATTTAAAAAGAAATTCTTTCTATTTAGTTCTGCATGAATTGAATAAAATAAATTTTCTTTTCATTTTCTTTGCCATTTCTTTTTCCCTCCGCTCCTACTCTACTCTGTCTCCGCTGGCATCGTAGCATATATATTGAAAATATTCAAATATCTTGAATAAAATACCAAATGAAAAGTGTAATAAATATGATAAGAAAGAAAAGTTCGTTTGAATAGATTATTTTTGGTTAATGCAAATTTATTTTTTTGGGTGTGTGTGTATGTGTGTGTGTGTGTATTATTATTAAAGATTTTGGATTAGAATTACGAAAAATACGAGAAAAATCTGTAACAGATTCAATATATTGCAAATTTATGTATGTTCTAACTTTAGTTTCTTCGTATATGTGAAGAGTGGAGTATGTGTATTTGTGGTTTCGTTTATGATTTCCAATTTTCATTTAACGTTGGCAGCAGTTTAGTAGGAAAAACATGATTAAATATAAATCAAAAGCGAAAATAACAAAAAAAAAACCATTTCCATATGTGAAGTAATTTTTGGTAGGTATTTTTTGGTTAAAGTGGGAATTTTGTACCAAGCATGTTTTTTTTTTTTTGTAAATGTGAGGTGAAAAATTTGAATATATTCGTATTTTTTTGTAAACCAAAGTTTTTGGAAAAATATTAAATAACGACAATACATTTTGGGGGTTAAATTGAATGCTTTTCCAAATAGTATGTACAATATTTGCACGCGTCTTAAATCATTTTACTTGGAGGTTTCTTTAGTCACAATATTTTTCATTTACATATTTTATGCCAGCATGTCACAACAAATCGGCGTACAGAACAAAAAAAAAAAGAAAAAATTTAAATGAAATTTCGTTTCATTTTCTCGCAGCATCAACTTACCAACGTACCCCCTCACCCCCCCATTCCCTGCTTTATTATTCTGTTCTGTTTCGTTTTTTCGAGAATTATTATTTTCGATTCTGTTATTAAATGGCTAAACATTTTGCTATTAGTATTATGGTGTAGCGCGCTATGGGAAAACATCATGATTTTTTTTTTTAACATTTAAAATTAAAAATAAATTTGTCTCGTCAAATATTTTTCGGAATTTGGTTATGGATTTTCAACATTTTGAGGATAATTTTAAATAATCATCATGGGTAATAAATAAAATTGTTGTAGGCAATCCCTTCGTTGAACGATACAAGTTCGCAATTTCTTTGAAAACAGAGCGCTGCGGTTTCTTTAAATTTTCAATTTTTCATGGATTGATGCCTATTGAAGTTATTTTGAAAATTGTTGTTCCCAATGCAATAGAAATATAAAAATAAAGGAATAAGTTGCTGTATTTTATTTTCACCTGGTTCAAATGATACCACATCATTAAAATTGTATGAACATATTAATAATTCAGTCTAGTTTCGCAAACCCGTAAACTGATGACGGACGGCCACCGTTTTCATTAATTTCCCAATAACAACACCCGGTACATTAGTACACAGAAAGTACATCCTTAGTGAAACATTAAAAAAGTAACGAAATTTTTTCCTTTTAGTGCCAGAGTTGCGACAATAAAACGATAAAACATTGAATTTTGTAATCCCAAAAAGCATGTTGCAAACAGCTGCTACATTTTATAAAACAGAAAAAACTTGTGAAACCTTTAAAAAAATTCTAAAAATTTGATGTCATACAGATATTCTTCCGCTGGTCAGGATGACCAGTACAAGGTAAAATAACTGTTTAAACTTGATAGATGAGCCCAAGATTTTATCCCAGAAGTATAAAAAATGTCAAATAATACTAAATCTGTATTTTCAACCCAGCATAGCATGTTTTATGTTTTTGTTAAATATGGCGAACTACTATATACCAAACATACAGATAGCGCCAATCTCATCACATAGATCGATCTGGATTTTTATGTTCATTAGTTGAACTTGTGGTTTCTGAGTACCGTAAATTAGAATCTGACATAACCGTAAATCAGCATCCTAAGTGTGAATTACCGTATCTGGCATTTTTTCGCAAATGCGATTTTGATGTCAAAACGATCGTCGCGAGAAACTGCATCTGAATATTGTTTCATTCACTCATTTTTTTCGCATCATAAACAAGAAAAAATGAGCGAACAAGTAAAAGCGTATGTGCTAAGTCTTTTATTTAATCAGTTTATGGCTTCTGATGAAGATAACAATAATTGCTCCAAAAAACGCAAGAGAAACGCTGGCACATCGGATTCGATAGTTGAAAAAAATTAGCGCCATCAAGAACTCGGTAAAGACTATATAGGATGGATGGAACCTAAAAACAATAAAGGTGAAAGAGGTGTACAGCGAAGTAAGAGACCATTGGGACCGCCATGTACCTCCCAAAAATGTACCGCCATGTACCTCGAAAAATTTGAAACTAGAAGTATCTACAAAGACTTAGCTTCTGACATTTCAGACCGAATGAACACTACCAATTTAGTATATTTTCATTTTTTAGCCTATACATATTTTAAAATTAACTAACAAATATATAAACTTCTGCTTTCCGTTAAAAGTTTCTTACTGATGGTTTTACAAAATGTTATTCTTGAAGAACACATCGACGAAAGTAACTTGAATAATATTAACTTGAAAAGTACTGCTCTAGCTTTCAAAGATTTAAGTTTTATATACTAAGGTTCAAAAGCTGAACTAGAAATACAAAAAAAAGTAATTTATTTACCGAAAGTAATTTGGCAATAAGAGAAAATTGTAGACAATGTTATGCAAAACTAAGTGAAGAAATTATTAGCCCTTTCGATTTTATTGATGCGACTCTTATTCACATTCTAATTATCGATCCTGAAAATCTAGGAGTAACAATAGTACCTCTAACCATAACTTATATCGCCACTTGTGTGAGGATAAAATTGATGAAACAGAAGAAAAATTTAGGACTGTAATTTTTCAAGAACTTGTTCCTGTTTACCCGAATTTAGAAAGTTTTGGGGCAACATTTATTGAACTAAAAAATGGTTTAGAAGAATTACGATTCTCAAACTTAAAAAAATGTATTGGTGGTTTTTTAAGCGTACCAGATAGTAGCGCTGCTGCGGAAAGATGTTTCTCCCAGCTAAACAAATAATAAAACAGAAAACAGAAACCATAAACGCATTAATGATGCCTAAGCAGCTCACCGAAGGCATTAGTTTATGTGATTGGAATCCTCCCTAGTGTTTCTTGACTACAAGACGATTAGAGATTTAGAACACGGCTGGACAAACGACCTAAACATTTTAACAATAGTAAAACTGCAGACGCTAGTAATATTACTGGGATGTATTAGGGATGAAATATTGAAAGACGATGAACATATTATCGCACCCTGTGTGCAGGATGTAACGCGTACAATGATTGTGAACTCGGCTTACGACTTTTCGCTATATAGGAAAACTAATGCTCGTAAAACGTAATATCAATACCGTTTATTATTTACTTACCAGATCCCGTTAATGCTAATCGATCCGCACTACATAGATTTGTTTCATTTCAATTGTTTGTTTTATTTATTTAACTCTGTGTGCGTTATTTAATTACACAGAATATTAATTTGATTTATTTAATAAATAGTTAAATTACATTCATCACAACTGTACTTTTGCGCACACTTAAAAAAATAATACACTGCCTCGACCAAAAAATAATTCTAACTGAATTTTGTCATTGATTGTGGTTGAATTTAATATTAACGTAAACGGTATAGAGAGCGAGAGAGTGATAGGTAAAAGTAAAGTCAATTTAAGTTGAGGTTTTGTAATTAGCTGATGCCACACGAGACTTTTGGATTATTTTTTCAAGGTCAACTAGTCGTAATAGATAATGTATATATGTATGTGTTTTATTTTGTTTTGTTCTGCTCTCCCGAAAATAAAATTTAAACTAAAGTAAAATAAGTCAAAAATGGCCTTGAAATATTTTTTATTTCGTTTATTTTTGTGTTAGTGTGGTTGCATCATAGGTAAACGGGGAAAGAAACGAAGAAAAATACGGTTTCTGTGATACCTTGTGTGGCATCAGTGATAGGGAGTTAATTTCTCATCCGTAGCTACACATATTACATAATCTATTGTACGTGCGAGATATCGACATATAACACAGGCGTTGGGTTTGAATTATTTTAAATTTAGAATTAAATAATTTTCTTTCTATTGGAAATAATTGTAATTGGGTAGTTGTACAACATTTAGAAGAATATAAAATATGTGTATAAGTACGAAACTAAATGAATTACAGGGCGCAATTGAAATATTGGTATTTATTTTTCCAGTTAGATCGTTTTTTCGATTAGATTTTAGCAGTCAGCTTCAAAGAAGCTTAGCGTAATTTCGAATTTTCTATTGATTTTGCATTCGTCAGTTAAAATATTCGCAGTTAGTTACCAATTTAATGATATTATTATGAAGCCTGCACTAGGTGCCACATCGAATCTATAGTAACCGCGTTGTCGAGGTCGAGCTTGATGGTATTTTAATTTATGTGAGAGTTTTATATATTCATTAGGGTGCACTAAATTAATTTCAATTTGTATTCTTAATATTAAAACCTGTGATAGGGTTACTAACAAACACATTTGTGCCGAGTGTTCATAACCAATTATTGCCGATATTTTGTTCCTTATATTCTGATCATGTTTCTGTTATTCAATGCTGTAGTCGATTTACCGAGTTGCCGAGAAGAGAATAACTTAATTGTGCTGGATGGAAATATTATTCATTACCTGAAACCCTATCAGAGTGCAGAACATATGAGCCGACACATGTTCCATGTCAGTCTAAAGTAGTTAGTGTATAATGGCTGCCTATAGTAGTTGGCAAATCATTCGGCCCTATAACAGATAACGCAGATTAAAAACAAATAAACAATAGGATTATAAAATAATTTTTGAAAAGGTTACGGAACTTGGTCATTTCCAAACTGGTTATGATGGGATTGGGTTTGTTGGATAGAAATGGGATTCCAAAATGATTATTTAATTAGGTTCTGGAATATGGCCACTCACGCATTTCTTAACTGACTATGATTAAATTAGGTATTTTGGATGGAAAAAGGATTCTAAAATGATTTTGGGAAGAAGTATAATATGGCCACCTGAGAAAGAACTCGGCCATTTAGTAACTGATTATGATTAGATTTGCTATATATTGAATGAAAATGGGATTCTAAAATGGAGCTAGTTCTGCCTGTTGATTGGACGAAAATCGACTATAAACTGCTGCAGTCGCCGGTGGATGAGAAGGCCGAGTCTAAATTTTCCTTTTTTTGATGGCCGGTGAAATGGAGATTGTAACCATTGTTGTACGTGTGTGGGTCAGGCACTCAAGACACGACGAGCGCAAAGTACAACAAATGGCGGACAGCAAAGAGTAGTGGTGTACAGCGGATACAGAAATGAAGGCGGCAGCAATAAACAACTCAATAGAAATGTGGCAAGTATTTTTTTATATATATTGGCATATATTTTCCTTTTTTGAACAGTATAAAATTTCATAACGTCATTTGGAACATTTTCGAACGAAGTATTAATTTCATATGATTCTTTATTTTTAAAAAATCCGTTATTTATGTTTTAACTTCCAATTACGGGCACGTTGAAACTTTGTAAAGCGGAACACCAAAAATAAAACGTAACCGTGCAGTAATTTTAATGTTGACGGCAATTATCAAAAATTATACCTATATAACAGTTGTATTGTTGTAATTGCAGTTGTAATTGCCACAATTATTTTTGGTTCTCCGCTTTACAAAATTTCTACGAGCCTACATACAGGTTACATAACAATTAAGGGATAAACGAGGCGAAACCGTCATAAACATCTGCGAATGGGTACAAAGGGTCGAATGTCGATGGGCCGAAGGTCGAAGGCCGAATGTCGAAAGGCCGAATGTCGAAGGGCCGAATGTGTCAAAGGGCCGAATGCCGAAGGGCCAAATGGGTCGAAAGGCCGAATTTTTCTTTTGTTTTTAGAAATATAATTTTTTAAATTTGTTGTTTTATTGAATATTTTGTAATTTTTTTTTAATAAATGAATTTCTTATGAATTTATGTATTTTACTATTTTTCATCCCATATCCAGTCAGCGATACATTGAAAATTGTGAAGGAAAATTTTATCATGCGCCACCAATAGGTATATCCTTTTTCTTGCCCGTTAACACAATTGTGTTGGTACTGTAAAAGTACCATGTCAAAAATTTATTTTTGTGTGTGTCTTGACCCAATTTACGCGTTTGTGCATTCCGAATTATTTTCGTCCAAAAAAAAGTGTTGGTTGTACTTCAAAAGAAGCGAAATCTTTGACGTAAGTGTAGATGACGTATACATCGCCGAAATCGGGTAAGATGAAAATTTTTTAAAAAAAATTTTTTATAGGATTGTATACCTATGATTTTTAGGAGGTGCAAGCCAAAAATTTCGGAAAAATCAACACATTTTTCTGGAAAATTTTCAGTTTTTCTAAAAATATATATTTGTTTTTTCCATCCAAAAATTAAAAATCTCTTGTTTTTATTTATCAAGTCTTAATTTTAATGATAAAAATTCGAATTACACTGTCATGAAACGGGTAATAATTTACATTTTTGTGTTATTTTAATAAAACTTTTTGATTTTCCAGAAAATTTTTCCCTTTTTTTATTTTTTCAATATTTTTTTAAGTTTTTTTTATTTTTATTAATAGTAATTGCATCGTCAACCTTGCAGACACAAATCAAAGAGTTTTTATCGCTCTTATCGCTTCTTCTGGTAGTGCCACAAATGTTAAAAAATCAACTTTTGTAAATATAAATTTTTGTTCAATGTAATTTTAATTCGTTGTACACCTTAGAGGATGAGGTCTGCCCCCAAACCCCCGCTTTTCCAAAATTTATACAATTCTTCAAGTAGCAAATTTTATTTATAATTTTAAACTAAGTAAAAAAAATAATAAAATTTTCCAGGAAAAATTGCAAAATTTTCCCGGAAAAATTATTTGTACTGTCGACAAACTGTTAAAATACAATGCTAATATCAAAATTTAAAAACAAAAAATACAAAATAAATAGTATAAATTATTTTGAATAAAATAATACGCAATTTGTGACCAAAAAAAATGAAAAGGTTAAAATTTTCCCGGAAAATGTGATAATTTTCTTGATATTTTTGGCTTGCGCTTCCTAAAAACGATAGATGTACAATCCTACAAAGAAATTTTTTTTAAAAAATTTCATCTTATCCGATTCCCGCGATGTATACGTCATTTACACTTAAGCCAAATTTTTTATCAAAAACGCCATTACATACTATGATTTTTTACCCACACATTTGTGTGGGTTGGGCTTAAATAGTGCGATTTTTTTTTGGTTGAAAAAGGGATATGTACAAAAAATAAAAAAATAATTAAATTAAATAAAAAAATAAATAAAATATATTTCTAAAAACAAAAAAAAAATGGAAAAAAATTCGGCCCTTCGACATTCGGCCCTTCAACATTCGGCCCTTCGACAGTGGGCCCTTTGATATCATACCGTCAAATGAACTTTAAATATAACGCAAATACGAACAAAAACCACAACCCGATCCCGCATTGTCGAAATACTGCGCGAATGCATGTTGATATCATGTTGGTATCACGCGAACATAACGAACCCTGTAAACACAGTAAATCGTCGTCCTCTCAAACACTTACAAAAACCAACTAAATCGCACGGTCGCGTCGGAAACGAACGAAATTCGCAGACAATAAACCGATTTTTTTATACGACTAAATAAACAGTCTGAAATTTATATTCGACACAGGAGCTGACCTTTCGGTGCTACGCGTCAGACGTTTCAACACGTATACCAATCTAGTATCAGCCACCAATGGCTCGAAAATCAAAACCCACTGAGGGACTCAAACGTCGATTCACTAATGCTTCCGTTTTAGCTGAAGTGAACCATCCGATCATTGGCGCTGATTTTCTGAGTAAACTGAAACAGTACTGAATCATTACCCGATACTCAACAAGCATTTCAGCGTTTTATTAACGAAGCCATTCGAGAATTATAGATTTTGTAGATTATTACAATAAGTAGCTGGATCTATCACGCACGACCGATATCGAAACAGCTCAAACAAATGAACAAGCGAGCTGTCACAACGTAAAATCTGCAAAGCTCTACACAATAGTTCACATTCGAAATGGGTCCTGTTCCACCGTCCAATAAATAAACTTACTTATTAAACTGTGTCGACCGATTCACTCGATGGCTCGAAACTTATTACACGCCACGATTTGATGTTCCACCCCATATTACAAGTGGTCAAGGAACACGCATTTCGAGCGATTGAAACCGGTTTACGGAATACTTTGATCTGCGGAACGAATTCGATAGGAGAAAATTGCTTGTAATGAAATTTGTTAAGGGCCGAAATGGAAATTGATTAATTTCAGAGATATCGACTAAAATAAAGTTTTGTTAAATTACAACCGTGTTAAAAAAATTTAAGGAGGAAAAAAAATTTAAGGAAGAAAAAAAATTCATAAAAATTTGTATTATTCATGTTCAAAATGTCCGCCATTTGATTTGACAAACACTTTTCTACTCGTACTACACAATTTAGATCTGCTTCTAATTCAGCTTCTGACATATGATTTCTAAAAGTATCTTTAATACTTTCTCTCATATTGACTGCAGTAGTAGGCCGATTAAAATAGGCTAAGTCTTTCATTTTTCCCCATAAATACGTCATGTTAAATTGGGGAAATTTTATAATAAAAATTTCACATTTTTGTGTTGTTAGGGTGTTTAATAAAAAAAATCGATTAGGTGATCCAACTATTCTATTCCGTCACTCTTAAAAGTTGTCTAGTCTGACACGACGAAAGAATTAGGGATTTTCTTCAATGTATTGCCTTTTCCAATGACAAAATTGAATTCTGAATCTAAATTCATTTACAGATGACCTCTGCAGCAATGATTTGTGGCACGTATGGATTTTTCTTCTCTCAAAACACACCATCTCTAACTCGTGCAAAATTTCGTATTGGTGTGGTTTCTTATGCCTCCGGCAGTATAAAGCTTATCTACTAATTCTTTAAATACACATTTTTCAAAGTACTGGCGTACTTGGCGTTTGGATTTTTCTTTGCGTTTGGATTTCAAATTTAACGTTTGGATTTCAAAAGGGAATTTTCATTATCAGATTACGATCTGTGATGAAAATGAATACTACTATGACCCCCTCTCGACCGGACAAGTGGTGAAGTGGTTAAAGCTTCGGCAATTGAACCGGGAGATACTGGGTTCGAATCCCATCAGATGCTAGATGCAAAGCGAATCTTCATCATTGATTACGATCAGCAATGTTAACAAACACAACTAAGACCCTCTGTTGGAATGCAGGATTCAGCGCTGACCCCCCGCCCATGTCAGTTGCAATGTGCAGGTTGTATACTGTAATACTGGTTTAGTGAATGGGTGGTGTGTATGCGTGAATGAAAAGGGGGTATTAATTGATCTTCAAGCGACATTAAATCCACTGGACAATTAATACTTTCTTTTTATAAACCAAAAAAAAAAAAAAAATGATAGGTCGTAAATGCATGAATTGGCCTAAGTGTCAACCATTGAAACCTAAAAAAATGACCCCCTATCGGAGTACAAAACTCATGGGCCGGCCGATCTTCCATTCTCAGGTACTTCCTCAAAATGGCAGGCAACGACGTAAAGTTGGGATATCCCGGCCCCAAGCAAGATTACAAATCTAATAAAAAAACTCGAAATTTTGTTAAGTGCATTTTTTAATAAACACGACTTACTTTGTCAAAAAAAGCCCGGTATGTAATCATTTTAAAATCTGCATTAATATCGCATATTTTTCTGATAGTGCCAGCCAACTTGCGAGCCAAAATTCGGAAACAAAAAGACTTTACAAAACCATTGTTTTTAATTGACAGAAGATAATACAACTTATTAAAAAAAAGAAAATTAAACAAAAGAACTCTTTGTTTTTTTTTTAAATTAATTTTTTGGTGGGTGCACATGCGATTTCACTAAAAGTGGAATACCGTTTGCACCACCAACAATTTGAAAAAACTATACTTGGCTGTTTTTGTTGGAAATCAGCTCCCCTATCAACGTATTTCGTTAGAACGCCCACTTTCGGGACATCCTGTATATTTCACTTCCAATATAGTATCTTGTAGGGGTATATTTTGCTAGTTTTATTTTATGAATGAACTTGGTTCACACATATATATATATATATATATTTTATGATAACCAGCAATATCTCCGGTTTGTTGTGACTTTTTAATATTTGTTTTCCATAGAATTATGGATTTTATCGGCTTTAGGGTAAAATTAAATGCCTGTAAAATACTTGCAATATATTTAAATTTTTTTTAAATAATTTACACTCATAGAAAGTAGAAATTGCAATATAGAAATAAGGATTAATAAAAATATTGTTAATTTTGTATGTATGCGTTAAAGTGATGTCCACTAGTTAGTGGTGTTAGTTTATTATAATACTACATTGATTATAGTTATAAACTTTATAAAATATAGAAGTAAATATTATTGAAAGAATATTTTGAACGAACTTAAAATAAAAACCAAAATTTTTTTTTTGTGGTAAATAAAAACGTTCTTGACATGTAAAGTGCATTGACCATTCACAACTTATAAAGGAAACGTTGAAAAATATAATATATTTACTTAGCTACTGAAGAAGAGATATGACATGTTTGTTTGCTCATCAATTTAACGGAAAAAAAATTCTGTTTACTTATTTATCATATTTTTTATAACATGCCATCCTTATTTGTTTGTTTTTTTGTTCCTTTATTCTACTTCACAATATGAAAAATGATTTTATTTTTTTCCCGTATATGATACAAAAACTCGTACGTCTCATCGAAGCCCTTTCCATCAAAATTCGCATAAAATGTATAACCCACGTAAATCTACATTATCATTATTTATTATTCATGCATCACCTTGATAAGTTCATCCATAATGTTATTTATGATGGGTGTGTGTGTGTGTGTGTTTCATATGAATAAATAAATAAAATAATTTCTTCTTACCGCAGTCGGATTCGTCGGAACCATCATTTATACAATCTACTTGGCCATCGCATACCCAAGTCTTCGGTATACAATGGTCACCAGTTTTACACAAAAATTGATCTTCGTTACACAAGCTGACTAAATTTATTAATTAAAAAAAAAATAAAATAAAAGTTATGAGTTCTGTGTAATATTCCAACAATAGTTTTCAAAACTTTTCTAATTTATATATTTTATCTTACGGTGATCACTAATACATATATATAGATTATGAGAATGTATATGAGTATGTGGACATATGGTTATGAAAAATAGTATATGAATTATACATACATAACGTTTTTTGTGTTTGTGGGCAAAAACTTTTCCTCGAGATGGTGCGGCAGCATTGGTAAACAAAACCGACCAATTCTGTATTATTGAGTTTGAGTTTTTCTGTTCTTTGGCCGAACACATATTTGTGACTCGAATGAATATGTATGATTGAGACAAACAACACATAATACACTGAAGACGCAAAACATATAAAAACTGGGTGGATATACAACAATAACATACATGTATAATCAGTGTGACATGGAAAATTATTGGTATTAAGGAAAATAAATGATTTGTTTCTGTTTGGGAAAATAACGCTTAACACAAATAAACAAAACCAAAATACAAATACAAGACGCATACGCACACAAACAAAAAATTGATGTAGGGTGTAAACACATATACGAACAATATGCTTTATGTAATGAACGAATTTATACTTACGGCATAATTCAACATCTTCATCTGAACCATCCTTGCAATCTTTCTCTTGATCACAACGCCAAGCTAGAGGTATGCATCGTCCATTTGTTTTGCATTGGAACTGAGTCTCTAGACACGAACCCACTGTAAATAAATAAAAACAAACATGTTATTAGTTATGGATTATTATAAAGCCCTAAATAATTTAAAAAATCGTCGAAAAGTTATGTTTCAGTTAGCATCTAGTGAACAATGACAGAGTCAATTATATTTTATTAATTTTGATCGGTATGACAAAGTTATTGAAATTTAATTGTTTTGGATGTAAAACATCCATTGTCATATCCTAAGAATTACCTGTACAATTGAATAAAAATTCGATAAAATATTGTACAATTAGTTCAGAAATTCACCGTGTTGGCGCTGCTGGCAAATAATTAGTTTATTATAGAATACATACGCGTCGAATATCACTGAGAAGTTTTCGCTTAATGAACAATTTACTTGAAACACATTAGTACTCAAAACTACCGCTATTGCACAGGCTTCAGATCAAAGAAGTTGAGGAATAATCAAAAATCTCAATGCGATTGAGTTCCAGTCGTAGTTAGTGTATTGAGTATTTTTGAGATATACAGGGTGTCCCAAAATTGGCAATCAAACGGAGCAGGGTGATAGGAGAGCTCTTTTCCAACAAAAACAACCAAGTAAGATTTTTTTTGGTGCTGCAAAAGTTATTCCACTTTTAGTGTTTTTAGTGAAATCGCATGCGCACCCACGAAAAAAGTATTATTGAAAAAAAACTTCTGTTGTTTAATTTTTTTTTAATACGATCTAGAAGAGCCAATGAAATTATTTTCATAAGCTGCATTATCTTCTGTCAAATAAAAACTGGTTTTGTAAACATGTTTCTCAAAATTTTTTGTTGATGTTTAAGTGACGCCAGCAGGAAAAAAAAGGACTACCAAAAGTTGCCCTACTATCAGAAAAATATGCGACACTAATCCAGATTTTAGAATGGTATCATACACCAATTTCCCCGTTTTCTACCGGATTTCTCCCAGATTTCCCGGATTTTCGCCAGATTTCCCCGGGATATCCCAGGATTCCCCTCGGATTTCCCACAGATTATCCACAGATTTGCCGGATTTCCCTCGGATTCTTCCGGATTCTTCCTAAATTCCGGCGGAAATCAGGTGGAAATCCCATGAAAACCCGGGGGAAATCCAAAAAAATATTTTATTCATTTTGTTTTATTTCTGACAAAGCATCATTATAGAACTCGAAATTTTGTAAGTGCGTTTTTAATACGCACGACTTACTTTGTGAAAAAAATTGATAAAAAACATTATATTGCGAATAGCCTGGTGTGTGATACCATTTTAACATCACCATTAGTGTCGCATATTTTTCAAAAAGTTTTGAAAAACTAAAAGGCTTTACAAAACCATTGTTTTTATTTGACAGAAGATAATGCAGGTTATAAAAATGATTTTATTTGAAAGGCACACTCTTCTAGATCGTATTAAAAAAGAAATTTAAACAACAGAACACTTGAATTTTTCTTTAATTAATTTTTGGTGTGTGCGCATGCAATTTCACTTAAAAAACACTAAAAGTGGAATAACTTTTGAACCATCAACAAATAGAATTAACTTTACTTAGCTGTTTGTGTTGGAAATGAGCTCTCCTATCACCCTGCTCTGTTTGATATGCCAATTTTGGACACCTTGTATACGGTATCGTCTAGCTAAACCTCTTCAGGTAAACCAACGAATCTCGATAAAAATGTAGGGACTTATAAAGATCTAGTAATACTGGACTTAGTATTACCCAAAAAGCACCACGTGGAGGTTTATAGCATAATTGTTCCTTTCGGGGTGTTTGTGTTCTCGTTTGAACTGCGGGATATAAACAATAAAAATTTTGCCAAAAAAAAGTCCGCACCAAAATAGCCGCACGTGTACGTAGTTAAACTTCGCAAGGGACCGGCAATATTTTTAAAGAAATAATTTAAAAAAACGTTAGAAAAATACAAATACAAATTTTGTTTTTGTTTTTTTTATTTTTTTATTTTTTTTTATTTTGGCAATCATAATTGCACAAAGAAAAGTAAACAAAAAAAATAAAAAAAATTTGTATTAGTTTTCGATGTTTTAAAATTGTCGGCGATAGCATCACATACATGCTGTGTGAGCGGTCTTTAAAGTGTTAATAAATTTTAATTCTACTAAAAAATTATGTTGTAGCTTATAAATTACCAAAAATACTTTATTTCGAACCATTTCTAAAATTAATAATTTCCGCCAAAATTACGAAGAAAAGTGCAAGATATATTAGCGATTAAGTTATGTAGTTCGGTCGAGTGCTCGGTCGTTCGGTCGTGTGCTCATCACCATCATGTGGTTAAGTCCCTTGTCGAGTCCTACGTGGCACAACTGCTAATCTATCTGATCTATCTAATCTATCTAATCTATCTAATTTATCTAATTTATCTAATCTATCTAATCTATCTAATCTAGCTAATCTATCTAATCTATCTAATCTATCTAATCTATCTAATCTATCTAATCTATCTAATCTATCTAATCTATCTAATCTATCTAATCTATCTAATCTATCTAATCTATCTAATCTATCTAATCTATCTAATCTATCTAATCTATCTAATCTATCTAATCTATCTAATCTATCTAATCTATCTAATCTATCTAATCTATCTAATCTATCTAATCTATCTAATCTATCTAATCTATCTAATCTATCTAATCTATCTAATCTATCTAATCTATCTAATCTATCTAATCTATCTAATCTATCTAATCTATCTAATCTATCTAATCTATCTAATCTATCTAATCTATCTAATCTATCTAATCTATCTAATCTATCTAATCTATCTAATCTATCTAATCTATCTAATCTATCTAATCTATCTAATCTATCTAATCTATCTAATCTATCTAATCTATCTAATCTATCTAATCTATCTAATCTATCTAATCTATCTAATCTATCTAATCTATCTAATCTATCTAATCTATCTAATCTATCTAATCTATCTAATCTATCTAATCTATCTAATCTATCTAATCTATCTAATCTATCTAATCTATCTAATCTATCTAATCTATCTAATCTATCTAATCTATCTAATCTATCTAATCTATCTAATCTATCTAGTCTATAAAAACATGCAAGGCGATTAAAACAAACGTCTTCAAATTGGCAATTTCGAATAAAACTAACTGATTAACAAAGTGAAGACCGGTGGTTCGTGCGAATTAAAAAAAATTAAATTATTGGGAGTATGCTAATGTATCATAGTGATAGATAATTCTTTTGAGTTCAGAAATAAAGAAGCAACTGATGTTTCTTTCTTTCGAAGATGTTTAGTCTCTTTTTATACTGTATTACAATTTTGGTATTTTAAAAATAACATACCAATACGAAAACTATAAAGAATTCATCACATGGAAACCGAAGAGGAAGATTTTATTCAACTAGTGGAAGAACATGCTGAGAACAAAATAGTTGATGATGAGCAATTAGCAGAAATGTTATGATAGATGTTTCTCTAGCATACGATATATAAAATATAAACTTAAAAACGGCAACAACCTTAAATTCTTAATCGACACCGGAGCTAACAAACATTTTTAAAAGAGTTTGCTGAAACCGCCATACCAGCCAATGTTTAATTTGAAATCAGATCAGCAACAGGAGATATTGGAATTAACAAAAAATCGACGGACAGTTTTTCAAAAGTAAAGGCATCAATAACATCATTGCCATATCACAAAACATCAAAATTCCACCTCCTAAAAAACAATCTCATCTGGTGAAAAATATTGAAGTTCGTGACAATCATCTGTTACCGGAAATAAAACAAAATTCCAAGAAGTTGTTTCAACATTTCACACGACATTTGGACCTGTGAACAATATGGGAACAATCACCACTGGAATAAGAACTGAAATTTCAACAACGACTGAACAACTTAGCGGATGGAATAATAAGACCTTGCAAGAGCCCATTTAACTTGCCGATTTGGATTGTTGAAAATAAAATAATTACTTTACAAAACAATAAAAATGGCTTCAAGAGCTGGCTTCATATCCGATCTAGATTAACAAATATTGTAACTTGCAATGAAAAAATATTTGAATTAACCATTTTTTAAATTATTAACTTTGTTTTTTGAAAAGTAAAGTGTATAGCAATGATCCACAAACACTGGAAAAAGTCATCAACAATTTTACTGTACGAAAGCAGGCCTGTAACAAGAGCCGTGGTGGTGAAATGAACGAACGATGAATTTTAAATTTCCAACATACATTATGTGTTTTTCCTAATATAAAAAAACGAACAGGTGGAACACCCTTTATACACCAAAAATCATTATTCTTGCTTAAATTTCGGAAAACTAACAAGATCAGCAATCGTAACTTCAAATTTATTTGAATCTTTAATTTCTTTATATTTTTTAGTAGAAGGTAAATGTTACAACATTATGTACAATCTTTTAAACTTTTCATATTGAACGACGTGGTCCATTGCGACTATTACAGCCTGAAGATGATTTAGCATTGAATCTATAATTTTTTATAAGATATTCGAGAGTTAAATTGACCCAAACCTCGAGGATTTCTTTTTCAGCCTTTTCAATTACTTTTAAATCTGGATTTTGTGGAGGGCGGAAAAAACAATGAAGCCCAGAACCTTTCAAAAGTTATTGAAATATTTTTCCGGTGTGAATTAGTGCGTTGTCTTATTGCAGCACCAGCCTCCTCATTATCAGATAGAAGGACAAGATCTACTCGCCACTTCGACCCTGTGGATGTCCTGCCAAGAGGAAGATGGATAGTAATAAGCCCAGGGGCGGAATCATGAAATACGACCGGAAAATTTAAACGGATTTAAAAATATTTTCAAACTTATTAGATTAAAAGTATTCAAATTTACCATGATGGATGCAGACTGATGTATAAATGCAACTTCTAGAATATTTGAAGAGCAATGTCTAATCTCCTCCAGGATTTTCGAAATTCATTTTTTACCGGTACAACATTTCCGTTTAAAACTGCTCGATCATGAAATAGTTGTCGAATACAATTTTTAGGTTAAACTTTCATTTGTTTGTATTTTCATACAAAAAATCTACGCTAACTTTGACCATTTTTCGAATTTTATTGTGTTTGTCCATTGAAATATTTTCTAACAATTCATTTTTACTATCGGATTTCATGATCTTGCCCCTGTATACATTAAAATAATTATATATTTAAGGAATTTTTACAATTTTAAAATACAAAAGACTTCAATGCCATCTCATAAAATGAAACGGCGACGAACCTGGGGCGAGAAAAATGAATTCCGAAAATTTTCTAGGATATTAGCCATTGCTCTTAAAACATTATAGAAGTTGCATTTATACATCAGGCTGCATCCATCATAGTAAATTTGAATACTTTCAATCTAATAAATTTGAAAATATTTTTAAATCCGTTTTAAATTTTGCAGTCGTATTTCATGATTCCGCCCCTATGTGTAATGTTACGACTCGAGTGGGCGAGTGACGCGCACGAAAAAAAAAAATATTCTTCTAGATTCTACTTCGTATAGTTTGGAATTTTGAAGAAAAACAAAGTCGAGTGTCTTAAAAATTTTATAAAAGAGCTGTTTGATCTTAAAATTAGAAATCGATATATTAATACCAAATTCTAATTTTTATAAAAATTTAGTAAAATTTAAGCTGCAAATGTAGTTTAAGAGGGTAATAATATTGATAAGATTTTTTTTATTGTTAAATTTGAAAGTTTAAATAAAACAATTACAAATAAATTAAGACAATTGGATGGATCCATATTGTTTGTTTGCCGACTTTTTATCACAATGATGATTAGAATGAATTTTCACTTATTAAAATATTTAGAATTATTTTTTTTTTAATAAATTTGTATAAATATTTTAATAAGTTAGTTAGTAAATTACAAATAACTTTATATTTGAATGATTTAATAAGTGCTCTCAATTGTGGGCGATATGGCAACGATACAGAAAGAGTTGTCACCTACGAGGTCGTTCGCAGCTTTTGGTAATCGGTAGGAAGACGCCCAATATTTCCGGTTACGGGTGGATTCGCATTTTTTTTATATACGATGAAAGGCGGGAAGACGCATATCGATTTATTTACGATTTAAGGCGAGAAGACGCCCAACGATTTATTTTCGGTTAAAGGCGGGAAGACGCCCAACAAGAATTCCTGATTACGGTTGGCCAACCACGTGGTCATTTGGACCCATTTCGACGGGACCTTTTCCGAAGGTCACAAGGTACCAATTATTTTCTTTTCCTTTTTTTCTATTTTTTAACGTAAAGTTAATTTAAACTCAGATTTTTTTTCTTAATATTATTTAAGTTTCATTTTTCCTTTATTTTTTTCTTATTTTCAATTTTTGGTCTCCCAAATTTTATATAAACAAAAACAACGGTTGCTTAATAATTTAGTGTTAATAAGTAATATTTAAGTGTTTAAAAGTAAATCGTAGATAACAATAATTAAGTGCTAATAAAACCAGAAAATTTTTATAATAAAACTTATAAAATTTATATTGTGACGTGGTAATCATAGACAATGGAAGACCTAAAAAATGAATTAGCTGCACAAAAGCAGATCCAAAAACGATTACTAGATCAAGTAAACTCATTGAACCAAAAAATAAGTGAACAAGAAAAAAAATTAAGTGAAGTGAATACTTTAAAATTCGAATTAACACCAAATCGAAACTTTAATGATATTACGCCATTTTCCGGCGAGGATCATTATAAATTAAAATCATTCTTAAACGCAGTGAGTGATTGTGAAAATTTATGTGGCGACATTGAACTTAAGTGCTACTGTCTTAAACGAGTCATAAACAGTAAAATAATTGGTATGGCGAGAAGTACAATCATGGAAATCCCAGATCATATGAGGAATTGGTGTAACGTAATGCAACACTAGAAACTGAAATTTCGACCCAAGGAAACAATTCACCAATTACTATTCAAGGCAATGGAAACTAAGGTGCATAACTTAAAAGATCTCTTTAATAAATTGTGAAATATGCGATTACGATAACGAAGATATTTTTACATATAACTCAATAGATAAAGAATTAGTGCAAATTTTAAAGTTAAAACTTGTGGATATAGCGCAACTACAAATTGATTTAAATCTATCACTTTTTGAACTTGATAATTTTTTATGTAAATCAGAGATATATTTATCTGACGATATAATCAAATTCGAATATAGAATACACAAAAATGGTAAAAATAATTTCATCAATAAAAAATTTAGTCAAAATAATCAGAAAAATTTTAAAAATAGTGATCATAAAGTAATATATAACTCAAATTTTAACCATAACAATTCAAATAGTTTACAAAGAAATCATAATACTAATACTACTAATAATGGGTCACATGCTCAACATCACAATACCACTAATAAGAATAATTTTAAGAGACAAGGACAGTATAGATTTAATCCAAGACAATTTAGATTCAACTCGAATATTTCTAACCAATTTAATAGGAATAACCAAAATAGAAATGAAACACGGTCAGTAAAACCGATGGAGGTTGAGTTGATAATATTGTTAGACGTCCAGAACTTAATCCCGAGGTAAATTTTATAGAACCGCCTCAATTAGTCAATTACCAAGAGTTAAACTTACATTTGATCAAATTGTTATCAATTGTTTATTAGACACTGGCTCGGATACCAGTCTCATTAAAGAAAACGTCTTAAATTACCAAATATTGAAAATTGAAAAACCGATAAAATATAATTCTTTAGGTGGATCAAATTATGTGAAGGAAAAAATTATTACCCCGATCCCCAAAGAACTAATCAAGAATGGTACCCTAGAATGGAAGATATTCCTTTAAGAAGCGATAAATACGATGCTATAATAGACATAAATCTTTTGAAACCATTCGAGGCCATTATTGACACAAAAAATGAATGTCTTAAGATATTCAATAAATTTACAATTCCATTTATTAACGTTGGATGATATCCTAGTGGTTTTACCGAAGTAAACCATCTAGCACCAACAACCATCTACAACCAACAAGTTATATTTACTGAAAATTTCACTAACGAACTAGAAAATATTCTAGGAAGTCGTAGAATCAATATTAACCCAAAAATAAGTAAAGGAGAATTAATAAAAAAACTAAAAACCTATTTAACAGGCACAAGAGTAGCAAGTCATACGTATATTTCTGACGAAAAATTTCATGATATACAACAGACATTAATCAATGAATTTCCCAATATCAAATTTGTTAAATGCTCTTACTTTGCACAGGACGTAGAAACAGAAGATCAATTAATAAAAATAATTTCAATACAACATAAAGGAAAATGCCATCCCGGTATAATAACGTTATATGAAGATTTAAAATATAAAGTATATGGAAAGCATATGAAAATTTTAATCACCAAAATAACTAACAATTGTGATATATGCAACCGAACTAAATACGACAGGAACCCTATCCGACCCAAATTTAAAAAAAAACCGAACTACCTACAGATAAAAATCAAATAATCCATGTAAATACCTATATGTGAACAGGAAACAATCATTTATTGTATTTATTGATAAGTTTACCAAATTCGCTATAGCATATCCCTTAGAAAATAGGACATATGTTGAACTCATCGAAAAACTTAGAATGTATTTTAACCATAAAAAACCTTTAAAGATTATAGCTGATAACGAATTCAAACATGTGAATATTAAAGAATTTCTAGATCAGGAAAATATAGGAAAATATATTACATTTAGGAAAATATATTACATTTAGCTAAACCTAATAGCCATACTGGCAATGCTGACGTTGAACGTTTAAATAATTCCTTAACGGAAAAACTCAGAATATTAAATCTAGAGCAAATGAACCCAATACGAATTCAAATGTTAGAAGCAGTTAAAACGTACAATAACCAGTACCATAGCACAATAAAATGCACCCCATCAAAAGTAGAAGAAGGTATACCAAACAAGGAATAAATCTATAATAACCTAATCCTTGTACAAAGCAAAAGATTAAACAGATATAACAAAAATAGGGAAGATTACCAAGAACTTAGCGAAAAAGGTTAAAATTAAGAACTACAAAGCTTTAAGACATAAAGACCAACCAAAATTTCGAAGACACAATTTAATAAATATTTATACACCCTACAATTATAAAACGATTTTTAAAATTCGCAGATTACAACCGCATTAATAATACTGATAACACTGATCACAACGATACCGACACATGCTCAACTCTCAGTCGAGAAAATCGAGACGGATAACGGGTACACCATAATTAAGGAATACGAAAAACTAATCCCAAAGACATACAATTACTCTTTACACATCATAGATCTAGAGCAGATCGAAATGACAATATTAGAACTAAGAAACTCAATACATACACGAAATCATATCGAACCTTACAGAAATTACTTGTCGACAATTACTAGAAGAACTAGACTTTTTATTAACTAAACTATTGACATTAAAAACAGGACATCACTCAATTCATAAAAGGGGATTGATTTATTTCTTAGGAACCATAAGTAAATGGATTTCAGGTACAATAGATGACGAGGACAGACAGATAATTAACGAACATTTAGAGACAATTGACAGTAATACTGGAAATATTGTATCCAATATAAATCAGCAAATCAAAATAAACAATAATCTTTACGATACTATTTAAAAATTATATCATGCAATTGAAGACGACCGACGGACTATCCAAAACCTCATAACAATTAAGGACAATAAAACTCTAACTAAACTAATAATATTAGATCTTAGAATGAAAATTCATGAAATAGATAGATTAATAAACGACTTAAAGGATAATATAATATTTACTAATCTAAATATTATACATCCTTCCTTACTAAACCATAAGGAAATCATAGAATATAAAATAGATATAAACAAATTAAAATACTTAAGAGTAGGATTTACTAAAACCGATACCAATAAACTAATATTTCCAATCAAGATCCCTTATAAAATGACAAGAATAAATAAAAAATCGATAATTCCCTTGCCGAATGAAAAAGATTGTAAAATTATAAATTCTGAAATTATGGAAACTCTTGAAATCAATAATCACAATCGAAACTAAAACTCGCGCACTCAATGCACATTTGTTTCGCTTTCCAAATTAATCACCATTTTTAGCTTCATTTTTTTCGATTTTATCCCTCCTTCCTCCACTGATTTTTTTCTCGTTGTATAAAATTTTGTATTTGAATAAAAACAGCACGGTGAATTATTTCCGGCCCTTTGCTTATTTCTTTCTTCCTCGGTCGGCCTATTTTTTTCCTTGATTATTTCGTCATTTCACTTGAATTTTTTTTATCTTTTTCGAATAATAAGATGGATTACTAAATTTCTTTTCGGATCGGTGTGTTTGGAGGAGGATTCTCATTTCGTGTTGGTTCCATAGTTGCAGGCTGGGCTTGTCACTCCCCATCATTCCCTTGGCAGGGGGACCATAAAATCTACACGATCTCCCTGTGGCACTCCGGTAGTCTCAAGCTGTCGCAGTGTGAATTGTGGAAGACTACGTAGAGATCTCTCCGAGTGAAGAAGCGCTTTGTCTTTTGGAGAAACGTCCACCCTCTATTGTTGCTTCGTTATGGGTGGGCGTCGGCCTCTGAGGTCGATGGGTCACTTGGGGGAATTTCTTCAGCAGACAATGTACTTGTCCCTCGGAGAGATCCGGTTGTTCCTGGATGGGCCCACATGTTAATTATTATATTTATCTTATGTTCCCCAAATTTTTGTTTGCTTTTATATTCATTCTGTTCTGTTACACGGAGCAGGCCAGGAGCACGAAAGCCTCAGTTTCCTCACGACCCAAAACGTTGAGATCTAGTCGGCAAAGAAGAAATCTGCGGGCTGGCTTCAAACCACCCGTAAAAATGTATTAGTATAAAAAAATCGTAATGATAGAGGTAAGCAATCAATTGTGTGGGTAAAGGAAAAGCTCAAACTATTAGACTATATAGAAATAAACTACAAAGTTTTCCAGTAAACACTTTTCCAGTCTGGTAAATATAATTTCTATGCAATAAAGACTTTATTTGTCTACCTGATTTTGTTCGTTACATAGTCGTATTATCAATTACTAGCTAACTACTTTTTTAAATGGTGTACGTGCGTATAAAATTTCACTCTTGACTCTCAATAGAATGGCGAACAAATTATTTGCAATTATGTTATCGGTATTACCGATAACTAGACCTTAATCATTATCAACATCATAAAAAATGAAATAATTCAATATGTCGATATAATTTTATCAATCGAAGTAGTAAAATAAAAGTTACAAAAACCTGGGCCCTGGACTAAACATATTTAATTTTATTTATTAGAGCCTGATGACAGTAAATTTCTTCAATCACTAAAATTGATGTTGAGTTTTCTCGAAATGGTATCCCAAAAAAAAAACCTATTTTATCTTCTGAAAATTACACACACACACAATACTAACGTAAAAATAAAAGTTTTTTTTTCGATATTGTTGTTGTTAAATAAACGAAGCTTTCAATGTTTAAACATAATTAAATTAATTAATCAATTTGTTTCAAATTATTTTAACACAAATTAATCAGCAACAACAAACAACAATAATAAAATGAAAGGAAAATGATTTTTCTATTCAGATCCCCTGTTCCATTACGCATCATAGTCAATGTTCGAAGAAATATAAATAAATGATTTATTTTTTATTTTATTTTATCTATTTATTTATTTATTTATTTACTTTTCCTCAACACAACAACAACAAAAATGTTATTTGTTATTCATGAACTGGAGGATCACTGAAAAATTTGGAATGAGGGTAGGAAAATTATTATAAAAGTGGAAGAGTAGAAAAAAATGTTTTTTTTTGTTTTGTTTCATTTCCCTTGTGGAAGACAGATAAAAATCTATTAATCATTATCGATTTTCGAAGTACAACAACAAAATGTACATTATCTAAAAATAAAAGTAGAAAATTAATATCTAATTTAAGATTATTGTACGAGTATTTTATTTCCGTTTATTTTAAAAGATGGCATAAAAGTAAAATGAAAAATTTAATTAATATTTGCGTTTATTGAGGAGGCACATTATTAAAAAATTAACGAGAAGTAGTTTTTAAATTGATAAATTGAAAACGAAATTAAATTTCCGTATTATTAATCTTAGGGGTTCAGTATAAAAAAGATGCGTGTACATTGGAACGGAATAGGCAAATCATTTCCGGCCACCCACAATAAGAGCACGCCGCTTTTCTACAATCTTTTCGTCGTTAAGTATTTGGAATTATTTATGTAAAATTCTATGAGTTTGAGAGATTGACTCTCATAGTTGCTGTAATAATTTCGAACAAATATTAGTCAGCTACGCGATCCCAAGATTACGTTTAAGCCACCTATTTTTGCATAAGTTACATGTGCAGAACCAACCTTACGATATGTTTGAAGAGTTGAACCCCGGGGTCTAGGGGCGTCAGTACAAATTTATCTAAAACACTACCAAATATCGCGAATTGCTTAACCGATCCCCTTGAAATTTTGACCGTGTATAAATTGCATGTCCAGAACAACCCCAGGGTCTACGGGCCCCGGTACAAATGTATCTAAAACACTACCAAATATCGCGAACCACTCAACCGATCGCCTTTAATTTTGAACGTGTGGAAGTTGCATGTTCAGAACCAACTTTGCGATATTTTTCAAAGGGATTGTACCCCGGGGTCTAGGGGCCCCGGTACAAATTTATCTAAAACACTACTAAATATCGCGAAACGCTCAACCGACCGTCTTGAAATTTTGACCGTGTATAAGTTGCATGTCCAGAATTAACCTTAAGATATTTTTGAAGGGGTTGCACCCCGAGGTCTAGGGAGCCCGGTACAAATTTATCTAAAACACTATCAAATATCGCGGACCGCTTAATCGATCGCCTTGACATTTGGACCGTGTATAAGTTGCATGTCCAGAATTAACCTTACGATATTTTTGAAGGGGCTGAACCCCGCGGTCTAGGGGCCTCGGTACAAAGTTATCTAAATTATTTTTTTTTAAACTCTTTGACGGGAATGAGTTAAGGAAAATGCTTATATGAAATTAGTGGCATGCAATGAGCACGGTTTCATAACTTTTTTGAAGGGATAGGGTCCTTCAGGGAGTAATAAGGGCTATCAAGAAATTGTATTTTATAATAGTTTCATTGTTCGTTACTACACTTTTATCTAAAATATATGAGCCCATATATAAACGATTTATCTCTATAAGGATGCAATCGTCAGCAATTGGAAATGGAATCGCCTCAGTACACAGAAGAGCTACTGTTGACCCTGAAATATTGTTCGAAACAAATTGCGTTATCAACTTGGTTATCAATCAATTGAATAGATCCGTCGAAATAAATTGATGGAGTCAAAAAGATATTTATTAATTTAAAATTGAATTTTTGCAATTTTTAAGTTGTTTTCTGTCTCTAATCCAATCGTTTAATCCGAAAGATTTGTGGGAAAAATTTCAAAGATCAAACGAGTGAAAATATATTACATCGAGTGCGCACACCCAGCAACAACGCAAGCATGCAATTCTCACCGAAAAAATGTAATGAAGCTCTAATTAGGATTGAGGACAAGTGTTTATCAATCGTCAATGGAAAGCTCATTCAATTAGGAATGGTTTCATCAAATCGACTAGCAGACGATGTATATGATCCAGATTTGCAGCAATTTAATGTCAATGAGCTGCAAACATTAATTCAAACAAATCTGCCAAAACTGACGATACAACAACATAATGCATATGCGATTTCACAACAAATTTGCGGTTTGTTTTTCCTCGGTGCTGTACCCGGTGGAATAAGCAAAACATTTCTGTTTTTATTGATTTTGGCGACCATTCGCTCATAAAATAGCATATCACAAAATAGCAGCACAGCCTTTTCGACTGACAGAGGTTATTTTGAGTTTTGCTGAATGCTTTTTGGTTTTAAGAGTGGTACCGCATTTCAGAGGGCCATCTAGTTGATATCGTTGTAGTGGGGGAAAATTGAAAGAACCACTTAAATAATCTAAACAGTGTTCTAGAAAAACTTTCCGCTTTCAATATTACCATCGCAAGATGATGTTAAACCAAATAGAGACAAAGTGCAAAAGATAGTAATATGGCCACTACCTCGTAATCAAAAAAAGATCAAACAATTTCAGGGCGTTTCCGGCTATTATAGAAGATTTTATTAAAGATTTTTCTAAACTAGCAAAAAAATACAGAATGGTGTTGAAAGGCCTATCACTTTCGCGTCAACACCTTTAAACATCACAAAAACCAAACATGCAGCAAACGGAAAAGAGGCACTAGCTATAATATGGGCTTTCAAGAAATATCAACCATACCTGTACGGTAACAAGTTCACCCTAGCAACAGATCACAAGCCTCTAATGTTCATCAAATCATCCAAAAAAAAAATCTAAAATGTTAAGGAGACTCGAATTGGAAAATTACGAGTACGAGGTAGTCTATAGAGAAAGAAGAGCAAATGTTGTGGCAGCTGCACTCAGCAGGATACCAACAGCAGACAATGAACTAAACTTTATCGAAGGCACAGATAACAATAAACGTGAATCTGGAAGGGAAAATAACCAACTCATAGATAACCTTCGAACATTTTATTCTGCGGATCCAGCCGATGATTATTTTATCCACTTTTCAAGTCGACCAATAAATTACTATTGGAATCAATTACACTTCAGAATCTCAAACCTAGACACAATAATTTTGGAAAACATATTTGCAAACTTCAGACGAACAATCATTTCAAAAAAAGAAATCATTGAATTTATTTATTTATTTTCCTTTCTCGCAAACAAACAGCGATCATGGCACCGGAACCACTATATCAAGAAATTCAAGAAACGTTTCGGGAAAATTTCTCTAAAAACGGCCACTTCGTTTTTATTACAGAAATGGTCGAAGACATATCCAATGAAGGGCGTCAAAATGCAATAGTAATTAGGGAACACGGAAGAGCCCATCGAGGAACAAAGGAAGTTGAAAAATATCCCCTAGACTCAGCACTAAAAAGCCATTAGAACAAATGCACATCGATATTTTTAATATTAAGAGAACAAATTTTTTGTCTATATCATAGACTCTGTTTCCAAACATTTACAGATGATTCCGATCAATACCAAAAACCATGTGGAAACAACCACAGCCTTAATAAAGTCTTTTGGTCGGACGATAGGGACATGACGGGAAACTTTCTAATAACAAACGAAAACTGCACAGCTACGATTAACAGCGAAGTATTCCAGACTTACAAAATAAAAACCGAAAACGAGGCAATACAGGGAGCCCTACATAGTCTCCAGACGGTACGCCAGATGAAATCAGTCGAGAAATTTCTTTGAAACAGCATTACCCTCATAAATGGATATGGCCACTTTCGGGAGGGCTATCTTTCTCCTCAATATATGTAATCATGGCATTATATCACTTTGGACGGCAGTCCAAACGAGTGACGAAAGCACTTACTGTGCTGAAAGTCGAACTCGTATATATACAGCTAGTTTCGAACTTTTTTCCTTTGAGACCGCCATGATCATGTTATATACCATTGGAAAGGTCTTGAAAAGTAGACCCAAATATTGTATAAAAACATGAAATTCTACCAACATTGAGTGGAGATACGACCTTTCGAAAATTGCCCCAAAAATCAGTTTTTCGGTTATAAAAGTGCCCCTATTTTTAACTAACAAATTATGATTGTAGACGTCAATAACAATTCAACGACACCTCAAACATCTAAAACGGATGATTTTGACCAAAGTTATGACATTTGGAAATTTTTCTATGACGTCACCATATAATCTTGCTTTGGTATATATGTTTGTTTGTCCGTACTTCTTTCATTTCATCTCATATTTTCATCTTATATTTTCAGGGTTTGTAGTGTTTGAAAAACTAAGCCACTTTTGTTCTACAACTTTTTGATTTGGCCGCCATGTTGGCCGCGGCCGGCCTCTGAACGACAACTTTTGGCCATTTTGGCCACGCCCACACCGCTGAACCTATTTGACGTACCCCAGACATATGGATATCGTTGGAAAGGTATTGATGCCAGCTATTAAATAGCATAACTGAAAAATGCCAAATCGGCCGGCCACATTCGGCCAAATTGCTAAAAATATGTATATTTTATTGTATTGTTTGAGGAATCAAAAATGATGCATCTGATCTAAATGTTTACTACTATGTAACATACACTAAAAACTAAACTACAAATGTTCAGCCGATAGCCTACGAGAACCGGGTGTGTAATAAGATGACACCCGGCATGACCTGCTTGTGGCATGTAGTAAAGGATTCTGAAATAAAATCTACTAAAAAACTACAAAATGAAAATTGAAAAATTGCATGCAAAATAAAGAAATAGAATCGTCTACCACACACCAGAAACAGTACACCAGAACGTAGGCTATCGTGCTGAATATAATAAAAAAACTATACCTATCTGAACCTAATGATGAGACCTGACCCTACTTTTCAACATAAAAAAGATAATATAAGTCTTTACTATTTCGAGGGCAAGAGCATGGTGAGGTTACGCCATCATCTGCTCACTTTCCAATCATAAATCGTATTGAACCAGAATCTACTTTAATATAAGTCCTGCTTACTCTTCTCATTGACAGATACCTATTTAAAAAAAACTATCAAAGAGTGTGTTGGTTACACTAACAATGCAACGTAAATTTCATTTTTTTTTGTTTCTGCACCAACACACTTATACTTAGTTATTTAACAAAAATTACTATGAAAAAAAAATTTCCAATACATCTTTACTTAGTTATTGTTTATTTCATATGTGTGGAGTTAGCACGACTTATGTTTAAGTAGATTCTGATTGAACCATTCGCCAATAGAAACAATTTCGTTGTATTGTTTTTCTATTTTTTTATTGAAACAGTTTCGTTCTATTGTGTCTCATACACAGACGCAGGCCACTGGAGTGACGAATATCGAGAGAAGAAGAACGAATCATGCACACTACTCCGTAACACACAGCCGACAGCTGTGTGAGAGTGTGCGTAATTCGTTCATCGCCTCTCGCTATTCGTCATTTCAAAACCAACAACAATTAAAAGCCCTGAACAAAGTCTGAAACGCAGATACCAATGCAATATGCAACAAACTACAAAAGATTGTATTGGTTACACTACCAATCCCATGTTAATTTTTTTCTTTCGCACCACTACATACTCGCACTACTACAACTATCTATAGTGTAGTTTTTTTTGTATTTGTTGCATTAGCATGGCCTTATATTGTTGCTGGTTTTGGTAATTTCAATGCCGCGCGTCAGTGTATGAGGCACAATTACACGTAGCGGCCACTTGTGTGCTATCGAGTGTGTGTGAAATGTTTTGCCTGACAACAATAAAACGAATCGCAATTCAATTCATTTTCAATTTGCCGTGCCATAATCACTGATATCAAATAAAAAACCTCTTAACGAGGTAAATGTTCGAGTGACGAAAGCCGAATTCAATTCACAAAATTTCTGATATCAAATTTGTGCCGAAAAAAACAATTGCGTTCGATTTTTCAACGATTTTTCGGAATGTCTGTAAAAAACAATAACTTGTCAACGATTTTCGGCTGAATGCACTAACATTCCGGAAAATCGTTGAAAAATCGAATGCAATTGTTTTTTTCGACACAAATTTGATATCAGAAATTTTGTGAATTGAATTCGGCTTTCGAACATTTACCTCGTTAAGAGGTTTTTTATTTAATTTTAATTAAACCGTAATTTTTCTCAGTTGATGTAGGGGCCGACATTAGTGTTATTAAGAAAGATTTAATTAAGCTCGATACTTTATGTTACCTTAATCAAAAATTAACTATAAAGGGAATAACTGCAGAATCTATTGATACTTTGGGAGTTTTCAATTCTAAAATTAAAATTTCAAAAATTAATATAATCTCGCATGAGTTTCACATTGTACCATCAGATTTCCCGTTAAATTGTGCAGATATCATTGGGAATGATTTTCTTATTTAAAATAAATGTAATATCGAATATTTCCATAACGTAATTCAAATATTTTACTTTTAGGTTTTCGATAGTAATGGTGTTTGTGGTTGTTCCAATGTGGTTGTGTTAATTCAAATACTTAATAATCCTAATGACACTGAATACACAAGTTTAACTCTTTCTTCAAACAATCCTCCAATCATTATTCCTAGTCGTTCAGAAAGGATCGTTAAAATTATTTATGCCCCTCACAAATGATGAAACCAGGCGTATACATAGCAAATACAATCATTGAAATGATAAACTCATTTGCAACAGTAAGCGTTGGAAACACCAACGATTTTCCAGTGAAACTAGATGACATGTACATCGAACCAGAAAGTCTAAAACATTAAAAAAAAATTTACTTTAAAACTGGTCAGATTTACTAGCAGAATGTGGAAAATCAAATCGACACAGTTCAGTTGAACAAGGAAGAAAAATCATCCATCCTTAAGATTTGTCGCGAATTTAACGATATATTTTTCTTACCTGGTGATCAACTGACAATCACCAATGCAGGATTTCACCATATCTCATTAAAACCTGATTCACAGCCAGTCAATATAGAACCTTATCATCTTCCTCATTCGGCAAAATGTGAAATTAACTCACAAGTGGAAAAAATGCTTGAACATGGCTGCATTGAAAACAGTAACAGCCTATTCAACTTACCGTTACTAATTGTCCCGAAAAAATCTAGCGATGCATCTAAGCGTTGGCGAGTCGTAATAGATTTTCGCCGGTTAAATGATTTGACCAATATCGTAGAAATTTTAGAACAATTAGGAGATGCTGTTTATTTTACGACATTAGACTTAGCAGACGGCTATCATCAAATACCTCTAAGTGAAGAAGATCAATATTAAACTGCCTTTAGCACCTAGATGGGCCACTATCACTTCACAAGGATGCCCTTTGGTTTAAAGGGAGCACCAGCAACATTTCAGCGAATTATGAACAATGTGTCATCAGGATTAAACGGCTTGAAATGTTTCGTATATTAAGACGACGTAGTTGTATACGGTTATAACCTAAACGATCATAATAAAAAATTATTGCAAATATTTTAGTAATTTCGAAAATACAATTTAAAATTGCAACCGTTAAAGTGTAATTTCCTTAGAAAAGAAATTTGCTACCTGGGTCACATCATAACTAATAACGGAATTAAACCAGACCCGTCAAAGATCGATGTAATACAAAATTTTCCAATGCCTAAGAACCAAAAGGAAATTAAGTCATTTCTAGGATTGATCGAAGATTTATTAATAAATTTTCAGAAATAACACAACCATTGAATGCATTACTAAAAAAGGATGCACGATTCAATTGGGATGCTTTCTGTTTCGAAAGTTTTCAAAAATTAAAAGAAAAATTAATTAAATCCCATATCTTGCAATATCCCAATTTCCAGAAGCAATTTTATGTCACAACAGATGCTAGCGATGTAGCACTTGCCACAGTTCTTTCACAGAGAATAGGCGATTATGACTTACCTGTTGGCTTATGCAAGCCGGGTATTAAACAAAGCTGAGCGAAACTATTCTACTGTGGAGAAGGAATTGTTTACCATAGTTTTTGCTATAAAACGTTTTCGTCCTTATTTGTATGGCGTAAAATTTACCATTATTACAGACCATAAACCACTATTGTGGCTAAATAAAGCCAAAAATTTATCGTCACGTTTAATGCACTGGAGAATCGAATTAGATGAATACGATTTCGATATAATGTATTAGCCAGGAAGAGACAACCTTAAAGCGGACGCTTTGAGTAGAATCGGATTAAAACCTGCCGATCAAGGTAATCAAATTAATGTTGTTACTCGTTCGCGAGCACAAGCTATTGAACCGAAACCAAATCTTGACCAAACATTAAACCATACTACATTAAATAACAAGAAAAATTCAAGTCAACCATCAAATGAATCTCCCCAAAATTGTATCAATTTTCTAGATAATGATATTGACATTCTTAACGTGATCAAAGAATTTCACAACTGTCCGTTAAGAGGACACCAAAGAATAGAAAGAAGTTTCAAAAGGATCAAATCTTATTATTACTTCCCAAAAATGTTGACTCAAAAAATAAAATTTCGAAACTAACTAAACTCCCCATGGTGGTGACAATAACTTCAATAACTCCATTTGAGAAAATTATTCTAGACATCGTTGGTCCGTTAAACGTTTCATATTCTGAAATACACCAATTTTGATCAGATATACGGAAAGAGCGAGCTTTGTTTAGTAATATGTCATATGTAAATCAAAATCATTAATTTTGGAGATATAGGGTTTTCCAATAGGAATGATATGATTTTTAAGTGACGTTTCGGCATTTGTAATATGTCATGATCTGTCATTTTTTGTTTCATTGTATTTAGTAATGTTTACAATTTCATCATGGTGAGATATACGCAAGAACAACGTTTACAAATTATTCATTTTTATTATCAAAATAATCTTTCTCCAATTGCAACTTTTCGTGCGCTTTTGCCATTTTATAGTTGTAATATACGTCCAAGTGTGCTCGCTATTCGTCGAATTGTTGAAAATTTTGAGCGTATATTTTCTTTACATAATGTTCAAGTCCCAATAAGACAAAGATACGCTCGAAGTAATGCAAATATTGCTCTCGTTCAGGCAAGTGTTGTTGAAGACCGCAATTTGTCGATTTCAAGACGTTCTCAAGAATTGGGACTGTCTCAAACCACAACCTGGCGGATTTTGAGAAAGGATTTGGGTTTGCATCCGTATAAAATTGTTCTCACTCAAGAACTGAAGCCATTGGACCACCGTAAACGTTGTGAATTGTCTGATTTTGCCTTGGAACAACTTGAAAACGATAACGATTTTTTTAAGAAAATCATCTTCTCCGATGAGGCCCAGTTTCATCTGAGTGGTGCGGTAAATTTATTTTATTTTATTTTTTATTTAGTGAATTAATTCGTAATATAAATTACAGTACAATTTTAGCAATAAAAAATATATCAAATGAAATACATAATTCTGGTTATTATAATAAATTATTTAAAATAGTTTTCCTTTAAAGATAGTCTGATTCCAGATTTCGTCATATTAAAATCACAAAACATACTTAATTGATTATAAAACTTCGACATTAAATTCAAAGGTTCGTCACATCCATTATTAGTTTTATGAAAATCTAATTTCAGAAGGGTTCGAGTACGTAGATTCCTCACAGGGGCATACAAGTTAAGGTTAAATAATAAATACGGGCTGACTGTTTCGCCATTTAGTAAATTGGAAATGAAAATAGCCCCAGCATGCTGCCGACGAATATCAAGTGGCTCGAGTTTTAGAGATTTATATCGCTCGGTATATGGAAGGAGGCCTAAAACATTCTCCCACCACATTCTACGATTATCAAACCCAATAGTTTTCCAGGCATAGAAAATTAAGAATGATTTCTGAACCGCCTCAATTCTCTTGACATGATTACTGTAACTTGGACACCAAACACATGACGCATATTCAAGTTGTGAACGGACAAGAGATTGATATAGCGAGATCAAAGCTTTCGGGTTATTAAACTCTTTCATAATTCGTTTAAGAAATTCTAACATAGAACAAGCCTTTGCAATTATCAAATCAATATGCCGATTCACTGATAAGGTTTGTGTAAACATAACCCCAAGATCTCTTAATTCAGTTATTCTTGATAACTTATCATTATTAATACAATAATCATGTATTACATGTGACGATGAGCGGGTAAATGACATAATTTTACATTTCTTGGTATTCAAAAATAATAAATTATTTTCACACCAATGGCTAATTGCATCAATGTCCTTCTGCAGATTAAATGAGTCTTGCGTATTATTTATAGGGAAAAATATTTTTAGATCATCAGCATAAATTAGACAACGAGCGAATTTGACACATTTGGTGATATCGTTCAAGAATAAAATGAAGATAAGGGGTCCAAGATGGGAACCCTGTGGAACTCCCGAATGCACTTTTATCGGATTAGAAAATCTGTCATTTATTTTTACAAACTGTATGCCAGTAAGGTATGATTCAATCCATTTTAGCAAATTATTAGAAATGCCAAAAGATTTTAATTTTTCCAATACAATAACATGGTTGATTGAGTCAAACGCCTTACTAAAGTCAGTATAAATGACGTCAAGTTGCGCCTTAGCCTCAATCACCTCCAAGGCACGTTTTGAAAATTCCATTAAATTCGACACGGTAGATCTTCCACGGAAAAACCCATGTTGTTCGTCAACTATAAATGACTTCAGACCGAAATACATGTGGTCACAAACAATTGATTCGAATAATTTAGGGATCGCTGATAGTATAGAAATGCCCCTATAATTAGAGACATCATTCCTATTACCGGATTTGAAGATTGGAACAATATGTGAGGATTTCCAAACAACTGGAAAAATTCCCGACGAAAGTGATCCATTGAATAATATTGATAGAGGAAATGCTAGCTCATGACCAAGTTTTTTTATGAAACTTGAAGGAACACCATCTGGGCCACAGCCATCTTTAAACTGAGTGAGTGATTTGATAATATCCTCCGGGGTGATACGAGGTATATGCAAGGTGGTGTTTGTACTATTATATGTTGTATCCGCAAGTGTTCCCTTATTAATATTATCTAGTCTATAAGTATTTTGGAAGAAAGAACCAAATAAGTTGGCTACGTCTATAGAGTTATTGCCCGAAACATTATTGTAAGACATTGTCGACGGAAAACCGCATGTTTTCCTTCTAGACTGAACGAAATTCCAAAACGATTTCGGATTTAATATCAAATCATTTTGAACCTTGTTGATATAGTTTCTATAAGCTATTTTATGCATGGAATCAAATTCATTAGATACAGAAGAAAAGGCCAATTTAACAGAAGCATTGTTGGATCTTTTCCATTTCCGATATAATTTCTTCTTGCGATTACCTAAATTAATCAAGCATTTATTAAACCACGAAGGATTATTTCGATTATTCTTAAAAACAGAAATTGGAACGAATCTGTCGATATCACTAAACAAAATATTATAAAATAGTTGCACATCATGATCTAAGTCATTAAATGAGAAGCGCGCATTCCAGTCAATTGATGAGAAAAAGTGAAATCAGGCTATCAAAATCTGCACGTTTAAAATCATAAAATTTAGATATAAAATTATTCTTAATTGAGTTAGACAATAAAAGTTCTGATTGGTTCAGATTGACCTCCATCGACTTATGGTTAATATCATTAACAATATATGGAACGGGTGCTTCGATTACCGTATATAAATTAATCGAATTTGTAAAGAATAAATCCAAAAACCTACCAATGTAGTTAGGAACATCATTAATCTGGATAAAACCATAAGATAAGATGGAGTCAATACATGAAGTTTCAACAGTCGATGTCACGTTACAAGGTATGATATAATTTACATCCACATCATATACCCATTTGACATTAGGTAAATTAAAGTCTCCCAGAATTAGCACGTTGTCGTCTATGTTGGTTGAAGATGAAATTTTAAACAAACACTGTGTATATTTAGTATACACCTCAGTTTCCGAATTCGGTGGAATATATAAACCAATGACATTTATTGATTTCTTACAGATGTTCAGCTTTACACATAATAGTTCTATAGTTGGGTCGCAATCAACTGTATCACTTACGATAGTAGAGTGGACAGCTATGAGTATCCCACCACCTTCTGATTTAGAACTATTTAATTCAGATCGATCCCGTCTATAGACAATGTATTCCGCAGGAAAGTACTCCGCATTGTAAATATCAGCATTCAAATTAGTTTCGACCAGTACATATACCGGATACCTAGATGCACAAACAAAACGATAAACCTCAGAAGATTTTGAAGCAATGCCACGAACGTTTTGGAAATAGATGAAATTTGAGTTAATATCAACACCGACATTACTATCAGATAAGGTTATATACGCATTCGAGGCTGCTGGCGAACTCCGCGAAAATTTGTCTTCTGATTGAAGTTATATTCCTTAATGAGGAGATGTTCGGGCCATGCCTCGGCCTTCATTATAGCTTCAAAGCACTCAACAGGAACACCAACCTTATATGAAACATATCCAGCGTTCTTTTCAAAACGTGTGCAATTTGCATCCACAATACGAAGATTATTTTTTACGAAATTTTTAAATTCAATGTCAGTAACGGTTGGCTGTAAACGGGACACGAAGATCCATTTTCGCGGTGTAATTGCTCCAATAGAACCAATGCCCTCTGTAGCTGTACCAATTATAACATCTTTCCCAACTTGCATCTTTCCATTATTTTAGAAAGCCTTATTTGTAAACGTTATGGGTTTGTTTTGCAAAGTAGCGCCTTCGTCATTATTGCTTTGGTGTGTACGTGTATTATCAGCATTCTTTTTGTTGCATTTACGTTTATGTTTATTTTTGTGTGTAGGTACTTGTTCGTTTTGATCAGAAATAACGGCATTAACGTTGTCATTAATTTTATTCTTATTATTATCATAATTATCTTCACAATTAATGTTATTATTGTTTGTATTTGAAAATTTACTAATATTATGATGAGTTTTATGAGTTTTATTGGTACTGTTATCGATTAAGTTATAACGTCGATCGTCATTCGTCATCACCAGAGTTATTGTATTTGTTACCGGTACCACTGATTGATCAATAAAATGACGATTATTAATTTTATGTAAATTCGAAGATATAACCTTGAAATCTTCCTGTCGATTAATCATGGTGTTTTTAATAAACAAAACTGTCAATTATGGTGCGAAGAAAATCCACAAATTATTCATGAAAAACTATTACATTCACCTAAATTGACAGTTTGGTGTGGCTTTTGGTCTGGTGGAATCATCGGTCCGTATTTGTTCGAAATGAAGCTGGTTACTGTTAATGGAGATCGGTATAGATCGATGATAACCAACTTTTTATGGCCGAAATTGGAAGAAGTTGATCTTGACAACATTTGGTTCCAACAAGACGGGGCTACGTGCCACACAGCAAGTGCAACAATTGAATTATTGCGAGAATAGTTTGGAGATTCGATTATTTCAAGAAATTGTGATATTGAATGGCCTCCAAGAAGTTGTGATTTAACACCATTAGACTATTTCTTGTGGGGTTAATTGAAGTCATTGGTCTTTAACAATAAACCAAGCTCTCTTCAAGCTTTACAAGTCAATATTGAACGTGCTATTCATGACATACGACTTGATTTAAAAAGTGCTCGAAAATTGGGTTCATCGAATTCGTTTCTGCAGAAGAAGTCGTGGAGGTTATTTGAATAAAGTTTTATTCAGAACTTAATTGAATCGATTGTACTTCACATTAAATTAAAAACATTTCAATTTCCTTAACAATTAGTATGTTTTTTTTTTAAAGAAATCATATCACTCTTATTGGAAAACTCTATATAGAGAAGATAATTATCTTCTCTCATCACAGCTCCAAAAAAAAAAAAATTCCGGCACCCGAGACGAGAATAGGTGTCCTGTTTTTGGGGTCGCTGATCACGAATCTGCACTCAGAATTTCTGTATCGCATCAAAATTTTGAATAAATTGCAAAAAATCTATGAAAATCGATAAAAAAAGCCCGCCTGCTCGTCAGCCTGCCAGTTCACCTACTCGCATGTCTACCCGCCTGCCTGTCTGTCTGCCCACGATTTTTTACGATTTTTCGCAATTTTTTCGGGATTTTAGTCTGTTTTTTGGCGATTTCTTTTTTTTTATATATGTATTTCATTTTAGCATAGAAGCAATTTTGAAAAAAAATTTTGATGCGATACGGCAATTCTGAGTGCAGATTTGTGATCAGCGACCCCAAAAACATATAGGACACCTATTCTCGTCTCGGGTGCCGGAGTTTTTTTTTGTGGAGCTGTGATCCAACACCTCATAAATATATATTGCAAAAGTATGCAACATTTATACCAAATTGTTATACTTTGGTGTTGTAATGAAAAGCGCAAGACTATCAAAGAATGCTGTATTCCAAGAAACTTTCAGGATCATTTTCGAGTGGAATCGAGCGAAACAAGACCATTTAAAACATTTACCTGGCATAGATTTGATTAAAAAAAATAATTATTTTTTACACAATTTGGTTTCCATTACAGCCTTATCCAAAAAGATTGAGCACCCATGGTATCTTACAATTTTTTTAGGAGTATCAATTTGAAATAAATTGAATCAATTTTTATAGGTTGACATTACAATTTATTTATATAAAATTTATATTTTGTGGATCCACCCTTTGCCTTATTTACGGCAGAAATTCTTCTGGGTGGCTTACAAGTTTTTTACATTCTGCAAGACCTATGGCTCTATTCTTGGTAGAGACAGCGTTTTAGGTCTTCTTTGTTCTTTATTGTGTAGCGCCTGACTCTGCGTTTTAATAAACTCCATAAATGTTCTATGGAGTTTAAGTCCGGGGAATGGGCAGGCCACTCCAGAACCTTAATGCAATTTTCTCGAAACCATGCTATTGTGCGGGCAGTTTTTTGACATCAACGCAGATTCTAGGACGTTTACGTATTTTGAAAAGTTCAACTGGCCCTCACACACGAACATTTCGCCAACTTCAGAATTAATCATGCAGCCCCAGACCATTATGCTGCATATCACATACCCAGAGACTTCGGAAAACTAAAATATTTGTATCAATGAATTTTATTTTAAAATCATAGTATTTAATATTATTAGGGCATAGAATTTTCAATTTACTTCAAAGTTTAATTCGTCTGACCACACGATATTTGGCCAATCTTCTTCGGTGAAACTTTGGTATTTTAAGGCCAATTTATACCGAGCCTTCTTTTTTCAGAGATCCACGGTTTCTTCCTGGCTTTACAGCCTTTGAGACCAGCCTTTCAGCCTTCTGCGAATGGGGCGAGCAAAGATTGGCTAACTTTCGGTCCTCACGGTATGTGGTGATACGTTTGCGCTCGGTTCTGTGCATATTACTGTGTGATCCACTAGCGGAAAACCGCTCAATTGTATATTGCACAGATCGGTGTGAACATTTCACAGTTTTAGAAATAATTTACTTGTGATTTCCCTTGCTCATGCAGAAGTTGTATCTGCATACGTTTGTTTCGGCATATTGCAATAATATCACAAAATTTAACAAATCAAAACACCAAAAGCGCACTAGATCACTGGATGTGTAAACAACAAAGTTTATTGCACCAGATGGTTTATTGCCACACCTTCGGTGGGAGTCAAAGTTTGTAGTCCTTCTTAGATATCGAAAAAATAAAAAACAAACAAAAGAGGTTATTTAAGGCTCTACGCAAACCACATTCCACTCGTAACCCATTTTAATGGTATTCAATAATTTTGACGTGTTAATTAAATCAGGATAAAATTAAATGTTTCTGTAATAACATAAAGATACGAGACCTTTTATACCTTCGTCCATTCCCAAAATATATATTCAAATCTATCCACAAATCCGGACAAGAAAATGATTTTGTTAGTTATTATTAGGTTAGCACGTGTACAAAGTTTAAAAAAAAAAACAAAATCTTATTTTTATTAAATCCAATTTAATTTATGGTCCGTTCACATTCGTTCCAAACAGATTTAGATGTCCATATAATATTGTAATTTTTCTTTATGTCCGATTGTTGTTATTTTTCATATTATATTATACCATACACGTAAATATATTATAGAAATAAGAATATGCGGAATAGATTAAGAGAAGAGGAAGACACGCTAAAGAAAATTAATGTACCAGATGAAAAAAAATATCTGAAATGACAGTTTTCATTTTTCTTCTCTTCATATACAGGTTGACATATATTTTATTGTCTGTCACTACACACTCTTTTATTATCCCTGGTTTCAGTCAATTATATAAGGATGTTCATGAATGAAAATGGTAACTTTGGTGAAAACACTTCTTGCAAACATTTTCAAATAGGTAGCTCAATGAAGGTGCTCTTAGTAAAAAAAACGAAAACACATGAACTGTTATAAATTTCGAAAATTACTTTTCTTCACATCAACAGATTATTTGATCAAATAAAATGTCGATTTTGATTAAATACCTGAGATTCGGGCAAAATGACATTTTGTCAAATGGTTATGTATAGGACTATAAACCCATACATATTGTCTGTAATTTTCCTATATATTTAACTTTCTTTAAAGCATGCCTACCACCTTTAAAATATTTTGTTCACTTTGCCACCCATTTACAATTCGTGTGAAATAATTCAAATATGATATTTTTTAAGAGTTCATCAGCTTACACGTAAAGGAGGGAAGACAATTCAATTTACTTAATCTTTGAATTTAATTTTACTTTATTTTCATGCTTCCTTCATAATATTATGTATATTTGAGTATGTGTATGCATGTTACTATGCCCTCGAAAAAAGGGAAATATATTTAGTAAGCTTGCAGAGATTCGAGCAAAATCGTAAAAAATAAAAATACGTGTAACTGACAAAAAGTGTTTATATATGAAAGATTCTTATCAGATTTTGTAAAATTAAACCTAAAAGTGTGGTATATACGAACGAATACATATATAGAAAATTGTTATCATATGTAAAATATCTGTATGTAACGCAGAAATGCGTTGAACGCTTTTGTACACCTCTACATAGTCAAAAAAACTGGTATACGAAAAAGATATGATGAATGACTCATTTCATAATATAATTAAGGCATTATATATTCAGGTTTCATTCGAAACTTTATATTCAAACAATTCAAATCATAATTAAATTTTCAATGAAATACAAGTGTCTTGAATACAATATTTTTTGATTGTGTTTCATTCTAGAAATGTGAAGATAAATTCAACTTAAGAAATTTATAATATTTTTTTTGCCAGAGTGAAAATTGAGGAGAATTCCGATGAAAATAAATCTGTGGAGTATTTATTTTTTGCTTTGTATATTTTGAATAAAGATCGATTTCATAAAATTAATTCAAATAATATTGAGTTATGTACCCAGTCTCTATATATAAATATTGCACAAATCTTACCATTTCGGAATAATTTTGCCTAATTATATCCACAGCTATTTAAAATTTCCAACCAGGCATGTATGTGTAAAAAACTACACTACCACAATACCAGATTAATCTCTGAATCCGAATAAATTTCACTAACCAACGATTTTAAAAACTAACTTTCATATTTGTAAAATATACACGGCCAGGCATTATGCCTTATCAACAGCGCCAAAACGGTGGATTTGTAAATTAAGGTGATAATAAAATTGTTACTTTGTCTCAAATCTTTCAAACTTCTATGAAACATGTTTTTACCAAAATGAGATAAAATGTATATATCTCCAGCGCCAGGGTATTAGTTTTTAGTACTAAAGTGGTTCTAACTTTGTGGAATTCTAGAAACGTTTTTTTAATAAAATTGCTAAAAAGCGGAGTACAAGTACCAGAAATCAAATCGACTAGATTGTAAAAATTAAATAAAATAAATGCGATGGAGATTTTTTGGGTACCAGGAATCGATCGCGCTGGTCTCTCATTTCCCAGGTTACTTTCTATATATATTTTTTTCAGTTCGCACAATTTTAATAAAAATTGGTGAGGGAGGATTTCGAGCTAGTTCTGAGAATATCCGTTCAGAGAGTCTTTCGGTGGAGCTCGATTATCTCTCCATCTCTCTCTCTCTCTCTCTCTAGCCTTCAATTCCATGAAATAGTTTTGCCGCCACCACTATGGTTGTCCATCTGTCTTGATCCATCGTTCTCTTTCTCCAGTTTCAACATCGTACGGGTTCGGATAGCTTTTTTAGTTTTTTTCGGCACGCACGATTTTTATAAAAATCGGTGAAAGGGGAATCTCAAAGGCCAATGGGCCCGAGACCCTATTCTTTACACTTTGCGGTTTCAAAGATTTTAATAAAAATTTACAAATTATAGTTTCTAATCGCTATAAGTCCTAGTTTTGAGAAAATCTGTTTTGGAAATCGGGTTAAATTTAAAAAAAAAATGGATTGAACAATTTTGATAAAAATTGGTGATGAGGACTTTCGAGTGCAATTAATCGAAAGAAAGTTAGTGGTGGGTCTTAGGACCTTCTACTTGGCTTGATGATTTTAATAAAATTTGGCAGGACAAGGTTTTTGTTTGCGAGGAATCGTTTCCTTACAAGGAGTTTCGTCGTTGCGTGATGTTGCACAATGTTGTGTTATGTTGCACCAAGATGTGGACGTTACACTGTGTTGTTGGATGCTGCATCATGTTGCAGGATGTTGCAGCATGTTACTTGATTTTGCATCTTGGAGAGGGATGTTTTGTGACGTTGCATTGTGCTGCGTCATTTTGCATAATATTGTGGAATGTTGCTAAATATTCATGCGGGCCACGTTGCATTAGTTACATGTCTGGCGTTATATTCCATGATATATTTCGAACGATTAGTTTTCATTGGGCACAGGGCAAATTTTTAGAATGTTCTAGCTCCTTGTTACTGTCAGAGCTGCCTTAAATTTATGCATTTTATAGTCCAACGGAAATTCAAAACCGATAAGCGAGTTCCATTTCTTGGATGTTCGTTAAATAAATTCGCGCTTGTTTTTCAAGGTTTTGGCAGTTTCACCGTAAATCTATGTGTATTGACCGTCCCGCTCGTTATCCTTCCTAATGTAATAAGGGGTAATATTTTCTTCTTTAGTTCTGCAGAACATTTACCATGCATTAAGCTGTAGAACACGCAGAGTTCTGCATCGTTTCTGCGCGGTGTCGTATTCTGTATAAATCTTTTGTAAATACAGGGTTGCGTATAATTCGGATGGCACGCCGCTGCATCCTGATTTGCGGAAGGTCGTATCATGTTGCGAGATATATGTTATGGTTGCTTTAGCGTCTTTTTGGAAATATTCGTTGAAATGAGTAACAATACTGATTTGTAGCATTTACCATCTAACTTAAGTTTCGAACTTGGTCCCTTTCTCACATGTTGGGTTACGAGTCTTTTTGTTTGTTTTTTTCTGGCTTCCATGATTTTAAAACAATCTACTGAGGTGGTGTTTTCGAGTACCAGAAACTGATCGCGATGGGTCTTGATTTCTGAATAGTTCTTTTCGGGGGTCATCCGGTGAAAATTGGTGAATGGGCGATTTAAAATGTCGGGAAAATTCGTTTATGGGATCCTTATATGGGACCCGGCATCATTTTGTAAATTTTTTTCGGCTCAACCGATTTTGATAAAAATTTCAATGATGAGAGGTTTCTAATGCCAGGGATCGATTACAATGAGTTATAATTTTCGGAAATTTTATTTGCTGGAACCTTGAAAACCCTCGGGTGATTAGAATCGATTAAGACGAGTTCTAGATATGATTGCGGTTGTGATTTGTCCTGATTTCGGGAAAATACATTTATGGGGTCACCATCATTTAATTTTTTTTCGGCACACGTCACACTTTTTATTTTCGGCTCGAACAACTTTGATTAAAATTGTGGTGATAAGAGTTTCTAAAGCCAAGAATGGATTGCGATGTGCATCAATTTAGGAAAAATTCGTGTAGGTGGTTCTCCGTTGGGGCGCAGGCTTCCATTTTTGGCTTGAACGATTTTTATAAAAACTCGTGAAGGGGACTTTGATAAGGCAATCGATTTAAATTATTTTGAATTATTCTCGCCTCGAAGGATTTTGACAAAAAAAGCGGTCGATTGCAATGAGTCATATTTAAATCTGTTAAGGGGGAACTCAGATGGAATTTGGTTGCCTATTTACCGATTTGATAAAAAATTTGAGAAAGGGAGATTTTGGGGAATTTGACTAGAGGTGCTATGGTTTAAGCCGTTTCATAGCCAATTGATTTTTTATAATACATGATTTCACCAAAACTCGGCAACTCTGCATACCAACCAGGTTAAGTGATCGGCGTCAAACTTCCTAAGTAAGGTTTTATGATAAATTGGCAGATTCCAGAGAAATTTGGCGGTAATCGGTGTACCGGAATTGGCAACTTATAAATGAGCTTTTTCGTTATATGCCAATATTTTAAAACTTTTTTTTCGACATTTAGGATTTTTTTTTTAACGAAATTGAATAGTAATGGACCGTATAAGTTGGGCAGTAAAAAGTGTGTAGTGAATAGTGTAATTTTTACAAATAGTGAATTTGTTAAAGAAGCTGAAGGTACCACAAATAAACACCCCAATTATACAGTCGAGTCGATTAACGTTTCAAGTGACTATAAAAATTTGCCATTGGTATGAATAATTAGCCAGTTGCTATGCCAATAAGTGACTTGAGACGAAAGAAACAATTAAAAACTGTTATTTCGAGTCGTGTTAAATTTTGAACTGACTAAAAAAAACATAAAATAGCTACGCCGATTGTCGTTTGAAGTCGCCACGATTATAAACATATTAGATATTTTGACAAGGTAGGCGACTACGGTTTCATATTAAAAGAGACACTTGAAACGAGAAACGACACGTCTACCGTAATCAGGGAGAACGTGTGTAACTTTAAAAGCTGAGCGTTTTATTTGCAAAATTTATTACAAATCCGCATTGAACGTCCGCAATAAGATATCTTAATGCCAGAAGCGATAATATCTCAAGAATGGCCAGCAATTTGAAATTTGATCGCCAATCTTCTTGCCCTTTTAATTCGCAGAAATGCAAACCATTACTGACACGTACGTCGAGAGAGTTTTGAGTACTTGGAACAGAACATCAGACCTTTGATCAGAAAATAATTTTATTATTGCAACTTTCATTCATAAATTCACCGGTTTGGCGGTGTTTTTAAATTATTTGTTGTAAATAACCTCGCCAGCGGTTTACTAGGTCCCCATCCAAGCATCTCAAAACCAACGACCATCCACAGTTCTGAACTGCAGGAATCAATGCCGCACGGGATGCATATACGAGTAGGGACAATTACTTAATGACAGGTCTGCGTAAGGAGGTAAACCTCAAGTGCAAACCAATTACACAATTTTATAGGATATTCACTGTAACTACACTTTACACAAAATGATCTACTTCTTCACGAAAATTTCTTTATTTCAATTGATTTCATTCAATTTCAACCCTCGTTGAAGTGGATACTAAAACACACCATATAATTTTCATTATTGTTTCAATCGTTTCGTATGGTGTAATTTATGTGCTAAAACACTAATGGTCAGGTCATTTGACCCTTAAAATGGTATCGCGAAACCCTGAAATTGGCAACAGCCGCTCCTATATATTTAACAAAACCCTTTAAAATATATGGCACTCAAATTATAGTCATCGACTCAAAATCATTATACACCATTAAATTTTTAATTATGGTAATTATTGTGTTGTGTATATTGTACCAACCCCAAATTGAGTTCCATTGCGAATTGCGATATACCCGAGACAAGAAAAAATAAATTTAAAGAATGTGTATAATTGCCGTATATACATTACCCTAGCGGCTAAAATCGCCAAACATGCAGAACTAATACTCTATATACTTTTAATATTAAGGCGACACCCTTAATTGATTTCATGAAAATTTATATCTACGAAAATGAAAGGAACAAAAAAAATTAATTTTTATAATAGAAATATTTTGTTGCCATTTTTATTTTTTCACCCAGCCAACCAAAAACTGGCGAAGGAGCCGACAAAAAAATAATTAAAATAAAATTTCAATTTCATCCAACAGCGGCTATATTGCTTTCCAAGAAGCAAGAACATTTTAATTTATTTATTTTGTATTCCCTATTTTTTTTTGCTATTTTGGTAATTAAGGCACTTGTAATTACCATTTACCAAATATTTATGCAAATTATATTCTAATTTTATGTTAGTATTATTTTAAAAATTTATAAAATATTTCGGTATATATAGGGTTTTTAAGTCGCAATGAATTTATAATGTCGTTCACATATTTTATCACTTTGCATATGGTGGCGACATATGACCACCAGTTCTTATAAATTCGCATCACATATGTAAAGGTTTCAGGTTTTATGATTTTGCTTAACAAAATCGCTCGACACAAAATAAAAATTATGGAGATATTTTCGTTTTGGAATACGTATATTTTATGTGCGGCCATCCATAAAAGAATTTTTTTTTTTTTGCGCCTTCACTTAAGGGAAAAACCATCAACATCAAAATGTTATGATCTGTATCAGAAGCAAAACCCATTTTGGTTTCCTTTTTATTTCACTTAAATTGTACATAATATAAAAATACATGAACACGGATAATAAAAATATATTTTTTTTCGAAACGGATAACCTATAACACAAATAGACATAGCAGCGGTCCCGTTTGTAACGGTCAAAATTATGTGAATAAACAACCACCATAAGTGGATTTCTCGAGACGACATTGAAAGGGTGAGATTGAATTAAAGGAACCGAAATGTTGTTCAAAATGTGTGTTTTCTTCATATTGAACGCAAACAAAATAACAATCGGTCGGTCTAATCGTGTTTTTGATTATGCAATAATAGTTAAAATAGATTGGATCTAAAACTTAAATCAATGCGTTTCTATTTATATTCGGATTTTCAATGAAAATTCTTCTGGGAAATAAATATACGAAACACGTTTGTTTACCATAACTTTTTGATTATACTGCCAAAACAGATATTGTTATTGGTTGAATTAAATTGATTTTTAAATAATGCTACGAATTTATCGGAAAGTTTAAGGAAAATAAAAATTTTCAACGAAATAAAATATAGTTCTAGAGTTCAGTTAATCGGCTTAAAACCGCAAATAAACAAATTTGTTTGGAAGCTGCAGTGCATTTACGCTACTTGAAGTTGGTTAATAAAATGTAGGGTTTGATAATATGTTAAAAGTTAATTAAATTGCCAACAACAAAATAGAATACACATTTTCTTTTCTTTAGTCGCAAATTTATTTTAATTTGATTTATTTTGAATATTTTGCTGGAGGTCTGTTTTCAAATTCATTTCATCAATCTATAACGCCATAAAATGTTTTAAAAAATGATACGGACTTCGGACCTCTGTAGGACTGGAGGACTATCGACTGCCGAACTACCTCTGAGAACGTCAACAAGGTCGGGTGCAGTTACAAATATTACCGTTGCAACTGTTTAAACTGTTTCTTCTGGCATACTAAGGTAAAAAGATAAATAAGTAATTTTTTTGAAAACAAAATAAAGTTGGGAAAAACAGTAGGCTAGAAAAAAATAAGTGAAACAGTAACTGTAGGTAAATTCTTTCCCCAGTTCCTTATTCCCGGGGAATTACCAGAATAGGGCCTCTGTGGCACTATTCTGGTTTTCCCTGGGAATAGGGAATTGGGAAAAATATTTTCATAGCATTTTTGTCTAAATTGTATTTTTCTGGCCTACTGAGGAAATAAGTTTGGTATAAATATTTTCGAAACAAAGTTAAATGGGAAAATATTTTTCCCTATAAAAATTAGGGATTCCCCCCCAATACACTTTGTTTTGAAATTTTTTGCACCAAACTTATTTTCTCAGTAGGCCAAAAAAACACAATTTAGACAAAAATACTATGAAAATATTTTTCCCAATTCCCTATTCCCAGGGAAAACCAGAATAGTGTCACTGGTCACATGAAGAAAGAGCTTAATTGTAACTGACCAACACTTCGAAAATACACAGCCGGTTTTCGGCTTCTCAGCCGGGGTTTCGGGTGCTGTCGGGGTTTCGGGACAATCGATAACTCTCCTTCCGAAGAGCAACCTAATCATTTATTTTTTTAAATTAAGACTAAATTCTGACTAAGATCATTGTCGCAACCATTTTTATCAAAATCCAGCAAAGAAATTTTAAAATATTAAGTGCTCCTCTTTGGATAGATCAGTTGCTTAAAAGCCGGTTCGTGATTAATAGTCTAGATTCTCTAGTAACAGATTCGTTAGTAAAACTTAAGGCAAAATGGAGTGATCTACCCCATTTTTTGGAATTTGGCCATTAATGATGTTATACTGAACCTCGCAAAGTGTAGTTTCCGTAAAGCTCGGTTAGCATACTTTTCAATTGGGCCAACAGCTGGCACAATCATCCACCGATTGAATGACAAGCCTTAATACTGGCAAAGTGAAGTTCTTAAATGTTATTTTAGTCAGTAATCTAACTGAAAACGTAATAGAAATGATAAAGGAGTGGTACATATTGAAATATTGGCAACGATAACCCTCAAGAACACCGATTCCCAAAAAATGGCTATTGGCGTGGGCGCTCCTGCGTACCAACTCTCTTACAGAAAAGTATTCGAAATTTAACTGCAGTTCTCGAATAATTTCGTTCAATTCAACGATTATATTTGTAAAAAAGGTTGGTCCAGATCTTGGGAGAGGGTACACCACAGAGAGAAAACACGTAACTAACATCATCGCCGTGCCAGCCAACCATTGCTACGGTTAGTACAAATTTCGGTCACCGAAGTGGAATGGAAAGATTAAACAGAATGAAATATTTACACCTAGTACAAATACTAACACCTAAACATCCTCTCAAAGAAATTAACATTAAAGTTAATGCCGTTAACTCAAATAATTAAAACGAACGCACATTTTTGTTGGATGGTACATATTGAAATATTGGCAAGAGCAACCCTGGTGATTGACTAACAAGGAAGGGTCTCCGGTGTCCGGCTCCGATTTCGATAAAACTTTAATATGTTGTAGAGGAGTGGAAAATAAGTGACACGTATTTTTTTTAAGTGCTCAATCCCCTTCTAAGGGGGTGAAAACCGCCCTTGAAGTTGGGGGTAAAAAAGTGGCTTTCGATAATTTTCGTCAAAAAACACGTGATCTGCAAGTTTTTTATTCCAAAATAGGTATTTCAGAAACTTACATTATATATTATTTTTTCAAGAATTTTGGTACTACCTAGGGGGTGAAACTACCCCTAGGAAGGGGTTGAAATATCAAAAAAACTCTCTAAAAAATCGAAATTGATGTGAAAAATTCTGGAAAAAATTTATATTACTCCATAAATAAGGTTGAAGTGTTCGAGGGTTTTTCGAAACCACGCTTTTTCATAGGGTTAACCACCCCTAGAGACGATTCTGGAAATTCGCTCAGGACAGTTATGATCATTAACATAGATTCTTACCGATATCATTGATGTTTAGGGGTGAAACATCCCCTAACGGGGGTGAAATTTGTAAAAATTGTTAAAAATTCCAAGAAAATTTCGCAATTTGGTGGAATAATTCTAGAAAAAATATATAAGATTGCGAAATTGGGATAAAGGTTTGCACGTTCAAAAATTTCATGAATCATCCGCTTTGAATGGTTTCAACCGCACTTGAATTTGGGGGTGTAAGAGCGACTCCATAATTTTCCCTACAAAACATGAAAAAATCCGAAAGTTTTTACTATGAAATACGTATCTCGGAAACTCAAGATTTTTATTATTTGTTCAAAAATTTTGGAAATCCCGGGATGAAACAACTCCTAGGAGGGGGTTGAAAATCAAAAAAAACTTGCATAAAATACCAATTTGATGCGGGAAATAGTGGAAAAAATAAATATCACTCAACAATGAAAAACAAGTTTGAGGGATTTAAGGATTTTTTAGACTGGAAGTGGTTTGCTATCCTCCTATCGGTTTCACCCCTAAACATCAATGATATCGGTTAGAATCTATGTTAATGATCATAATTGAGGAGGACAAAGAACTTTCAGTCGAAAAAATCAGATGTCCTGAACGAATTTCCAGAATCGTCTCTAGGGGTGGTTAACCCTCTGAGAAAGGGTGGTTTCGAAAAACCCTCGAAATCGTCAAACTTATTTTTTTTTGTGGAGTAATATAAATTTTTTCCAAAATTTTTCGCATCAATTTCGATTTTTTAGAGAGTTTTTTTGATTTTTCAACCCCTTCCTAGGGGTAGTTTCACCCCCTAGGTAGTACCAAAATTCTTGAAAAAATAATATATAATGTAAGTTTCTGAAATACCTATTTTGGAATAAAAAACTTGCAGATTTTTCCATGTTTTTTGAGGAAAATTATCGAAAGCCACTTTTTTACCCCCAACTTCAAGGGCGGTTTTCACCCCCTTAGAAGGGGATTGAGCACTTAAAAAAATAAATGTCACTTATTTTCCACTCCTCTACAACATATTAAAGTTTTATCGAAATCGGAGCCGGACACCTGGAGACCCTTCCTTGTAAGAAGATGCTCCTGAGTACTTGAATAATTTCGACATGGAATTAAAGCGAATAGCAAATTCAATTCAATGCATACCCCTTTTCCTGCCTGCCCACGCAATTGTGTGGGCAAGGCAAAAGAATCATGTTAAAAATTTATTTTTGTATGTATTTTGAACCAACTTACACATTTGTGCATACGTTTCATACTTATTTTCGTCCGACAAAAAGACTATAACTATACACACAATTGTGTTGGTCGTACTACAAATCAAGCGAAATTTTTATCAAAAATGCCAACACATACTATGTTTTTTTAATCACACATTTGTGTGGTTTGGACTTAAATTGAATCAATTTTATTTTTTTTTGGTAGAAAAAGGGATATAGTAGTAGGAATATACTATATCCATCTTGACTATGGTTCCGATAATGTATCTAACAGTTAATTAATTTTCATCGTCTGACGAGCTCAAATTCTATCCCCTAACCCGGGGGTCTATTATGAAATTTATCCGTCTCGGATTTATCCGTTAACGGAAATATCCGATTCGACACGGATTTACCCTATTATGAAACTTGTATTATCGGATTGGTAATAAACAAATTGAAGTTAGCAACTTTTTTTTTTTAATAATTTCAGGTTAGATTTTGATTTTTTATAATTTTATTTATTAAAAATTTCTTATAATAAAATATTACATTTTTAATCTTTGGGTTTTAATTATTTGTTTATACTAAATACTGCAAATTAAATTATTTTAATAATATTATTGAAATAGGATTCACTTTCACTTGTTGAAACGTCAAAATAACATCAATCGGATACAAATACGTCAACTATATAGCAGTCGGATTTTTTGTAGTGTGATCGGAAAAATCCGATTCGATTTTGCTTTTTAGTTTCATAATAGCACGGATTTATCCGTTAACGGAAAAATCCGAGACGGATAAATTTCATAATAGACCCCCCGGGTTCCAAAGGGTTTTTACACGAAATTTTTCCTAAGAAACTCAAATTTTCCTTGGAACTGAAAATGGACATTCACACTCCTTATCAGACATCTTGACCAAGGTTCCAACAGTACGTCGTCTAATGGCTAATTAAATTTTTCATCCAACGGACAATTAAATTCCTCATCCGATGAGCCCATTTATCATCCACCAGCCTGAGGCCCAAAGTGTTCACGATTTTTTTAAGAAAAAACTCAAATTTGTTTTGGAATTGTAAATGGCCATTCACACTCCTTATCAGACATCTTGGCTCATGTACTGATAACGCATCCAATAGCTAATTATATTCCTCATACGATGAGCCCAAATACCATCCCCAACCCGGGTTTCAAAGTGTTCACGAATTTTTATGCGAGATCTAGCAAATATGTCTTCGAACTGAAAATCGCTGGTCACACTCTTCACTACTGACCTTAACTCTAGTGCCAATGAGTCCGAAACCCAACCCCCAGGCCGGGTCCCAAAGTGTTTACGACTTTTGTTTTTGAAGAAACTCAAATTTGTCTTGGAAGTAAAAATGGCCATTCACACTTCTTACCAGAGATCTTGACTCAGATCAAATTTATGCTACGATAAAAACTATAAAATATGCTTTATTTAACCTCCTATTGGACAGTGAATAAATATTATTTGGTCAATCAGATTTTTTTTTTTAAATTGCTCAATCACGGGATCACTATACTGAATGTATAACTTTGTTTATTTTTATATTTTACTAGCGGGCCCGACTGACCTGCCTGAACGTTGGCTATAGCAGGCAAGCGGGTTCAGCAAACGTGTCTTCGATATGTGAATTTTCCATAAACTATCCATAAATTTTCCATAAAAAATTGAGTGCAATTTCTCATTATTCTGCGCCGTTCAATTCTCGTGTCACCGCTGGACGAAATTTAGTGCTTGTCATTGGCACATTTGCCGAAAGAAGGGGTACTTTTCGTGAGATTGGCGATAAGTATAATAATGTGATTACAAAAAAGATATTGCTGTTGTTGCATGTGTGTAAATGTCTGACGGTTGTGTTTTTCTTATGTATTAGCTGTGTGGAAAACTCAGTTGGTCGGTTAGCTCATAATGGATCTACAAATGACTGAAGAAGTGGCGACTCATGAAAATGTACGCTCCTACGCTGTGGATCCACTGCCCCATATGTACACATATGTACAAATTTGGACGATTTTCATTTTGATTAAATAATAGCAAACAAAGAAAAAACACAACAGTGCCGATGGATCGTTTTATAGTTGGACATGCATATTTATGTGAAGGTGTATTGTAATATCATTTCACCATATGTATGATTGTTTCAAATATGCGTTAGTTTCGCCCACACATGTAACGCGTAGAATGACCGGAAATATCTGTCTGAAATCACCGGACAGCACAGCAACAGTAGAACGCCTGATCTTTCATCGGTTTATCGAGAGGTTCATGTGAATGCTTGTGAGTCATAGTGCATTCATCCCAGATAATAATTTTGCATTTTTGCCAAATTTTAGCCAAGCCGAAATCTTTCTAAATGGTTTACATTCCATCTGGATTTGTGTGAACGATCAAAGGCAACTTGAGTGCTGAATGGGCAGTCCTTCCACCATCAAGCAAATGCCAGATGAAGCAATTGCCAACGCAATATGATTTTGTAGTCGAATGCACGCAAGTATCAGTGAGGTGAGGAATGTTTTGCCAGTGTCGCCTAGTGCGTGAAAAGAAAAAATCCGCTTCATTATTTGCAACAAAAAGGGCTGCATCAAACTCTTCTTCACGCTAAACATCGCTGTAAATGATGTCTGTTGAAGGGTTAGGCAGTGGCATACCGCAATGAATCAGTGGCATATTCAATCTTCAGCGGTCCAAGTGCGATGCAGAAGTGTAGGTTAGATTGATTATGGCATTGAATGCGCATGTATATATAATTATAATCCATTGAAGATCATATACGGTATTCACTTCAACATTGCACCTTACACATTTTTTTAAATTGTAGTGTTTAAATACACTTCATTTATGATCTAAAACGTTATTTTAATATGTGTCGCGATGAAAAATACATTCAATATGTACGCAAATATGATACATGGCGAATCTAAACACAGCGAACCGAGATTGAAATATCAAAATAACGCCAGGCTACGACGCAAGTGGGTTGCGCATTGATGCGTAAGTCAAAATTCATTAAGTTTTTTATAATTTTATAAAATATTGGAGGTAAATAGGAGGGACGCTGAAATGTTGGGGTTATATGTTTGGATATGAAAGAAATCTAAACAAAATAAAAAAAAAATTGTCCAAAAACAAAATAAAATTTTCCTAGAACAGGAATGCAATGCCACCTACCGGGTCCAATTGTAAATCTGAACCATCCAGGGACCCAATCAAATAAACAAACAAAATTGCATTAAAATCGGTCCAGCCGTTCAGGAGGAGCTCAGTCACATACACAAGTACAGAAAATGTTACGGTGGGGGGGGTGGGTAAATTTTGGGGTTATATGTTTTCATATGTGAAAAATACAAAAAAACTATTTCGATTTTTACAAGTACAGAAAATGTTACGGTGGGGGGGTGGGTAAATTTTGGGGTTATATGTTTTCATATGTGAAAAATACAAAAAAACTATTTCGTCAAAAAACAAAAAAAATCCTTAGAACCCGATTGCAGCGCCACCTACCGGGTGTAATTTTGAATCTAAACCATCCAGGGACCCACTCAAATACACACCCAAAATTTCATTAAAATTTCATCAAGCCGTTTAGGAGGAGTTTAGTCACATACACACGTACAGAAAATTTTGGGGTGGTGCGGGTGGTGAAATTTTGGGGTTATATGTTTTGATATGTGAAAAATACAAAAAAAACAATAAAAAAAATATTTCGTCAAAAAACAAAAAAATATTTCCTTAGAACCCGATTGCAGCGCCACCTACCGGGTCCAATTGTAAATCCAAACCATCCAGAGACCCACTAATTTCATTAAAATCGGTTCAGCCGTTTAGGAGGAGATGAATTACAAACACTCGTACAGAAGAATTATATATATAAAGATTACAATTCCGAATTGGATAAAATTTTAGTACACACGGACGTAATTGGTTTTAGTACTAATTTTCGTATAAGAACAGTCATGTCTCCTTTTTTATATTTTACGGTGTTCAACTAATACATAAATAAAAGTGTAAATTCGTGAAGAAGTTCACACGCATGTTGCAACTTGATGAGTAGGCCAACTTTTTATCAGTTCGAAACCAAAATGTGAAAAAGAACTTGAGAAAACTCTCATTTTTACACATTGTGAATGTCATTGAAAATAATATGTAGTTTGATATTATTCCTCACTACTGGTCACAGAACGGGAAAGTAGATCAGTAGATACTCCCATACATGAACTACTGGAAGAAATTTAAAGAGGTGGCTCCCGGATGTGGATTTATCGTCGTATGAGCGGGCAATCAAACATCAGATTGAATATGATGGCGATTTTTAATATTCTCAAGGAGAAACTACCTCAGCAGATAATATCACATATGAAGTCGTACGTATTGAAGTTGGAATGAAAGTCATGGCACTCTCAAGCAAACGATCCAAGATCATTCTAATTTGATTTTTATTGTAGAACAACACAATTATTATCTACATAATCCTAGCTTGCAGCGTATCAGAACCACATTTTGGGCAAGCAGACATAATGATTTTTGATTATACAATACAAGACAGTTTTACCCAATAGTCTGGTAAGTTTAATTTTTCGCTTAAGAAATAAAGTGTGACGTATTCATTCCATAGTCTAGTCAGATTCGCCATTCGCTACATCGTCGAAATCAAAAAAATATACTTATTTTAAAGTATCAGACGGTCTATCTGATCGGGGTAAAAGTTCATACATAAACTTTATCATAAATTGGGAGATCCCAGTGATTTTTGGCCGAAATCGGTCCTGCGGAAGTGACAGCTTCAACAGGAGCTTTTTAGTTGTTTGCTAAATTTTGAAAAGTATGCCATTTATAGGAAAAATAATAAAACTAAAAATTCTTAATTAATTTTGGAAATATACTGTTCTGGAAGTTTTAAAAAATTTAAGTGGAAATGACGATTTGTGACAAAACAATGTTTTTCAAAAAAAAAAATCGTGAAAAAACTGTTTTTCAGTCAAATCTGGTTCTTGTAAGGATTGGTTGATCAGGATCAAACTTCATACTTAAGTTTTGTAAAAAAATGAAAAGATTGTAAAATTAATTTGAAACAAAATTAGTTCAGATCTTGTTTTAAATTTCATCGGAAATGACGAATTTTGATAAAAAAAAACTTTCTTTCGCCAAAATTCGGACAGAGGCTGACTATTCGAAATAAAACATCATAATAAAACTTTTTTCATAAATTGTGCGAAATGTGTTGGACATCTGTGTACAAGAAGTGGCAACTTCCGTAGGATTTTTTTAATGTTTGCAATGAAGATTAATGTTCAACACGGGTGGGATATTCGAGGTCTAAGTACATTTGTCGTAAAAGAAAGTCTTGTATGGCCACAACAATTACACCTCTCCTTTTTCTTTAATAAACTCAAGCTTATCTCGTTAACCTCTATATTCATCATAACCAAACCATGCCAGCTGGAACTAAACCAACTATGGCACAAGTAGCACAATGGTTTGTGCATCATTGAGCACTATCTTTAACCATTTAAAGCCAACCGAAAAAAGAGTTTTATCAGCCGAAATTATTAGGACCTTGCACAATAAGTAAAATGCGCTTAAATGGATGTGCAACATATAACCTTCGATCGGTATCATAACAAGGTCAACTGAAAGTACTACAATGTCAGCGGGATTCGTATGAAGCCAGCCGGAACCATGCCAGATAGAACGAAACAAATATGGCTCAAGTCGCAATCAGTTGGAACCATAATAAGGTCAGCCAGGAACATTACAATCGCAGTCGGAACCATACGAAACCAGCTGGAACCATGTGCCAATAGGAAACCAACAAAGGTTGGCATGGCTAAGGCTAGCATTAATTAGGACATGGGATTCTAAAATGATTTTTCGAAGAAAGTTCTGGAATATGGCCTCCTGGGGCGGGGCTTAGTCATTTCTTAACAGATTAAGATATGATTGGATATTTTGGATAGAAATGTGATTCTAAAATAATTTTTGCAAGAAGTTCTGGAATATGGGCCTGGCATGGTACTCGGCCATTTCTTAACCAATTATGATGGGATTGGGTAAGTAGGATGGAAATGATATTCTAAGATAATTTTTGAGTTGAGATGTGACCTGGGGTGGTATGTTGTACCGTCACTTCGAATCGAAATTCAAAAAAAGTCGAATGGTATGTTGTATCGTTTTCGAAAAGCAAAAATGATACAACTTTCACTTTTTTCGATTCGAAGTGATGGTACAACATACTGCCCCTGGGACGGAACTCGGCCATTTCTTAACCGATTATAATATTCAATGTTGGACGGAAATGGGTTTCTAAAATGATTTTTGGAAAATGTTCTGGAAATTGGCCAGCTGGAAATGAGATTTGGAAATGAGTTTTGATAAAAGTTCTGGAAAATGGCCACCTGTTCTGGTAATTCCCCGGTAATAGAAAACTAGGGAAAGAATTTATATGTAATTTCTGTTTAAAAATTAGTTTTACGGCCTACTGAGGACAAAAGTTTGATGTAAATATTTATAAATTGGGAATAATTTTTCCATACCTAAATTATCCATGTTATTTTCCAGACCTAAAAATTATTCCCCGTTTAATTTTGTTTTCAATAAAAATTAACACTTACTTTTTTCCTCAGTATGTCAGAAAAAAAAATTTAAATAAAAATTGCATATAAATTCTTTCCCCAGTTTCCTATTTCCGGGGAATTACCAGAATAGTGCCACTGGAATGGGACTCGGTACATTCTTAACCGAAGAGTGGAAATCGACTAGAAATTTCTGTACTCGCCGGTGGATGGGATAGCCAAAGCGAAATTCTGTTTATATGACAGCAGCCATATGATGCGGCAGGTGGTGTAGTCGTATCGATATTGAGTGGTAGTACATTTCTGTTATAGGAATTGTTGCAAAATAATTTCGCCATATTTTGAGGTCGGTTTATTATCCACATCGAGCTCACAATTTCAATGTTAAGCGTTAGTTGTTTGTGCTATTTACACTTTGGCTAGATCAAACTACTGTTGCTGCGATGTACCTCGTCTGATTTGAACATGGATATCACCCAATATTATTTTGGACGTCGAATTGAAGTATTTTGCTCAAGACGATTCCATGATGTTGTTTGTAGAAAGAATGCTTTGTTTGATCGAGTTTATCTTCACTTGGGGCTGGGATACTTACAATGTCAAAAAAGTAATGTATAAAGTAAATGTATAAAGTAAATCACGAATTGACAATATCGATTAATGATGCTGATGAGTAATCCGACTCCAAATTAGGGCTTGTTGATGTTATTACTTCCACAGAGTGTGTTCGCGGTTATATTCGACGATACTATTGCCATTTAACCTTGTTTCCTGTAATTTTAAAATATCAAGCTTGTATTGAAATGCGTGTTCAAAGGAAACGTGGAACGTGTCCGGCCTTCTAAGACCTGGAGAACTCTAGAACTGTTAGAACATAATGGAAATTTATATAATAGACGAACTTGCACTACAAGAGCTTAGGTGGTCTGTGAGTTGTATCGATAGTACCACCAATGGTTACACTCTTAACTATAGCGGTCACCAGCAAATACAATAATTTGAAATCGGCTTTCTCATCCAACGGCGAGTAGAGCCGACTTCAGGCCGATTAACATGTAGTAGTAAAATGACCGATTTCCGTTCCTGGTGGCCATTTCCACATTAAAATCACATTTCGATCCAAGATACCCAATCCCTTCATAATCGTTTTAAAAATAACTGAGTTCCGTTCAAGGTAGCCAGAACCATATTCCAGAACTTTTTTAAAAATTATTTTTGAATCTTATTTCCGTCCAGCACAATAGCCAAAATAATCTCTTTTCTGACAGTCGTTGGACCACTTTTTTTATTTGATATTATATTTTACTAGGAGTTGTTTTATCTCCAAATTTAAGCGAATTCTATGTTGGGCCTTCAGCAACTTTAATTAGACCAAATATCGATAACCGTCCTTTAAAGTTTTGGAGAGTAACCAGCAGTGGGAGCTGGTTATGTTCCAGCTTGTTTCAGAAAACACCATTGTAATAGATATCTTTTATATCGGCCCGAATATCGTTCAAAGATGATTTGATCAAGAGGAGGTACGTAAAACTACACGTTGGAAATAGCATTGTGATAGTCGAATAATATTATTAGAATTTGAGGCGTGACCCGAAAAAAATTAATTGCCGGTCAAGAACGATAAGAAGCGAATAATCTGAAATTATTTTTTATGGCTAATTATGTTGAACAAAATACCAAATAAAACGTATGCGATTACTTCAATGTATCATTATCTTCAAATTATGTAGTTTGCTGTGAATATAATTTAATCTACCAGTTTAAAATTATTTGAATGCAGGCCATTTCAGAGGTGAAAGTACATAATTGAATACTAATTGAAAAACAAGTCTTTAGTGAAATACTATAAGTGATAAAACTACCCCGTAAATGTAGCAATAATGTATAGCTATATAGCAATGAAAGACGACATTGGGCAGACAAAAGCATCAATGATTTATACAGAACTAAATTATACGTTAGAATGCCAATTTAATGTAATCAAATCTCACAATTATATTTAGCAGTGAATGCAAATGAATTGCAAGGCCATTCGCTAAATAAAATCAAAGATAATTAGTTGTACACGGCAACCAGTAATTATCTGCATCGCATACAGTGCACAGCTACAATAAAATGTTATATAATTTAAATGATTGCATTTTGACCGCGCCTTTGAGTTCGGCCACTTTCTTATCACATAATTATGATTCAATATTATTACAATTGTGCTTGTACTCTCTCTAATGTATTTCAAAATTTGTGTAAATATTTGGTGTGATGTGAACGTATTCCCAAGAAAGTCCGTAGCAGCATCTTAAAATTTTCATTTTAAGTTATATTTTCTCAATTGATGGAAAAATTATGCAGACAGAGAAGTTCGGTTAATCCACCCTCGGTGTGATTTTTATTTTTATATATTTTTCGTACAAAATAACAAATTCTCTCGTTGTTGTTGTTGTTGCTTTTATTCTTGTTGATTTTAAACAAAATAATATTTGCATTTATTCCGTATGTATTTTGGGTATTCTTGTGTTTGTGTACTTTTCTTACTACGAGACACAAGAATAACAACAAGCAAACCGTTTGTGTACTTCGGTTTATAAATAATTAATGTCCTTATACTCTGCAGTTGCTGGTAACCGTGAAGTTCAAAATCAAGAAAAATACCGACATAAATTTTGCATCACAAAATATCTATCTGAACGTACAACCAATCCAACTGAAATAAGCAAATGTGGTTTTGAGTTTTATACTCATGTATGAATGAAAGATTGTGGAACTTTACTCTAAATTAGATCGAAGATGGGGTTAGGAAAATATCTTATCTAGGTGGTAGTTTAATCCGTGGTTGCGCAAAGGATCCTCTTACTAATACTTTAGAAAAGACTTAAGGAGAACTTTTAAAATTTTGTGATATTGAATGGAGCTAGGCCGTTTCTCAACCGATTACGACAAAATTTCAAGAAAAAAAAACACAGCAAAATTGCTAAAATGTATGAAACTTTTAAAGATTATTCCATGTACGTGTTGAGGCTGCTCATTACACCAAATGCTTCAATTTGGTTATTAACTAACCCATTTAACCAAAAGTGTGGTTACAAACAATTTTTCTCAAGATGTTCTAAGGCCCACTCACCTTCAACCTTCAGTTGTTGTACGAGCTGTATTTTATACGTCTTCAGGCCAAGATCTTTACGTAAAACCTTCCACGTAGCCGAATAACGCAATCTCAAATGATGTGCTCTGCGACGAAATTTTGTCATAACGGCTTGAAATGCATGCTCAGTACCTCGATTATGACGTTTAAAATTGAACACGAATTTGATAATAAAATTTAATATTTAAAGTAAACGTTGTTCATAAGTCTTTTCATGATGAAATGGCAATGCTAACTGAGAACAATAGAATTTGACAGATGTCACTAACCCCGCGTGATATGACAAAAGCATATACACGAAAAACCAAAAAGAAGAAAATCACCCAGTGGTATCGAATATAAATTTTGAATGTATTTCCGAGTTATGGGGATGTGGCATGGACTTTCTTTTGGAAGGTAGGAAGAGGTCATAGTACCACTGTTGAATGGCAAACGATTCAGATTGGACTTTGATCAATTATAAATGGGCTCGAAAATTCGAAATTAAACGTACTTAAGCCATTAGAACGCTACTCAGCACATCACTAACATGACCACCAATTAGTTGTTGATAACATTTTTTCAACTTAGTAAAATTTTGAAAATTCCTGGCCGCGATAGCAAAAATTTTTTAATACTAAATTTATGTAAATTTGTGTTTTGTAATAAAATTTTGGACTGTAGAAGTCATATAATTATTTTTTCTATTTGTTATTTGGGTTAAGGCGGTTTTAAAAATAGACACTACAAACTGAGCAACGTTGGCGAAATATTTTTAAATGTACTGGAAGAAGTACAGAGCTCTGGTGAATTCAATCTTTACTAAATTTTAGAGATTTTTTAGTTTGCCCTTTCCCCCTTTTCCGATACTACCAAATGCAAAAGAGTTCGATTACATATGCTCATAATGCCAATTTTGTTACGACTCTGCGGTCGCAACCACAATTTTGGTATTTTTATATTTGGTGTCATTACTGTTAGTTAATTGCTCAATCTTTGTATTTTATATTCCCCTCGGTTTGTGTCTTTGCTTTAGGAGTTGTTTGTTTATTGTGTGCTGAACGCACTCGCGACGTTTTTTGTGTTGTACCTCATATTGTGATGGCGCGAGGGTAAGAAGAATGACAAGAGAGCGAGACCAATGCGCATCGAGTGTGTGCAAAGCAAAATATTCCATAAGAATGTTTTTCTTATATGCCTCTCTGAGAAATAGAGAAGGAAGACAATTCTTCTAGAATGTTTTGCGCGTCGGTATTCGGTGTGAGATTTTTTTTGGGGGGAAAGTAGAGTTTAGTTTGTGATTTTGTAATTAAAAGGTAGAGTCTCGTTTTGATATTTTTCATAAGAAGAGGCTAGTTTGGAATACTGTCGAGTCAATAATAATAATTAAAGAAAAATAGTTTAATAAATTAAATTAAATCTTAAGATTAATATTGTGAATTTACATCAAGAAAAAAATAAAATTAAAGTTTTGTGTTAATTTGGAGTTATGATTTATTCATTTGATACACCAATGCATATTAAATATGCACAGTATTTGTGATTTTCATCAGACATCGCCAGAATGGATTTAATTGGATTATTCGTTGATAAATAAGCTAATAGTTCGTTGAACCTGCATTTTGTATAAGATAACAGCAAAATTCTCTCAATTTATTTTTGGATGCACAAGGAGTACAGCAACTTATCAAAAAAATTGTTTATAAAACGCGCCACCTTTTTCAACGGGTGCCGCTCAATTTTTCAAGGGGTAGCCAACCGGCTATTCGTTGCTTTGGTATCGGGGAGAGGCCCCGCAACATAGTGCCCAACCAGGCACGCGCTCGAGTGCGAATTCAGAAATAACGCCCATCGTATTTTGGCGACCAGTTGAGGGCAGTATATATATATATATATATATATATATATATATATATATATATATATATATATATATATATATATATATATATATATATATATATATATATATATATATATATATATATATATATATATATATATATATATATATATATATATATATATATATATATATATATATATATATATATATATATATATATATATATATATATATATATATATATATATATATATATATATATATATATATATATATATATATATATATATATATATATATATATATATATATATATATATATATATATATATATATATATATATATATATATATATATATATATATATATATATATATATATATATATATATATATATATATATATATATATATATATATATATATATATATATATATATATATATATATATATATATATATATATATATATATATATATATATATATACCGGCGGAAGGGCCGCAACGGTGGACGAGATTTGGACGGGATATGGAGGCGGAAATATAGAGGCGGGAATAACGCCTAGCAAAATTATTTACGGCGGCCATTCAAGGTCAAATTTAACGGCGGAAGGGCCACAATTGAACGGGTAGCCAACCAAACGGTTGCCCGAATTTTTGGTATCGGGAAAAGGTCCCGCAACGGTAACGGCACCAAGGCCGCAACGGTACATTTTTTTCTTTGTTGTAATTATAAAGTACGATTTTATTTTTATATTATTTTTACTTTTAAGTTTTTTTAATATATTTTAAATTTTTTTTCTGTTAAATTTTAAAACTTTATTTGTAATCTAGCGCCGCATAGCGGGGGCGTGCCGCGCTTGGTGTGCATTGCTCTCTCTCTCTCTCTCGTTCTCTCCCTTTGTTCCTTGTGGGAAGTGGTCGTTTCTTTTTCTTTGTTTTTTTTTATTTTTTTAATAACCTAAAAAAATTAATACTTAATTTTCTTCGGTATGGGTATGATGAGGGGAGAATTCCCATTCTGTGTCGGCGTAGGGTTGGCGGTCCCTTGGCACTTCTCCCTCCACGACCCTTCGCACTTCTCCCTGAGAATGTAGCCGGCAAAAATCACCGTGGAGGCTTGTGCGTGCGCTTAGTGATATCTGCAGGATGGCAGTAGCCAGCCTGTAACAATTTGCAGAAATGATACTAAACATGTGACCCAAACTTGCATGTTCCAGTCAAAAACTTCGAAAAAATGTATTAAATTTTTTTTTTACTGCCCAGAACTCCTCTTAGGATTGCTATTAGGTTCAAACCAACCATACTCAAAACTTAATTTGATTTGAGAAAATCAACACCAACAACAAAATGTTAATTGGAAAAATAACACATTTTATTTTCTGTGAAACTCTAAATTACCTGTTGCAATGAAATTCAAGTCCTGTTTCTCTTTGCCCAGGGTGTTTTGGATTTTGAATGTAAATGTGTTAATTTTCCAATTAACATTTGTCGGTGATGTTAATTTTCTCAGTTTATTGCAACTGTTCGAAAAAACGAATATAAAACACGACGCGTTTAAAATTTTTAGGAAATAGAAAAAGCCCAGGAGAAATTTTAACATTGCTCACAGAATTATCCGTTTTAATTAATTCTTTATTTGTTAGGCAAATATTTCTACAATGTAGGAGAGGTTCAGCTACTTGCTGTACACTGGAATCTAATCTTTCGATATAACATGAAGAGTTACTGGGGTGAGTTGCTTTCAAGAGCCTGTGCATAATAACAATCGATGGATTGTGAAATGGGATTCTTCTAAGTGACACCTTAAGCACCTAGCCTCATGAATCAGAAGGAGATTGAAAAACGAATCCGGAACTACTAGCAATAGCATTTCTACAAATTTTTTGGTACACGGATCTGTACCTATCCCTATACGACAAATTTTCCCACTTCGATAATAGCATCAACAGAATACCGTTTCGGTTAATCATAACCGGGTTAGCATAACTCTGCACCAATCAACCAAAACACTTTCAAACAATGTTTACCTATACACGAACGATTTTATGTGTACCACATCTCATCTATTTACACAAAGCATTCAACTGTATCTCAGTGTTTACGAAAACATTCCAGTTGCATCTTTTGAGATCAATCATTGGATGCCAATACATAAATCAAACCAATGGATGTATGTTAGTAAATCACAATCATCAAAGGTTCCGTTTGACTTGATTTGTGAATCACAGATCGTGTCTCTGAATCTTCAAGGCCTCGGATGTCAAATTTCCCCCGTTGGGGGAGAAGCAACTGATATCAACATATAATTCCTAGTAGCAGCCAATATGAGTCATATAGAGCCGTTTTTATGCAACTTAAACCGCGAACACCATGAACCGAAAAGGGAAATTTTTACTACAACGTCATCTTTAATACTAATAAATTACCCACGAGGTCGAAGGACAAATAGAACTTCAAAAAAAAATACAAGAAACCATCAATAGTAATTAGAATCACGAACACCACTAAACGATGACTCATTTAATATTTAGTACCACCATTCTCATTCTCTGGAAAAGAAGTGAAAGACACCATCGACCAGTAACGAGAGACTCGCCACAAACCCTTTTCGATCTTCATTGCCGCCCACAGCATGTTCATCTGACTAACTATGGTCAACTGCATAAATATAAAGTTGACCGTATATTCATGCGAATATCACCCTATATAATTCACTTTCTGGGAAATTCCGACCCATCAAATTTTGTACTTAATTATATTAAATATTTTTTAATTGATGTGTTAAACATATCATCTTCCTGATGTTTTTAGTATCTTATTAATAATGCGTATCACCGTACTAGTGGCGCAGTGGTTAAAGCTTCGGCATTTGGACCGAGAGGTACTGGGTTCGAATCCCAGCAGAGGCAGGATGTAAAGCGAATTTTCTTCATCGATTACGATCGGTGATGATAATAAACACAACTTAGACCCTCTGTTGGAGTGCAGAACTCAGCGCCGGCCCACCGTTCATGTCAGTGTGCAGGTTGACATGGAGCTTGCAACGTGCCGGTGGTATACTGTAATTGAATGAATAGGTGAATGGGTGGGTGTGTGCGTGAATGACCTTAAAAGGACATTAAATTCACTGGATGATTAATATTTACTTTCTTTATTTTCTGATATATAAAAAAATAAATAAAAAAAAATGCACAAATGTACGTAGCTGTTTGGAACTCGAGAAGGGTAATAGATAGAAAGTTCATAGTTGGCGTGCTTCAGGGTTCGGTGAGAAAAGTTCATAGCCGTTGGAATTACACGGATAGGTTCTTCCTGGGCGGAGCTGTGGCGGATCAAAGTTTGAGAAACTTGCCATTGATATCCCATACATGGGATTCTATTATGAAAAATTCGATATTGAAACCGAAAGCGAATTTTGTTGTTATGAAAATCCGATATCGAAAAATCGGGTACTATGAAGCTAAAGAGAACCTGTTTTTTTCTTCTAGTTCTAAAGTCTTGATTTTGAAAAAAAAACATATTTTTTATTAATTCGGGCCGGCCGGATAATAATATTTTAACATAAAAAGATATCTTTCCCAAAAGTTACTTGAAAATTAAAAGACTGCAAAGTCAGGGATTGCAACCATGTCGGATTATATAGAAAATATTAATGACACCTACTAAAAAGAAAAATAATTGTATCATTTTGTTATGCAAAATTTTGTAACTGTAAGAGTTTGTACTTGCAACATTTTCAACCCCATTTCCATTGCACGGGACGAATTTCAACATAATCGTTTAAGAAATGGCCAAACCCAGAACTTTATCAAAAATGCATTTTTAGAATCCCATTTGAGTGCTGTGGAATTTCAACTAAATCGGTTAAAAAATGTCCTAGTTCCGTAGTGATGGCCATATTTCAGAACTTCATCAAAAAATCATTTTAGAAATCCATTTCCATCGCATGTGTAGAATTTCAACAAAATCGGCTTAGAAATTGCCTAGTTCCATCTCCATTGACCGCTTTATTGAAAAATCGTTTTAGAATCTTATTTCCATCGCACGTATCGAATTTCAACAAAATCTGTTAAGAAATGGCCAAATTCCATCCCTATTACCCATTTTCTAGAACTTTGTCAAATTGTCAAAAAAATCATTTAAGAGTCGTATTTTCCCACAAGTCAAATTTTAAAAATTCAAACCGAAATTTCCTAAAAATCGGGATATTCTTTATACAAAACCGGGATTTTGAACACCAGGATTTTGAAAATCGGGATTTCGTTACACACCCCATTTAATTTCCACTTTTCATTCACGCACACACAACTACAGTATACCACCAGCACATTGCAAGTTCCATGTCAACCTGTACACTGACATGGACGGTGGGCCGGCACTGAATTATGTACTGCAACAGAGGGTCTTAGTTGTGTTTATTTATTAACATCACCGATCATAATCGATGACGAAAAATCGCTTTGCATCCCAGCTTCTGGTAGGATTCGAACAAAGTATGAAAGTAGTGCTTTAACGACTGCACCACTTGTCCGGTTGAAGGAAATGGAGTAAAAGGAGTGAAAACCAAAACCAAAAGCTATAAAATGAAAACGTAGCCAGTGTTGAGCGTGTACAAGTATTTCGAAATTGGACAATAACATGCGTACAAAATAGTGCAGATAATTGATTTGTGTGTAAACAATGTCGAAAATTGTTAGACTATGTAGATAATTCGTAGACAATGTAGAATATATATAGTTTTTGAGAAAACCAACCACTATTGATTTTTCAATGAGCCAGATGAGACATACTTGCATGCTGAAGGGGAGAGAAGAGAATGGGGGTAGAGGGTTTATAATTTCGTTTTCCTAGCCCTTTTTACAGTTACTTTGATGGTGTTCGCTAGCGGCCACACAAATTTGTACTAACTTTAGCAATGGTTGCTTGACGTTGAAGGTGTTATTGTTGTAGCTGTATCTGTCTCTGCCATGCGTCCTGCCCTCGAAACGATTACTGTATCCAAATCACACCTAACTCTTTCGCGGTTCGGTTTCCACGTCCTATCTTAAGCATTGCTTGCAAATCGAGGACGTACGCCTATAGGTCATATTTACGTAGAATCATCAGCACATCAGCTCCATGGCAGCCTATAGTACTGGCTAGGAGATGGGTCGGCTTATGAGTTGTGCACTCCGACAGGGGGCCATAGTTCATCACCGATAGTAATCAGATGATGAAAAACCCATTTTTTATCCTGCCGCTATCGGGATTCGAACCCGGTACCTCCCGATCCATACGCCAAAGCTTTAACCACTGTTCCATTTGGTCGGTAAAATTTGTGTTAAGTTAAAAATATGTTTCACGCACTTCGCCCATTTTATGATCGGAGTCAAGTTTATGCCAAAATAGCAAAATTTACACTGAGTCCTATGAGTACTTAGAATTGAAAAACCACTCAAAAATAACACTCATAATAATATTTGAAAATATTTAATAAACAAAAATAGTATATTTCTACACTGTAAGTGGAAAACAGTTAAATTTTGTGAATAGTTTTGAGTGAATTTTATAAAAAAAATTGCTAACCATAATGTGAGTGACGTGGTACCCGGGTACCTTTTTCCCTTTTAGACGTCTATATTTGTGTGTTTTACTCCCAATAAAAACTTTAAATTTATTGAAAACTTCTAGTTCAATTGGTATAGATTACGATCATACTTAAACATGAGAAATTTTACAACTTGGACGAACGTGGAAAAAATAAGTTAATCACTCAAATTAAGATATTTTTTTCACTCACATGAGGGTTAAACAACACACACTTCGAATCGCACAGAGATCGAAGTGGTTCTAAACTAGTATTTGATGTAAAAAATATATTTTCTTTACCCATATGTTCGGAAATCTCTGAGAGTTTTGTTATTTGAGAGAGTATAGCATTGAGTGTAATACGAAAATTTTTAAACATTTGAAATTATTTAACTTGGGCCTTACCCATCGGTCAGCGGTGATCGAAGTAGTTCTAAATTATTATTTGATGTGCAAAACATATTTTATTTACCCATATGATCGGAAATTTATGAGAGTTTTGTTATTTGAGAGAGAACATCATTAAATGTAATACGAAAATTCTTATGCACATGAAATTATTTAAATAGGCCTCTGCGGATGGCACAGAGATGATCGAAGTGGTTCTAAACTAGTATCTGATGTAGAAAACAAATCTTATTTATCCACATGCTCGGAAATCTTTGAGACTTTTGTTTCTGGATAGAGAATAGAACATAAAGAGTAATACGAAAATTCTTAAACATTTGAAATTAATTTTAACTCGGTCCCTAGGGCTCACACAGAGGTGGTCCACGTGGTTCTGAACTAATATTTGATGTAAGAAACTAATATTATCTCACCACATCATCGGAAATCTCTGAGATTTTTGTTTTTGGAGAGAGAACTTCATTGAGTGTAATACGAAAATTCTTAAACATTTGAAAATATTTAAATAGGCCTCTACGGATCGCACAGAGGTGATCGAAGTGGTTCTGAACTAGTATTTGATGTAAAAAAAAACAAATTTTATTTATCCACATGCTCAGAAATCTTTGAAATTTTTGTTATTGGAGAGAGGACATCATTGAATGAAATATGAAAATTCGTAAACATTTGAAATTATTTAACTTGTGCCCATAACACACAGGTAATCGAAGTAGTCTAAATTAGTATTTGATGTAAGAAACTAAGCTTATCAGTGGTCAGGTAAGTTTATTTTCTTGCGGTAAATACTAATTTAGAACTACTTTGATCACCTCTGTGGGATCCGTAGGGGCCAAGTTTTTCAATTGTTTCAAAATTTTCGTATTACACTAAATAATGTCCTCTCTCCAATATCAAAAAATCTCAGAGATTTCAGAACCACTTCGATCACGTCTGTGCGATTCGAAGTGTGTTTTGTTTAAAAAAATTTCATTTTATAAATTTCACTCAAAACTATTCACAAAATTTAAATGTTTTCTACTTATAGCATAGAAATGTAATATTTGTGATTATAAAAAATTTTCAAATATTATTATGAGTGGTTTTTCAATTCTAAGTACTTATAGGACTCAGTGTATATTTTGTTATTTTGGCATAAACTTGACTCAGAACATTTTATGGTCCCCATAATCGACCTACTGAGCAATCAATCTAAGCCATCGTACATCAATCCACCAAATTATGTGCATCAATCCACCAAATCAAAGACGACAAAATGTCGATCCGTTGCAGGGCACAGCAAATGGGAAAGTTTTATTCGACTACGTGGAAGGTTTTACGCAACGATCCTGGTCTGAAGGCGTAAATTTTAGTGAGTTGATTGGTTTATTAGAACGTTTTGAGGAAAACCGGCTTTGTACCAAAAAATTGTGTTCAGCGACCAGGCTCATTTTTGATTAGGTGCGTCAATAAGCAAAATGGCTACATTTGCATTTGCATCCAGAAAAAAATACTGTTCGGTGCGATTTATGGGCCGGTAGAATCGATGGCCGCAACGTTACCGTCAATAAACCAACAACAATTGCAGAATTGGAAGACAACATTAAACGACTATAGTGAAGAACTAAAAATGATAGCCCAAAACGTGTAAATCTACATTTTTAATAAAAACTACTTTTGCTAAACGAAATAAATTGTCAAAAAAATAAGTTTACAATGTCAAGCTAATTTAGCCATAACAGTGTGCCATAAACATCTTTTATGTTTTCTAGAAGCTAACATATTTATGCGGAGTCATAGATTCTTTTAATTTTAATATTTCGCTAGCAGATTGGAATCTATGCAATTGATTTGCATATATTCAGGGGCCAATCTTTTAATTCTTGTAAAATATCAAGTGTGTTATAAATTATTTTGTAATAATGATTTCAAAATTAATTAAATATTTATTCAATTATTATAAAGGATTTCTTTATTCAAATTTAATTATTTAAGTTAATTTAATAAGAATTAAGAATTATTTGAATACAAAATTACCACCGGTCTCACACTATTTTTTTTGTTAGCAAATTAGTAAAACTGTGAATGTGAAAAATTTCATTAAAGTCCCTTGATCAGGAACTTTTACTCGAAATAGTCTTCAGCAAATCAAACATAAAAGCAACATCTTTCATATAACTCCACCTACTACATGAGCTGAAAAGTCTCTGGCCTAACAAAGAAAACACGTTTTTTTTGTTAAATTTTTTCTTGTTCAGTTGGTAATAACCTTCAAAAGACAGCTGTCAAAATTTCATTATATTCTATTCATTAGTTTGTGAGTTTTTGTGCTAAGAGTGACGCTACTTTTGTTAGTTTCAAAACAATGGATCAAAAACAATTTCGTGTTTTAATTTTACACTGCTTCTTGATGGGAAAAAATACCGTTCAAGCAAAGCAATGGCTTGAACGTGTTATAGGGACTCCGCTCCATCAGAAACAACAATAAAACGTTGGTTTGCTGACCTCAATCGTGGTCGTAGAGACATTGATGATGCAGAACGCAGTGGACGTCCAAATGAGGTGGTAACACCAGAAAACATTAAAAAATCCCATAAAATCGTTTTCAATGATCGAAAAGTGAAGTTGCGTGAGTTAGCTGACATCGTAAATATATCAAAAGAACGTGTTGGCTTGACTATGAGAAAGCTCTGTTCAAAGTGGGTGCCGCGTTTACTCATTGTTGACCAAAAACAACAACGTGTTGATGATTCTGAGCAGTGTTTGAACGTAAAAACTGAAACTTTTGCGTCGATATGTGACAATGGATGAAACATGGATCCATCATTTCACTCTAGAAATCAACACGATCGTCATCTGAGTGGACAGCAACTATGGTGAACCTCGCCCAAAGCGGCCGAAAGTACAACAATCGGCTGGAAAGGTTATGGCCTCGGTATTTTGGGATGTGCGTGGTGTAATATTCATCGACTATCTTGAGAAAGGAAAAACCATCAACAGTGAATCATATAAATAGCGTTATTGGAGCGTTTGAAGGCCGAAATAGCAAAGAAACGACCGCATATGGCAAAGAAAAACATTTTGTTTCATCAAGACAACGCACCGAGTCACAAGTCAATCAAAACAATGGCAAAACTAAATGAATTGAACTTCGAATTGCTCCCACATCCACTCAGCAACTACTAGCTGTTCGCAGACCTAAAAAAAATGCTCTCATGTAAGAAATTTTGCTCAAATGAATAGCTTATCGCTGAAACTGAGGCCTATTTTGAGGCAAAAGATAAATCGTTCTACAAAAGTGGTATGGAAATGTTAGAACGGCGCTGGAATGATTGTGTTGCTCTTAATGGAGATTACGTTGATGAATAAAGCCAATTTTGAACAAAGAAAAACGTGTTTTCTTTGTTAGGTCCAGGATTTTTTTAGCCCACAATTAACAATAATACCTTCATCAAAAAATTGTTATTTACTCATTTTGCTATTTTAACTGGAAGAGGAGTCTTACTATATGAACTGTAACAGTTCAGCTCCAATTTCCAACACCGCGATAACATTAAGGTACCTTGCGTGGAAATTAACACTAATACGAGAAATGTTTTTATTGAATGGCCCTACATTTGCCGCACTAGTCCAATTAGCAGATGGCCTTAAAGTCGTTGGAGGCTAAAATTTTCCGTATCTTATGAGATCGCACTCGTACCACCCCTGAAACTTTTGACACCGATAATAAGTTGAAATCAGCTACATTCAAACTAACTATAAGAAAAGCTGCTTGAGTTATAGTATGAGTACGTTATAGCAGTTAATCTAGCCTTATCCACCATAGATGATCAATACCATATTTCCATCTCAATCTTCTTTTGTTATGCCTATGTCCTTGTCATTGACCATCGAATCGCCACTACACTTTTTACTATAGTAAAAAATTAAAATTAAAAACAAAATTATGACTTATGTCCCAGTGCATATATATGTTGGCTTCTAGAAAACATTAAGGTTGGTCTAAATTACACGATTTCATATACCGTTAAGGTTAGACTTCTCTACGACGCACCGTTGTGAAACTGGCCCGAAAAGTAACCCGAAAAAAATTGTGTCTTTGCTAAATCAGTAATATTTTCAGGAAAAATTTAGAAAAACTGCATTACCTTTAATTCTTATCGCGAAATTTTTTACATCAACATACTACAACAAGATTTGATTTTAAAAGCCAATACTAAAAATACACATATAAAAACAGCAAACAAATTTAATGAACTAATATATAATATGTAAATGAAAAGCAAAATTAGTCGGTATTAAAAATACGAGTATAATGGTATTACGTAAAATTCTGAAAAAAATACCAACACATTTTGACCGGTGTGAAGTTTCTAACGTTAAAAAAAGTGTAGGTACACAAAAAAGTGGCAACATAAAAGTGGCAACGTAAAATTGTAAATGTTTATACGATTCCGACGTTAAAAAGTGTAGGTATGTAAAAATTTATATCAAACAAAAATTTGCAATAAATTATACAAAAATAATTGAACAAAAGAGGAAATAGTTTCCAATTTTAAATTTAATCACCATAAGTATAATTTATGTCAAAATATAAAGTTCGGCACAAATCGGCGAAAGCAGCGTTACACTAAAGAAATTATCGCAAAATCTGGAAATGTGCTCGGATGGTGACTATACGGTAATCAAAGGGGACGAAGTGGGCTGTCTAATTGTGTATATGTGCCATTTCTGGTTATGGCTCTGTCCAACAATGTCCACAGCCATAACCTATTTAAGAAAATGACAAACACATATTTAGATAGCCCTCTTCATCTCATTTGATTGCCGTATAGTCACAATGCGAGCACATCTCCAGATTTCGCGATAAACCCCAAAGTGTAGCATTGCTTCCGCGGAATTTAGAGGAAAACTTTATATTTTTGAAAATTTATGTCCACAGCCATAACATATTTAAGGAAGTGGCATACACACATTTAACCCACTTCATCTTCTTTGATAACCGTTTAGTCACTATGCGAGCACATTTCCAGATTTCGCTATAATTTCTTTAGTATAGCGCTGCTTCCGCCGATTTGTGCCGAACTTTATATTTTGACATAAATTATACTTATGTATGGTGATTAAATTCAAATATGGAAACTATTTCCCCTTTTGTTCAATTATTTGTGTATAATTTATTGTAAATTGTTGTTTGATGTAAATTTTTGCAAACCTACACTTTTTAACGTCAGAATCGTATAAACATTTACACTTTTATGTTGCCACTTTTTTTAACGTTAGAAACTTCACACCGGTGGCGTTTTGATATGAGGCGGTTGTCACAGGGATTACCTGAAACTTCGGCAACTGTCGAGAATTAGACTAGGCCATCTGGAATTCAAATAATGTAGCCTTATTATTGTACCAGCCGGAAAGAAGGTTCGTGTTAGTCTAAGTATGTCACGATTTTCAAAAAAAAAAAAATTATTAAGAAATTTTCTTCAATGGCGGTTGTCACAAGGATTACCTGAAACTTCAGCTACCGTCGAGCATTAGAGTAGGCCATCTGGAATTCAATTAATTTAGCCCAATTTCTGTTCCAGCCGGAATGAAGGTTCGTTCTATGGCGGTTGTCACAAGGATTACCTGAAACTTCGGCTAGAGTCGAGCAAATTTCAGTAATGGGGCTACATCATTTGAATTCCAGATGTCCTACACTAATTCTCGACGGTAGCCGAAGTTTGAACCGCCATAGTAGAAAATTTCTTAGTAAATTTTGTGTTGACAATTTTTACATACTGAGGGGGCTACATTACAGGCACAGTAATGGGGCTACATTATTTGAATTCCAGATGGCTTACACTAATTATCGACAGTAGCCGGCCGAAGTTTCAGGTAATCCCTGTGACGACCGCCATAGAAGAAAATTTCTTAGTAAATTTTTTGTTGAAAATCTTTACATACTGAGACTGACGCGAGCCTTCCTTTCGCCTGGTACAGTAATGGGGTAACCAAGCGCGGATACAAGGAGGGTAGAGGGGGTAACACAACAACTTGTACAAGGGAATTTATATCAGTAGCTTCCACGTCAAACCAAGAAACATCTGAGGTAACTTTAACTACGTGTGACATCACTACAGATATAGGGTTTTATTTGCAAACAAACAAAGCTTAAGCAATGCTGAGAAATACAGAATATTAAAATCAACTAATGACACATTTCGTGATAATCTTGTGTATTCCACGCACAAAAAAAAACACGGACGTAAAGTGTTACTTGTCAAAACACCATCACAAAAAATTTAATTGGTTGGTATATTCTCGAAGATCTAATGGAGTGTTTTGTAAATACATATTGCTCTATATTTGTAACGCATGGTGGATTCCAAAAAAATATTTTGTTACAAAAATTAGTAACGTCCCCACTTCAAAAATATTCAAAGCTTTTGGGAAAAGATGGCGATTTATCCGTTCATGAAAATTGTAACTACCACAAAAATGCTGTGACAGATGCCTTTTCCTTTATCCTTTATTCGCACATATGAACATCGTGAAGAAACTGTGATTAATTTGTTGGATCGCAAACGAAATCAGCAAATATTAGAAAACAGGGAGAGACTCAAACCGATTATTGAAATAATAATTTTTTTAGGAAACAAAATATTGCTTTTAGAGGGCACAGGGATGATGGTCAAATTTTTAGTGAACGTGGTGAAATCATTAATGATGATTTAAATAATGATGGTAATTTTAAAGCCATGATACGTCATCGTATTTTAGCCGGTGATACAAAGCTTGAAAATCACCTTAAAAAAGCATCTTCCAAAGCTACGTATACATAAGCAAAACAACTCAAAATGATTTAATAGACTGTTGCGGCGATTATATCCGTGTTAATATTTTGAATCGGGTTAAACAAGCGAAATTTTACAGTATTATTTTTGATGAAACAACAGATATTTCTCCCATATCTCAAATGTGCTTGATAATTAGATATGAGTATGAAGGTGTAATTAGGGAAGATTTTTTAGATTTCGGTGACTGTCATGATAATAATTTCGATGATTTTACCCAAGAAATAATTTTATCAGGAAAAGTATTGGGGCAAACGGTAAAGAAAATGTTAATAAAATACGGTCTTAATCTCGAATATTGCATAGGGATATCCACAGATGGTTGTAAAGTTATGACATCTGATAAAAAAGGTACTGTGATAGAACTTCAGTCTATATTAATCAATGACATTCACGGTCCATGCTACAACCATGCAATAAATCTTTCAATTTCAAGAACGTCAAATGTTTCATCGATTCAAAAAGCGGTAGCAATAATGAAGGAAACTATATATCATTTTTTAATGTTTCTTCGAAAAGACAAAACGTTTTAAAAAATTTAAAAAAGTTACGTCTTCTGAGCCTTTGTGAAACATGTTGGGTAGAACGGCATGAGTCCGTCTTAAAATTTAAATCGAACCTTTTAGAAATTGTTGATGTATTAAAAATTATATCTTTGTGGAACGACTCCAACTCTGCATCAAAATCAGAATCACTAGTGAATTCACTCTCTTCACCTACTTTCATTATGTCAATTTGCGCATTGGTGCATTTACTTTCCACATCTGTCAATTTAAGTAAATTATTACAAAAAAAAAAATTAGATAAATACACAGCGGAGACTTCCATAAAAAATGTTATTGGTGTTTTGGAATCGAGACGCACTGAGGTAGATATTATTTTTAATGAAATTTTCTTAGAAGCTGAGGAAATATTAAAATCAATGGATATAGAAATGTTAATTCCAAACTACGCTTTGAGAAATGTGAGGTTTCAACAAGTTGGGACCAAACTGTATCCTCAAAGTTATTTCAAAATACATTTATATATTCCAATGCTTGACAATTTAATCGGCGATTTGAAAGATCGTTTCAATGAAAAAGTGTTTAATTTATTTGATTTAAATATTATATTACCTAATATAATCCAAACTAAGAATGTTACTGAAATAAACAGTGCCGTCAACAACATTTTTAAAATCATATCACCATTTGCAGACGATGTAGACATTTTACAAAGTGAAATTAAAGCAGAGATGGAGTTGTGGAAAGAAAATTGGAAAAATAGAAAGGACATTGATTTTCCAGCCGATATTTTAGATGTAATCAATGTATGTGATGAAGATTTATTTTCACATGTTAATATGGTGGCTGCTATTTTGATTACTTATCCAATAAGCATAGCTAGTGCCGAGAGGAGTTTTTCCGCACTTAAAAGAATCAAATCATGGCTCAGATCAACCATGCGAGAAGAAAAAGTTCTTACACAGGAGCTCCCTCCCATTACTTTTATGGAAATCTCAAAAATACAGACACGAATCGATATTGCTCACAAACAAATCATAAGAAAATTCTGAAACTTTCTGAATAATTTCGTAAATAGATTTTCTTTAAATATAAAATCAATTTCATGTCCGAAAAATTTTTAGAGAGCCCAGCACGAATCTATTTTACTCAACCAAATTTATGTGCCGGTTTATAAATTTTTAAAAGGTGGAATCCTTAATTAGGATGAACTATTGAAATCAAATGAGATAACCGCAGTGGTCAAAATTCACGTCTGAGAAAAATGAGCGGTTTAAAGAAATTTTGGTGTATTTGTTGAGGACCATGTCAGTTAGGAAAACTAATCCCGGCTTCCCATCGAGAAGTGGGGACGATTTATAGAATTTTGTATTCCGACCAAATATATTGATAGAATTCTACTTGGCCACTTAAGATATCCTTAGAATATCCCTAGAACCTCAGGTTGTATCAGGTATATGGACCATGTTATTTTGACTGATTGATAAATTGATTGGAATACCAGGACAAATGCGCTTTTGTTTGATTGATTGATTATTTGGTAGAACCAAGAGCTAGCCAAGAGACCCGGATAACGCCGGGCCGATTCTTACAGCCTGTTTACACATATCAATAGGAAGGATAGGAAAGTTTTTTTTTTTTTGGGACGGAATGATCCGGTTGCAGACACCTAGCGATCGTACCGCGCAACACAATTCTAATCTACTTCTTATCTACTAGAGGAAGGATGAAGGCTTAATAGGTTTAATGGATAACGATGGTATTGCTTTGATCTTCAACAATTGCCCCACTAAATCAAACCCTGAGAAAAATAATATTATTTCACGTGCATTTGGAAATTTCTAGGAGTAATATTACACTACATTAATACTTTTCTAAACAAAATTGATTAATTAGGTCAGCCCGGTTACAAATATCTAGGTAAAGCCAATAGTTAGTAACATAATTACAGCACAATTATAATCTACACAACCAGCAATTAATATTTCAAAGAAATATTTCTTCGTAACATCTAAAGATTCCTGAAATTAATACTTGATTAATCTACCGGTTTCATAAATAAGAAAAATATTTATTAATTTAATCCTCTTCAACTCCACAACTTACAATATAATTTCCTGAAACCATAGTTATTTGAATTATATTAATAATAAATTGAATTATATTAAATCATTAATAATTTCTCTAAAACAATATATTTTTAAAATTTGTTTATGAACTAAAATTTTATTATTTATTATTATTTATTATTTAAATGAAAATCAAATTATATTGTTCTATATTAATTTTCTATATTTTTATTAATTAAAATCGGGTTTTGTTACTCAAAAAACAAAATGTGTTGCTTTTTAATTATTAACCTGTCCTATAAAAGACATTTCTGTGTATGTATATAATAATTACCCATGCATTTACCTTACAAATAACCCCCTCCCCCTCGCCCCCCCCCCCCCCCCCCCCGACTGAAATGCTGGATGCGCCCATGGGGGTAACATTACTTGAATTCCAGATGGCCTACACTAGTTCTCGACAGTAGCCGAAGTTTCAGGATTTCCCTGTGACAACTGCCATTGAAGATTATTTCTTAGTAAATATTTTGTTGAAATTCGTTTTGAAAATTTTCGGTGGTAGTCGAAGTTTCAGGTAATGCCTGTGACAACCGCCACAGACGAAAATTTTTTAGTAAATTTTTTGTTGGAAATCGTTACATAATGAGACTGGCACTAAATAAGGTTCTTCTTTCCACCTCGTATAGAAATAAGATTACAATATTTGGGTTTTAAATAACGTACACTAATTTATGACAGTGGCTGACGTCTCAGGCAATCCCTGTGAAAAACGCCTCATTGCATAATGTTTTGGTAATATCATTATACTCGTATTTTTAATAGGAACTAATTTTTTGAAATGTTCACTAAATTTTCTTTCCATATACATATGTACTTACTTATTATGTATTTATTCATCAATTTTTTTCTATTTTTTCGTGTTGGCTTGTAAAATCAAATCTTGCTGTAGTATGTTGATGTAAATAAAATAGGGATAAAAATTAAAGGTAATGTATTTTTTATAAATTTTTCGGGGCAGCCCGAAAATATTACTGATTAAGCAAAGACACATTTTATCGGGTCAACATCATTACATCTACGACGCCTTGTCATTAACTATTAATCTTTACTACACATGATTAGTGTAGGTCACAAAAACTGGTGAACAATTGGATATTTCGCATGGACGTATATGGCAAAAATTGATTTATCGATTTACATTGATACAACTTCATACATTTTGGCAATTTTATAATATAACGCTCAAAATACAATGTGGTGTAGTATATCTTTTAAGTTTTAAATTTATTTCTACCATAAATCTACTACAGAAAATACTTGTCTGGGCCTACACTTATTAAAACTACATAAAATTTCCTATACGAATATCTAAGTGCTCTGGGAACTAATTTTTTTTGTCAGTATTATTAATTGAAATTTACACAAAAAAAACGAAAAAAAAAAATAAAATTATGGATTACCATAAATCAACTAATTTTCCACCACAAACCCCGGTTTAAATCACTTAATCAGAAATTTATTGTCAGTACCAACTTCGAAATGGTAAAAATGATAAAAAAAAAACTAAATTTATACACCTTACCGTTTATACATACCACTCGTGAACCGTAAAAAAAATAAACGATAAAATCCAATCCAACTATCATACAATATACTAGTACTAGAGTAATTCTCACTTCATTCATCCCCTCCCCGTCCGTCTCACCGTTTGGTATTTCTAACTTTCATTTCAAATTAAAATCATCTCGACCCGGAAAGAAAAACTATAATTTAATTTTTTTTTTTTATATAAATACACAGTGGTTGGTAGCAGTTAAAAAATAATTTGATTTTTTTAACGTGTACTAGACTACTACCCTACATACGTCGGCTAGAGATATATGTGTGTATAAATTTTGTTAGTTGGTTCAAAAAACACTAAATTTACCAAAATATAACGGGAAGGAAAAAATTCGATTAAAAATCTGACATGTATTCCGTTTTTTGTTCAACTTTTGTGATATTTGTTCATTTTCACAAAAACACAACAACAAAACTAATAATAAATGGAAGTTTTTTTTTATGTTTTGTTTCGAATTAAATGGTTTAATGGGTAGGTATAGTTTGTTATATAATAATCTTTTATCTCTAAACTACATACACACACTAAAAATAAATGTTAGTTACTTATCTAAAATACGTAATTGGTATTGTTAGTAGCAAAAAATAAAAAACTTAAATTAATTTACATACGAGATAAATAATCCTGATTTATATACGACTTTTGGTTGTTACATCTCAATAAAATGAATTTGTCTGTCTATAGGGTATCTTCTGTTTTATGTACCTTTGCTCGTTCGTTATAGTTCGTATACTAAATTAATTGTATGTACTCGTAGAAGACTTACCTGAAAAGAACAAAAGAATATAAATTAAGATTAAATTGATATGCTAGAATTCTAGAAATGGGATTTTTTTGTCATTTCAAAATCTTTTATTGTATATTGGAAGTATTGAAATTTTATTTTTTCGTATGAGACATGAAGGAAAAATATTAATGCAACTTAAGTCAAGAGTTAAAGCTTTTATGTATGATGGTATTTGTATGACGATGATTAATAATTCAGTAACAAACAAATCTTATTTAATTTTAAGGCCCTTGTAACAGAAAAGTTTAAGTTCGAGTGATCGCTCAGCGTATGAATCTGGTTTTGGTTAATTTAAAATTTTACTTTTCAAAAAACCGGATTCAAAAATCGAATGCTTTACGATTTGTAAGACATCTGGCACCGTATTTGAAAAAAATTGCTAATTCCAGGGCTTGTAGGACAAATGATAACGTGATTAATGAAATGTTTTTTTTTATAGAACGACCTATTTCCTAATGACTTTGGATAACCAAAATGTACAATATAATTTTTCTCTCCAAAAGTTAATTAAAAAATTAATTGTTAATCGTGGTTTATTATTAAAGTAATTTTATTTTTAATTTTAAAATTTTTGACTTTTGAAAATTTATTAGCGTTTTAGAGATATATAGATTTTAAATGTGGGTTAATTCGACCCATGGTCAGTAATAATTACGTAAGTGTAAGTATGGTTAGTAACGCAGGGTTGGAAAAAATTTAAATACTACGAAGTTTTTCCGAATAGTCCTTCTTTACTGTAGGGATGCCGAATTTTGGTGAAATAAAGTATTTTTTTTATCAAAACTCGTCATTTCCACCGGTCTGAAGTTCTTGGACAAAAATTTGTGCGAGGGTTCTTTGTGAAGCTTATGGACACAATTTTATTTCTTGGACAAACATTTATGGAAGTGTGCAATTTTAACAGTGTATTTATTTTATATTAAAATAATTCGAAAAAAATTATAATTAATATTGAAAAAACAAAAGAAATTGTTTGACATTAAAAAATCTAAAATGCTCAATATTATAAATTTTTAAGTAAATCACATACCATCTGTATAAAATGATAAACCAAATAGTAAAAATCTCAGAGATTGGCTCGCATAGTAGTTTTTGCTATTTGGCTTAGGGTAGTAGAACATCCTGGGATATGCAGACTCGCTGTATTGACAAAACTTTAAAAATTCGATTCACAAGCCTTGGTCATCATATCGAGATGAGGCTTACTAATTTGAATAGCTCAATGTATCCCCTTTCGAACGTGAGTGAATGTCTCGAGCAGGAATCTGCCCTAGAATTGTATTAGACAAATTGGATCTCAACAATAATCAATAGTAATGTCAACAATCCTTAACACATCCAAAGGATTTATCAACCATAAAGCACTGTTATGCTATTTTGGAAAAACGAGTTCATAAACTATAAATCATTCATCAAAATAAGCCCAACTATAAGAGCGACAGGGTGCTACAGATAAAGCTCCTCATGATAACATCAAGATCACGTATTACGCACAGTTACTAAGTTGAAATTAAAAATACTTGTAGATAATATAAAAGGAACTATTCAACCATAGATTGCATCAATTTTGAAACCATCACATGCCAATTTATAATGTAGTTTACATAGGTTACAAAATTTTACCGGAAATATTTGGGACATTTCGATCACAACAATTGCTCCTCCACGTCACTTGCAAATTATTAAAGAGAAAGATGGAAATTTCAACTATTATGTTCCACACGACACCGTGATAAAACGACGACAAAGTGCTGACTTGAAATTAAGAGTTCGATTTAACACATAAATGAAAACTACCGCAAAGATCTTCGATCCAAATGCTGGTGACTACTTCTCTCTCTCTCTTTCTCTGGTATATCTCATCAAGGGATTTGGCTGCCTCAAATGAGGTTTCATAATCATATTTTAATTTCGGATAATGAGTGATTAATTCACTGATCCTAAACCAGTCGTGAAATTTATTTCTGGTCACACACTTGACTACCGTTGAAGCAAAAATTCTGATACAGGAGTTGTAGAAACAAGAGTTTAATAAGTAAAGAAGTAGTAACGTAACGTCACAAAATATACAGAAGCGACATGACTCCATTTTTATATGAATTTCTTTCGACTTGAATATTTGTCCTTCTACCTAAAAATAGGAGTGGTAAAAAGTGTTTAGAAGGGTAGATAATATATAGCGCTAGTAGTTTTCAAAATTTTTAAATCGCTTATAAAATTTTCGCAGTGTACATCTAAAACTTTCCCTCAATTGGCTCTCTTAATTTGTTCAAGAATTTCTTCGGTTTTTCGGACAAAATATTATTTTCATGGACACCCATACAATGTTTACGACTATTTTAGTCGCAGAAAATAAAGAGGCCATTTACTTACAATATTTCTACTACAAAAGTAGAAAAAATGCACTCCCCTCCCAGAACCTTTAACCCCAAGACACTTGTGTACACAAAGATACACAAACCCTTACAAAAATCAGAACTCCCTTATGTAGCTTCTTGGCAGCTTGGTTTCGTACTGATAAAAAGTTGGTCTACTCATCAGGTTGCAACGACCAAACTGCAAAAATCCAACTCTTGCTTTGTATCGATAACACAAAACGAGAACATATCGATTTAGCGAATTATAATCACTAAATCAGAAACCACAGGAAATTCTTACTATGTATGTGCAACAAATGCCCTGGGGTTAAAGGTTTGGGGAGGGGAGTGCATTTTTTCTTTTTTTGTGATAGAAATATTTTTAGTAAATGGCCTCTTTGTTTTCTGCGACTAAAATAGTCGTAAACATTGTATGGGTGGGGTGGGGTGTCCATGAAAATAACATTTTGTCCGAAAAGCCAAAAAAATTCTTGAACAAATTAAATTCACGGACGATTACAAAATTCTTCTTGGCTCTCTTAATTTCAAATGTTACTTTGACTTTTGCTGCATCAACTAAACTAATAGCGTTTTCTGTGGCATAAAAATCTTAATCCCGGATGACGTAAATTTTGATCCAACATGGCGTTGTTTACATTTTTTGTCTTTTTATTTTTTGATCCTGGATCAATTAAAAAATCCAAACAATTTGTTGGATTTTATCAGGGATCAAGATTTTTTTTTCAGAGATCAAGATTTTACTGCCACAGAAAACGCTATAACTAACTTACTAAAGATCTAAACTATTAAATGTGTAAAGAATTAAACTAAAAACTTCACAATATTCGGTTTTAATGAAAGATATGGAACTCTTGAAGAATACGGTTATAGTGTGAATTCCACAACTTTTGGCGCTTCCACTGCAAGAAATAATTACGCCGATGTCTAATGATTTTAATCCATTCCGATATAGCTTGATGACGAATTCAACCCAATTACCTTGCCTGAATTGAACCAAGATGGACCGTCGGTGATTGGTAGATTCTGATCAAGTATATTCCATGGAGATAGACAACAATATTTTTTGCTCGATCTGATCGATATTTTTTACCCGTGCCACAGAATATAGTATATTCTATGCCCGCGCTAAATTTTTAGCCTCAATCGAATCATTTTCAATAATTATAATACTCACTGTTTGACAAATGATCACGAACTAACTTATTTTTTTTTTCAAATTTAGAGCCATCTTTTGGCGTACGTAGCAACTATTTTAGGAGTAAAGTAAAAGAAATGGTTTCTAACTGTCAACAGCTATCAAAGCTAATTCACTACGATCCAGAAGAATGGTGCCGAAACTGTAGCTTTGTGAAGCACTACGCTAAATATTAAAAATAACAGAAGTGTTAATTAACACACGAACTTACTCTAATATCGGTTTGACGTAGCTTAAACAATTGTAATAAATATAAAACCTTTGTGGTCTACTGAGTCTCAAATATTGAAATATCCCTTGCTATCAGGCTATGCGTCCAATCCAAGAAGGAATATAAAGGAACTAACTAAAGGTTGTTTGAAACTAACCATGATGTGTTTCTCGACAATGTTCAAATTTTAGAGAATGAATCTAATTGTTCTATTAGACGTGTCTTGGAAATGTTGCATATAAAGGGTACAGCAAATAACATCAACAGGCAATCTGATTGCACTTATCTACAAAACACATACAATCATTTTTTATAATTTTGACGTTGATGTTATTTTAACGAATTTATATTTTTTTATAAATCTGTATCTTCTTATGTTTTTTGGTTTTTTTTTTGTTTTAAATTATCTACTTCATCTTTTTACCTATATTTACGTTTTTGTATACATTTACATTTTATGGTTTGCATATACGTGTTGTTAATTTTTATACGCATTTTATACATACATTTTCTACGTTTTTTTGCCTTAATTATATCAATACTGCTTTTGTATATTTAAAATATTGTTTCTACTGGCTTTTTGTTTATAAACAGTCATTTTCAATTTTCTTTTTTGTTGTGCTTTTGTATACAAATTTTCTAATTAATTTATATATAAACAATTTCTGTAAGTTTTTTGTTTGTTGACTAATTTTAAATCATATTTTGTAAATTTTATATTTTTTTTGTTAAAAATTATAGAAATATATCGCCCTGAAGACGAACAAGAACTTTGTTCGAAACGTCGGCATAAGAAAATAAATTTTTTTCATTAACCATAGGCTCATTCCAGCTAATATAATTATAAAAAATATATTTACAGCCTAATATTTATATAATAGAATATAAAGGAATATATTCAACAAGAATATTAGATTTCAAATTTTTCTGGAGTGACCCACATTGGGTATAAAAACATTTAACATCAATTACTTCGTTTCAGAGCCACAACATAAACATCATTGCCTCCGATATATAATTGAAGATCTATAATATATAGTATAACAGCATTCTGTTTCCGATTCGTTAACAATTCTAACTTCACTATACTCTTAATAACAAAGGAACTTCAAGAATCCTCATTCGAATTTTCTTTTCAAAGATGGAAATTGAATACAGAAATAATCGCACTGGAATTTCACAAATCATAAAATCGGAAGAGCAAATTCCAGCCACTTAATCCAGGTAGGTTAGTTGGGGGAGGAACATTACTATACTACGTGTCCGCAACGATTTTCAGCATTATTCCACAAACATGAGTAAAATATCTTACATTACAAATTATGGGTAATTTACAGTAAGCAAGACTCCGCGCCATCGCGCCATCGCTTCTAGTTCCCAACTGTGAGGTAGATTAAACAGGACCAAATGTTGGCATTCATTTTATCGGAGCTCAGCAAAAATTGAGGTATGTTGTCAAAGGGCCGACTGTTGAAGGGCCGAATGGCCAAATGCCGAATGTCGAATGACCGAATGTCGAAGGGCCAAATGTGCTGAGGGACCGAATGGGTCGAAGGTCCGATTTTTATTTTTTTTTATTGTTTTTAGAAAAACATTTTTTTTAATTTTTTTATTTAATTATTTAATTTAATTATTTTTTTTATTTATTGTACCATATACCTAAAGGCTGACATAGGTCCGAATGTCTCAGGTGGCGCATGACAAAGTGTTCCTTCACCAAAATGTATCGCTGACTGGATACGTGGAATTTCATGAATATCCAAAGAAGAAAAATAGTAAAATACATAAACTTATAAGAAATTCATTTACAGTGCTGGGGGAAAAAATTGGACAAACATATTTTATTGCAAATTGCAGTCTTTTTTTGCTAAAATTACGAAACTTTTGAAAGCAGTTGGCTTATTGTTTCATTTTAAATATAAGTACGACGTAGTTTAAAAAAAAAAAAATTACCTGCAATTTAGGGGCAAAACCCCGAAAAATGGCAAAATATTCAAAATATGTTGATTGGAGTTAAAGTAATGGAATAAATTAAACACTTATTTTCTATTTATTTTTTGCTTTTATATTGATTTATAGAAGTTCTATGTTTAATATTGATAGTTTGTTGGACTGCCATTTGCTTTTATTAGAGCGCTACACCTCCGCTTCATTGAATTTAATAAAATTTTCAAAGTCGTAGGAGGTGTGGATACCCAAATCATCATCAACAAACTTTTTAAAGCTTGAATCGATTCTGGGCGCTTTCTTGCTACTTCTAGCTTCATTAAAGACCAAATATTTTCAACGAGATTTAAGTCTGGACTATACGGGGGCCAGCTCAACACATCGATACTTCTTTCTTCGAAGTACTTTTTTACCTTTAAATGAAGAGATAAGAAAAAATAAGTTTGTAACAAATTTTTTATGTTTATCTGAAAGCCAATTTTACTACCAACAATTCAAAATTAATAACTCACAACTTTGGCGGTATGGCACGGAGCGTTGTCCTGCTGAAAAATAAATTTGCAAGTCTCGCCAAAAAGCTTTAACACAGAAGGGTCAAATTCGTAGTGTAGGACGTGCAGATAAACAGCTGCTGTAGTGCTGGAACTAAGGAAGCACAATCGACAGTTTCATTTCCAGAAAAGCATCCCCAGACCATTACTCCTTCATTTTTCGGTGGAAGTCTTAAAACAGATTCGTTGCTAAGCATCTTGCCCGCTTTTCTTCTTACAAGAATTCTTCAATCTCCAACATGCAGCTTGAATTTTGATTCATCGGAGAAAATCACATCATTCAACATCTCCGGAGTAAAAAAAGCATGCTCCTGGGCCCATAGCGAACATTTTTTTATTTCACTAGTAATGTGAACTCAGGGTTCTTGACTGGTTTAAGTGCTCTCAAACCAGCTTTAACAAGTCTTTTCCTCACTAAACTGGATAAAATTTGTTTTTCCGTTGCTCGCTCAATATCCCGTCTTATGTCCCATGAAGTTTTAAAACGGTTCCGACGACATTGTTATATTATCAAACGATCTTCCACTGGCGTTGTCTTGCTGGACCTTCCAGAGCTTTCCTTTCATTGTGTACTGCCCATCTCTCGCATTTTTTTAATATTCCACGCGACAGTACTTTTAGAACTGTTTAATCTTTCTGCTATTTCACGCGTGGTTAAATTTTCCCACGCCAAAATCAACACATTGCTTTTACACTGCTCACTAACTTTTCCCATTTTATTAAATAAAATTTCGCTTTATTCTTTATTTGACTAGGATCACTTACAGAGTAATAAAAATCTTAAAAAATATGCACCATTTATACTCAAAAAAAATTACAGACAATAAAACATCTGCACCCTAATGACGGCCAAGAACGGTAGGCGTAAAATAAAATAATTGCTTGCCCTATTTTTTTGTAATCATTTGCGGGTTTGTACCGGTGTAATAAAAACAAAAGGCGGTCCAAAGATAGAACTTCTATAAATCAATAAAAAAACAAACAAAATAAAAAAATAGGTGTTTAATTTATTCCATTACTTTAACTCCAATCAACGTATTTTGAATGTTCTGGGATTTTTCGGGGTTTTGCCCCTAAATTCAGGTAATTATTTTTCAAAAAATTACGTCACACATGTATTTAAAATGAAACAATAAGCCAATTGCTATCAAAAGTTTTGTAATTTTAGCAAAAAAGGCTCCAATTTGCAATAAAATATGTTTGTCCATTTTTTTTCCCCAGCATGTTTAATAAAACAAAATTTACAAAATATTCCATAAAACAACAAATCTAAAAAATTATATTTCTAAAAACAACAAAAAAATCGGCCCTTCGACACATTCGGCCTTTCGACAATCGACCCTTCGACATTCGGCCCTTTGACATTCGACCCATTGAAATTCGGCCCTTTGTGCTCACCATTCCAAAATTGAACGTAGAATTCACAAAGGTATTCGACATCTATCCAAACTGCAGCCCTGAATAGTGGCACACAATGGTACTTTAATCAATAGTCGGCACCTCGCTTCGTAGGTTTGTAAAGGATCTCTGAAATATCTTCAAATAAGGGTAGTTTTGGATTCTACGTTAGCCTTTGGAGAATTTATTACAATTTCGTCGTAACCCCGATCCACAGGATAGCAAGTTTATTCTTCTTAAAAAGCTCAACATTTCGCCGACCTTAATGGGTAAAATAGCGAAACAAGGATATTTTATTTTCGGACCAATTTTCAATTTCTGCTAAATTTCACATTAAAAATTATGTCGTGTTATGTGGAAGCGTGTTTTAGTTATTAGTTGTTTGGAAGCAACGTGTAAAATATATTAAATTAATATCGCTTGAAATTATGTCTCGCATGAAATGAGCATTTCTTTTAGGAAACGTGGCCGCAGCATTTAAAGCAATAATAAATGTTTAACCTTCTTCACTCTCGGCGCTTCTCTCTTCCTCTGATAGTGAAATATCTTCTTCGTCATAATTATATTCCGGGACGTCCGTGTCAATATATATCGGTAGAAATTCGATTTCTGAAATAATAAACCACATTTCTTTTAAAAATGACATTTTAAATATTTTGGCTACTGCCATTGAACATATCAGCTCATTATTAAAGCATAAGCATAGTTCTTTACGATCTGGATAGGATTGAGAGAAGAACAAAACTGTTCTTTAGTGATTAAATTTCTAGAGACTGTTGAAATTATTTCATTGTTCTTATATGGATACAAAAAACACAATTCATCGAAAACGGCAATTTTACAATTAGCCCTAAATGAGTTCATTTTTTCCATTAGGATATTAGAGAATGCTTTCGTAACAGCATTATCACTTGGTAATTTGAATAATTTTAAAGTTGGCCAGACAAAAAATTCCGCTCTTGTATTGCGCGTTCTGTCAGAATATTAGGTTCGTAATTTTGTTCATAATTCCGGAGTTAATAATACAGCGATATAAGAATAATGCTTCACTTTTTGGTATTGGCCAAATAATAGATTGAGGCAACACTAAGAGAATTCAGGTTTTTAAACAGTGAAATTGTGAACAGCTTACAGCGAACAGCTAAGTTTTTAGGTTAATTTGTGTCGACGATGCGTTAATCAAGTAAGCTTGATTGTTCTGATGTACTCCACTTCGCATAAATCATTCGACAGGAAATCCATAAAGTTGGAGCGATAACATGACAAATGATTTATCTGCATTTTATACCCTGAATTAACAATTTCAATTCCATTCGAAACCAAATTCATCTCTAAAGAGAATAAATAAAATGTCGGTGTGCAATGCCAATTCATAGGCTTTATCGATAATCATAAAGCTGTACGAGGTTAAATTCAGCTACAAAACAAATTCCATTTGGAATGTGGCAAACTTCACGTACACTTTGAAAACGATTACTATATACATGTTGATCACCAAGCTGCAAAATTAGATCTCGAAAACACTTAATTCCAAAACCGAAAAATTGAACCGACCAGATTTGTTATAAAAATTGTATTGTACTCGGAGGATTAAGTTTTTCTATCAAAACTCATCGTTTCCGGTAAAATTTCAAAAATGACCTGAACTAATTTTGTTTCAAGTTTAATGAAAAAGATTGTAATTTTTACTTTAATAATTTTTTCGTAAATGATATACACGAGTACTTTTCAAAATATTTGCAAAAAGGTCCTATAGAAGCTGCCACCTAAACACCGATTTCGCCTAAAATTCACTTGGATCTCCCAACTTGTGGAAAAGCTTAAGTATGAAGTTCCGATCAATTAGCCCGTCTGGACTATACATATGTCGATTTTTTGTTCAGTAATTGTATTTTTGGTCAAAAACCGTAATTTCTACTTAAATTTTGGAAACTGATTTTGATTTTCTCATAATTGATGTAGTTTTGCTACTATGTGTTTGGTAAAAACGAAACGCTCCTTTGGAAGCTGGAACTTCCGGGTAACTGATCAAGGCTAAATATCACTGTGATTTCCCAAGAATAGAAAAAGCTTAAGTTTGCAGTTTCATCTTGATCAATCAATCCGCACGTACTGTACAGAGTAACCAAATTTTAACTGAAACCCCGCTTTTGCGCAAAAATCGTAATTTCCGCTTAAATACTGATCTGGATTGGTATATGTAGTTGTACAATTAATTTTGAATCTGTTAGTTCATAACCGTTTTTCTCCTAAATTATATACTTTTCACAATAGGTACAGAAATAAGCGCATATTGACCAGGCCACTTCTGGTGGAAAAACAAAAAAGCTCGTTGGAAAGCAGTCACTTCTTTTAGACCAATTTCGGCTAATACTCTTTGGGATCTACCAATTTGTGGATGAAGCTTAGGTATGAAGTTTCATACCAATCAATCAGCCAGGATTTTGTCAAAATCGTCATTTCTGCATAAATTTTGGAAAACTTATTTGAATCGATATTGTTGCAAATTTAATTTAGAATATTTTAGTTCCTAGTCGATTTTCACATAATTGATCTACTTTTCAAAATATTTGCAGAAAACCAAAAAGCTCCTATGGAAGGAAAGAAGAAAGTTCACTCTCGATTTCGACCAAACATTACTAGAAACTTGTGAAGCATGTAAAAAGCTAAAGTATGAAGCTTCGTAACGGTCAATCAATCCGTCTTTACAAATGCCAAATATAAGTTGAAAATCATTTTTTGGCAAAAATCGCATTTCTGAACCAGGCCGAAAACGGGGAAAACTGACACATTGTCCAAATTGTACCATAGTTAATTTGGCTGAAGAGAATATGGTTCTGGCTGGCCTTAATAGGTTCCGGATGGAATTATAAGGTTCCGTATTTGTAAGGGTTTTCCCGAATAGTTGTATATTAGTGGATTTATAAGGTTCCGGGTGAAAAATTATATAGCGTACAATGATGCACAATACATCATGCTACTTGTGCCATAGTTGGTTTGGTGGTAGTATGGTTCTGGCTGGATTTAATAGGTTTCTGATGAAATTATATGGTTTCGGCTGAAAAATAATAGAGTGCACAATGATTCACAATCCATTGTGCTTCCTGTTTCATAGTTAGTTTGGCTGTATAAAAGATTTCTACCGAAAAATCGTGTAGTTCTGGGTTTATAAAGTTCCGGTAGAAAAATTATACTTATACTTAAAAAGCACAATGATACACAATGCATCGTTCTACTTGTGCCATAGTTGGTTTGTCTGTAGTATGGTTCTGGCTGGCTCTATCAGGTTCTGGTCGGAATTATAAGGTTCCGGACGAAAAGGCACATAGTGCACAATGACGCACAATGCATCGTGCTGCTTGTCCCATGGTTAGTTTGGCTGTAAGTTCCGGCTGAAATTGTAAGGTTTTTGCTACGACAAATCATTTATTGCTGGCACTTATAATGTTCTGACTGAAAAAATATATAGTGCTCAATGATGCACAATGCATCGTGCTACTTGTGCCATAGTTGACTCGTGTTACTTGTGGCTAAGTTAGTTTGGCTGTAGAGGGTATGGTTCCCGCTGAATTTGTATGGTTTTTTTCCGAAATATTTTATATTACTGGATTTATAAGGTTCCGGCTGACAGATTGTATATCACACTATGATGCACAATGCATCGTGCTACTTGTGCCATAGTTAGTTTGGCTATAGTATCGTTCTGGCTGGCTTTACCAGGTTCTAGCCGGTTCTCATACGAATTCTTTTTTCGAAATTCCGTTCTTCAATTGAATGTCGTTTTGGAAATGCGAGCTCCATTATAATTTAAATCGGGTTGGCCCAAGTAGAGTACACATATAGGTCTACCAAAATTTTATAGTGGCAAATTTGCCGATTGGTGAAAATCTTGAGATATGAATTTTCTTAGAATCAAATTTACTAAGAACTTCCGTTCTTCAATTGAATGTTGGTTTAGATATACGAGCTCCATTAGAATTTTCATCGGATTGGTGGACCCATATCGGTCTACCAAGTTGTTATTGCGGTGAGTTTTGCGACCGGTTAAAATTTTGAGATATGAAATTATTAAGAAAATGCCGGGTTTCAAAAAAATGTCGTTTTAGGTATTTAACACCCATTAGAATTTTATTATGGTTCGCACTAGTAGAGTACTTGTATAGAAATTTAAATCATCTATCTTTTTTTAATTTACAGTACTTTGAAGGAATAAAATGCAGAAATAATAACTTAACGATGATTATTTTCCGAAAATTCCTACTGTTATTTGACCCTACTTTTAATTTTTTTTTAATAAAATCGATGTTTGGTTACTTTTAGCGTAACATAATTTCTCCACAATTTTACTGTTATTAGAATAATGAATTTTAATCAAATCTAACCTTAATAAACATTGTGAATTTAAATTATTTGTAAACCTAACAATTTTGTAAAATCACCTAAATGTTCGCAAATCACTAATACATCTTCACATTTTGTTTTATTTTGAATTATAGTATAAACTTTATACTTCTCAGTTGTAGATGTGTGGTTTTTCTTAAAATCGTATTAACCGCCATTTTTACAATTGAGGATAAACTTCATTGGCATAAAATACACGAGATATCGGCAGATTGAGACCGATGTTTGCTAATTAACCGAGAATTACGCGAAACTAAAAATTTGGACTTACTCCATCGAGTCCGCGAAAGCGTATATTAGCCCAAATATTGTCTAGCTTCTTCTTGATAGAAAATTTATGTCATAGATTTTGGATTTGTAAAACAAAATAATTTAATTATAAAAACGGCAATACGATTATTTATGGTTGTTCCAATATCGGATACCCAAAGAGCCACATCCGGTTCGGTTTTTTGATTTATATTAAAATAAGTCTACAAATTTGGCTTGAAATACAAAAATACAAAATAAAATAAATCCATAAAATTAAAGTAACAAGTAAGGTACACTAAACTTCACAATGGTTTATAAACACGAAATCGGTTAGGATAATTGAACAGAAAAGTTTATGAAATGTAGTCATTTTCAAATCATCTTCAAGAAATTGTCACGATAGCCGCAAATAGATATCACCCGATAAATTTAATTACGTCAACGGTGATAATTTCCGTTTGTTGTAGGTGCACAATCAATGCATGTAAGGGAGGTGCTTGAATTGAAAGTAAGCGGCCGAAACCATTCGAGTCAACCATTTTGCGAACTAGAAAATGACAAATTTTTTGTTAGGTTAAGTTGTTATTTTGTACTCAATTTTATTTAACATACAACCATGAAGAATTGTTCACGAAAGTTTTAATTTCAATTACCAGAGGTAGTTCGCCTCGGTGGGAAAGTAGTCAGCATGCTTGCTCCAGAGACCGGAGGTCCCGGGTTCGATTCCCGGTGGCGACAAGGACACAATTTCACGGCTGGTTTAGGATTAATTAATTAATCACTCATTATCCGAAATGAAAATATGATTATGAAACCTCATTTGAGGCGGCCAAATCGCTTGATGGGATGCAGGGCAAGAGAGAGAGAGAAAGAGAGAGAGAGCGAGAGAGAGAGAGAGAGAGAGAAAGAGAGGGATAATTGGTTGGTGGCAGTTAACACTTGTAACATGTCTTGTCCTAGGGACTGACAGTTAACAGAAATTTTCCCCACTCAGAGGCTTAAGGGCGGTCATGTTTAGCCGGCTAAGGCTCAGGGTAATGGGGTGGGCTTTCCTAAAGCATGAGTGGGACGTGCTAGACCGCAGGGATAACGGTAGGATCAGAAAAAGGAAAAGAAAACAGGGATGCAAACGGGATCTACTCACCTAACTTACCTAGGCCTCATCCTTAGTTATAGCTAATTTAGCCTCTCATTCTGAAAAGCAAGCAACACTTTTCGAACAGCAAAATATTACAAAAGTGTAATATGTTAAGGTAACCCCAAAGAAATATAATACTAATATCAAAAAAAAACACAAACTTTAAATGAACAACCAATACCCATAACATTAATATTTTTCTTTTAATGAATAAACAAATCATAAATACTATTTAATCACTAAATTACACAAAAAAAACCGGAATAATTACATCTAAAAATTACGGCTAGGATGACGTCATCAAATCGTGATGATAATAATATAATCATCTAATAATGTCATTGGGAAATCTAACGGATACGCGTAGAGAATCATTCCAAAGCCGCGGAAAGTAATCATTAGCTGTCATACGAGAAACTTAACTAACTTAATAAAATTAATAATTATCAAAATAAAAAAAATAGTAACTAACAAAATTAAGGTGTTACTTAAGAATTCAACATTAGATAGAAAGAACAAAATTCTTTATAATAAATTGATCGAAAATTAATATTTTGTTCGAGAATATAATAATATAAAAGATACGATAAATATAGAAATATTAAATAAAAATTAAATTCAAAAACTTGCGCAAGTTGACGGTGAAGAGGCCGATGACGCTGGTTGAGGTAGTATATCCAAATGATGAACGATGGCCATGACAGTATCCTTGTACAGTATATGCTGTGTTAACGTTGACTTTCAAGAATTCCGTTAAACGGAATAATTTTGTTTTTGTTGGAAAACGAAACACGTGATTTTTTTTCTCTTCTTCGAATTACCCAACTTAGTCTTAACCCCACTATTAAACTACACAGTTCAAATATCTAGGAAGGGTGTAGTTTCTTCACACAACACGGATTAAGACCTTATTTTCACCACGCACCATGCGTTCGTATTTAGGTGGAGTTCGCACGGTATTTTGTATTCCCTTGCCCAATTTATAACAAGAGCATACACACTAGTATTTTGTTGATTTTTTTTTTCTTCACGTTTTAGTTTATTTAACCGGGAATTAAATTCTGCGGATTTATTTGGCGCACAATAAAGTCCCATTCACCATAGATTATTATCACATATAATAAGTTTTCGGACTTATGAATTATTAGTATACGAATTATTATAGAGTTTATTATTATACTTAGCTTAACTTATTATTATTATTTTATTTTATTATTTGGTTTTTATTCACTACCACACCCAATTTTTTTATTGAGAAAAAGTTTTTATCGGAGGTAACAGATTTTTTTTTCTACTTAGTTGCACCCACCAACGGTATTATAATTGGTTATTAACTAAAATTGGTTATTATACTTAATGAATTTAACTTTAACAAAATTTTACAAAGTTATTTAAATTTTGTGTATTATTAGTATTAATATACAAGGTAAAATTTATTATTTTCTTTGTTTAACTAACATATTTGCCAACCCGGCAGTGATTAATTAATATGCAAAAGCACTGATCCAACTTGATCTATCTTTTATTTAGAAAAAAAAACTGACTGACCGACGATGATCGACTCATCAAAATTATTCAAAAACTGAACCCCGTTTTTATGAATGTTTACCAATTTATAGGTTTTCACGAAAAAAAAACAATATCCCACCAAAACGCAAATAGCGGGATAATCAAGTTGCATAAACAATTTCCCCTAAGTAAATTAATGGTAATACATGGTTGGTAACCAACCTTAATAATAGTCGGACTAGACAGGGGTATTTAACTATATCATCTTGGAACGATAAATGCGTAGCGGACGATCGTTACACACTTTGAGAATTTAATAAAGTAAACTTCAAAATACTAAAAATAACCAAATAGTGACATCTAAGGAACAAAATGTAATCTTTATGGCAGGAGAGAAGGATGGTAGATTTGGTTCCTGACTAAAACGAAGCATGTAAAGTTAGCCCAGTTTTTCATCCCAGAAAAAAAATCCTCAAACAATACTATTCCATCTCATCGCAGTTTTTTCAATTTAAACTTGTATAAGACAGAAATTTTGTTTTTAAATTTTTTTCTCAACAAAAAAATATCCATCCCAGATTTTTTCATTTAATTGTTGTTTTTGTACTCTGTGTATGAATAAATGATTAAAAAGAATTTTTCGAAGTGAAATGATAATAGTTGTTTGTTTTGATTAAAGATAAGAACAATATCAGTCAATATATTGTTACAAGTTGGTAACAGTAAGGGCTTAAAATGACTAAGAAGGCAGTACCAGCCCTATGGTAGTGTTCGTGCAAATGACCAAGTTCTATATGGCCTCATATAAGAATAACAGAAAATCAAGCCATGATACGGACTAACTGTGGCCAGTCGGGGAGTACCAGCCGTATGGTAGGATTCGCGCAATCGGCCAGCTTCCACAAGGCCCAATATAAAAATTAATAATTGGCATTCTCCTAGATACCTATGGCCATACGAATATTGAGGGAATTCCCGCTATGTAAGTTTGAGCGTGTCAGACATCCCAGACCAATTTTCATTGTTCAAATTCGTGAAATTTCGTAAAACACACACTCAAATTTACGTAGCGTTAAACTTATCAAATTCAACAAATGTCCAGAAGCTTTAAATCATTAAGTAGAATTTTAGATATAGATCGGTGGAACTTTATAATTCCACATTAATAGGCTAACATAATACAGAAACTATTGGCAAGAACAAATCGGTACGCCTTTAAATAGAAGTCGCCTTTAAGACTAATTTTCATTGGTCAAATGCGTTACGGAAATTCTTACGATCAACAGGTCTTCATACTTGTACGATAGATGGACATATCAGTCTATAGAATGTACCTTAATTAACAAATTTCCAGATTTTTTAATCCCTTAGGAACTAGAATTTTTCTATATAATGTAGGGTTGGTTCAACAATGAGTTGGTCACTGCAGTCTTACGAGAATAGCAATTTTTCATTTTCAAAATTCTAATTCTCTTCAGTACAAAACCTACCACCTTCCCAATTTTTTGGAAATCTCGCCTCCTCCCTTAAAATGGTTGATCTTTCAATGGAACCGATACGTTTCCCGTGGCACGAATAACCGAATAGCGAGATTTACCAGGATCAGTGGATCTCTAAAATTCGACATAAATTGGCCAACATGGTACAGAAACTATTGGCAATGACCTGGAACTTTTAGTAGAAGTACCCATCCCAGACTAATTTTAATTGCATGAAATTCGTAGAATATCTTAGAACGAACAGCGGGCCCTCGTACTTGCAAGTTAGATGGCCATAGGATCCTAGAATATAATCATAGGCAGTAAATTTTTATCATTTTTCACCGGAACAAGTACGTTTCCCGTGGCACGTATATTGGAACTGTGATGATTTCTACGACCAACGGAATGTATCACTTAGGCTCAAAATAACCAACATGGTTTAAAACACAATATTGGTGAGAAATTATTCGAGCTTCTTTAGATTTTAACATAAAATGAGTATATATTTTTTTTTGTGGAAACTTTTTTTATTATGCAGGTTGGAGTCTCCGATTTAAGAATGAAAAACAATTTCGTTCATGGGGCTCGATCTGGTGGTCTTAAAGGAAGTTATCCTGGGAGGTCAGTTTTTAGGAAATTTCGATGTCGTTGTTTTGTTTTAAAGCTTGAGTTGCCTCCGGATTATCCGCATAACATATATTCTTAACGAAACCCAATAGAAGAAAGTCCAATGGCGTCAAATCGCGGCTCTGCGCAGGCCAATTTCCATCTCCAAAACGGCCGATTATTCATTTGTCAAATTTGGCGCGCAAGAGATTGATTGTCGATCGGTTTGTATGGCATATCGCGCCATCCTGTTGAAATCAAAAGTTGCTCATATTCATAGTGTTGATTTGAGGTAAAAAAAAGTGGGTTAGCATGGCTCGGTTTTTCCAGCAACGTTCTCGAAGAAAAATGGGCCAATTATGCCAATACTTCAAAATCCACACCAAACAGTCATCCTTCGTGGATGCAGTGCAATAGCTTCTCTAAGATTAAGTGTGGCTGTTCCAAACCCTAAATCCGGCAAATCTGGTTTGTTGCCTAGCCCCCAAGATGGAAATGCGCCTCGTCTGAAAAGTTAATTTCAGCTACTATTCGAGGTCTTTGTACAGTATTCTCCTTAGGCTGATGCGACTAATGAATGGACAGTTGGACTACTTCTGTCATCCACTAGGCAGCCTTTCTCACGAACTTTCTTCATCAATTTCTTTTCAGCCGTTCCGATTGCCGCTCTATCACGACCCATATGTCTTTTCAAAATTCGCACTGTTTCGGGTGCATAACACTGACTTTGAAGTCAAAATGTCAAAGAAATCGTTAAAAGAAGTGTTACCATAGCTTATGATTTAAAAACAAACCAATAGATGGCTCATCCTGTACTCTAAATAAAAACAAAATGTGCGGGATGAGAAAACCAAAAAAATTATGGGATGAAAATAAAAAACGTGGGATGAGAAATACGTATTTAGTCTATAAAAAGTAAAAAAGTCTGGGATGAGTTTTTAACACTCAGTTTGTTAAAAGTTTTTTTAATAGTTTTTCAGTGGTATTTTTTCGTAAAATGAAAGTAAAATAACTTGAATGCGATTCATCAAGGAGGGATGATAGTTTTGCATGCAATTTGAGCATAAAAGAAACTTGAGTCGGTTTAATTATAATGTAGAGGAGAGATATTTATTGAGGTTGTGTAACGATTTGAATTGGATATTCCCATGAAATATGTTTCATGGTAATTCAGCCATATTTTAAACATAAAGGAATAGATAGATATAGTTTAAAAGTAATGGATGTGGAAATCATTTTTATATTCCTTTAAAAACGGTCACCTGAGTGTATGTTAGAGTTTATTGCAGCATATTTTCAATGTTAACAAAGCAACAAAAGATGAATAAGTAAAAAAATTTGCAATCGTTAACTTGCTAATTCATTCATAATTTTATTTAATTAAAACGCACTCATTTACTATTATTTACAAATAAATAGGTCAAAAGAGCGTTATGATAGATAACGTACGATTTAAGTAAAAAATTGAGACAATAATGTGTGCAACTATTTGATCCCGGGAAAGTTACTCTACTTAAAAAAAAATATGCGGTCGAACAATTTTGTTTGATACGACGACTGATAAGAGAAGTTGATTTGAACGGAAATAACTGAACTTTAATTCCTCGCGTAATGAACTGATGATTTAACAACATATATTGAATAGCGTAATAAATGGGTCATGCATATAATGCCAGAAATCTTGATAATATATTCATGATACCGCAAATTATTCTAAAAAGTTTGGTGAACATGAATTTTATTTATAAACATACACGTGTTTTAGGTTTTCTATACAAAAAAAAAAAAAATCTAACCCATGTTTATTATTTCACAATTTTACCAAAAAGTTGTACTTCGACCCCCCTATAGACTCTTTCACCACGTTGAAAATTTATTAACACAAAAAACTCTTTTGTCTTCAATACGTTCGCATGTAGGTACCTAAAATAAAAACGTTTGATTTTCTTATCAATCGATCACTTTTGTTGTCACATCGTAATATTTTTTTCATCATGTTTTTCCTTTTATTCCAATGGCTATCAGAAAATCAAAAAGCTCAAAAACCAAATTTCACAACGCCCTATTATGATGAAATTTTTCCTTTTTATTTCGTTTTCCCTTTATTTATTTGCGGAATTTTTCATCAATTTCTCTGTTAATGACATTGATTTGGGATTAAGTATATAAGTATCTTGTGATAAGAAACTATATAAAAAAGAACAAAAATATGTAATTTCTGTGTATATATGTACACATATACACTCGAACACAATTACAGTTGTCGTTATTATATCCCGAATCTAACCCATCATTCAATGCGATATTTTATTGAGGATAATTCGATTATTTTCTCTCCTTGAATTATTTTACAATAGATTTGAACGTCAAATAATTAAAAATTCTGTGCTCGAAATTAAATTAAATTCCTTTCCATAGTATATCTTCATACATATATAGTACTTCCATTGAACGCACGCGGTATCATTGAATTCACAACAAATGATGAAAAACAATTAATTTTTATCTTGTTTACCATATCCTTTTGTTATGTTAATTTTCACCAGCATTTTGTGTTTTTCCGTCTTCCTACTACAAATGTTTACACCTCTATAGTAACAAAAATGGTGTAAGTGTGTGTATGATGATGATATATGAAAACAACAACATTATCCTGTTTTGAATTTGAAAATTGAACACCATGAAAATATTAAGTGAAAAATAATAAAATTATAAATACGACGAGTATTGCACGGAGGGAGGCTGGGATGAATTTCGAAAAAGAATGAGTACGCAATACGCACATTTGCTTTGTTACAACCACTTAGATACTGTTTTGATGTTACACTCCATTATTTTATTGTTGGCGCGTAGTTGTCACTTTATATTTAAACATAATTCAATCTTTATGTTTGTTTGTTGGGTGCGAGTTTTTCTCTTTTGTTTTTGTTTCGCTTATAACGAAATAGCGTGAAATAAGTATAACAATCGCGGAAAATTGGTGTCTCAAGCATTAACGTGTTTGTATGGATCGACATTGCATGAAAAACATTTCACTCAAAAAGCGAATAGAGTTTCTGTCAAAAAGTAGCAGTCAAATTAGTTTTGGATTGGAAAGCCTTTTTAAAAAAATACTTCAATCATGAAAATAATTGTTTGGGCCGGTGTGAAGTTTTTGGACACTTTTAAATTTTTGAACACTTTTATAATTTGGACAGAAATTTACGCGAGTGTCAACGAGATCCTTTCATATAAAAATCGCGGATAGCGTGAGTGTTCAAAAAATTATATACGAGAGCCCTACGGCTAATTTCGAAATAGCATTAGGTGATTTTAATTCCATAACGTATCCCCTTTCAAACCTATATAGCCACTAGGGAAGCCAATCTCTGAGATTTGTGTAATTTACCATAACCTACAACGACACCCTTTCATATAAAAATTGCATATTCCGCATGTTCCTGATGATTAAATTAATTTCTCAAAAGTTTAATATATCTATGAAGTACAAAAAATTGATATTTTTTTTATAAACACAATTTTTGTTGTATTTAAATTTTTTAGAAATGTGTTTGTGCTGAAATATCTGTCTAAAATCGAAATTATGTCGAAAAAAATTATTTTTGGACACTTGCGTAAATTTCTGTCCAAATTATAAAAGTGTCCAAAAACTTTACAGTGGTATTTTTTGGCATAGATGACTTTTGGGATTTTAACTAAATTTCCTTTGGAAAAAGGTAGGACACAGTATTCATTTTTACAACTAGATTTAGATTTATTTGGTTTGAAAATTGAACATTTTAAAATTATTTTTCAATCCAATCGTAATGATTTCTATATGACCCTAATGCAGCACCCGCACATGTAGCACAATCCAATTAAAATGGTACTGGAATTTTTTACAAATTAATTACAACATATCGACAAAGTTCAACCCCAAAACAAACGGGGGTGCAACTCTTCAAAAATCACATTTTTCGTTAAACCGTGTTTTTGGCATTAGTTAATATTTGTAGTGTTACCTCTAGGAAACCTCAAATGGGAGAAACCATTTAAAGTCATTGTATCGTACTGGGGGGTGATACTAACAGTTTTGGAATAGTTCAATTCCGAAAATCAACCACTAAAAATTAAGAAAAATTAAGCTCTTTCAAAATTTCTCTGTAAAGGGCCCTCTGTAAACTACATGCTACTGAAGTTAGAAAAAAATCAGCAGAAAAACTGCCTTATCGAGAAATTTTTTGCTGCGTTTGACATTTTCCTGTAAAAAAACTGTATTTATTGACGTATTTAAAATAATCGTAGAAAAATTGACTTAATTAACAAATTTGCGAAACCTTTAAAACCCTAAGGCTGCATAATTTGTCTACTTTCTACTTCTAATGTATTATTAAAACAGTTCGAATGCATTTTTACAGCAAATACTTGAAATTTATTCGCATTTCGGTCGAAACCATGCTTACATAACAAAAATTGAGTCAATTTTTCTGCGACTATTTTAAATACGTCAATAATACAGTTTTTCTGCAGAAAAAGGTCAAAAACAATGCTACTGAAGTTAGCCGAAAATTTAAGCCGAACAAAATCTGCATTATCAGCACAAGAAAATCGGAAATTTTTGCAACTAAATTAATAAAATATTCTGTAACTTTTGAGATACCCGCTTCCCAGCCTCTTCAGACTTTCCCCAAATTTCGCGTGGGCTTACCTAGACCTATGACGTTTCTAATAAACATAATGGGATCGATATGAAAGCGGGTAACTCAAAAGTTACAGAATATTTTATTAATTTAGTTTCGAAAATTTCGGATTTTCTTGTATATTATACCAAATTAAATCCCCCTAGTCCCATAAAATTTTCCCCAAATGTCGTCTTGCCATACCTAAGATTATGAGTTATCCCATAAACATAATGGGGTCTATGGAAAAGTGGGTAACTTAAAAGTTACAGAAAGTTTTATTAATTTAGTTTCAAAAATTTCGTGTTTTCTAGCATATTATACCAAATTGCACCCCGCTAGTAGGCTGGGCTGAAAAGGATGAAAACAATTTTTTTGCGAAATCTAAACATGGGTAGTGTTTGAAAGGTGTGATAATTATTCATAATTTCACTAAATTTTTGTGTTCCATTTCTGACAATATTTAGCCGCCCCTGGCCCCTAGGCCACTAGATTTTTGTTTTTTAGATTGGAACCGCTTGTTAAATTATTACCATTATGGCCACAGTATGATCGAATGCTAATAGAAAATTTTAAATAATCGACCGATTTTATATTTATTAAGCATCCTGTTTTGGCACTTAGCAAATCACTGATGTCGTGGGGATATACATTTTTATTTAATTTTTGCGTGTTTTGGCAATATAATTCTGACCAAATAAAAGTACTCTGAGTAAATCTTCCGTTGCAAACGAACGGTTACGTTGCGTAATTGAATAATAAATCAGGATTTAACTCGTCCTTATAATCAAAATGAGAAAAATCAGATTGAATTGAGTTTTCACGTTTCAAATTCGTGATTTCATGCGAAATTTGTATGCCGGTTTGTTCACATTGCCAATTTACCTTGTACAATTTTTTTCGCCAAATTAAACACATGTTTGTAAGATTTTTCAATGAATTTTGCACACTTCAATTATCGCAAACCATTTTCATTGTTAGATTATCAGCCCCTGGTCAAGTTTTCTCCTGGTAAGCCTATCTTGTAAATGTCTATCTTGTAAATTCGATAAAAAATTCCCCGAGGGCCGCATCGATGTACCGCATATCATTAAAAATTCTAAAAAGTATCCCCAAAATGTCGGTATAACCAGATTCGCGTAGACATCTCTAGAATTATGTGTTAATGGCCATCAAACATTTTCAAGACTGTACGTACACTTTTAATATTTTTTTTTCTTGTAAATTCGATAAAAAAAAATTCCCCGATTGTGGTTTATTTGTGTAATTGTTTTTATTTATTTGTAAAAATTGGTTTTTAATAAGAAAACTTGAAAAATCAACCCTGCCGTATTTTTTGTATGTATAGCTACACTTTTTATTTTATTGTGTAACTACACTTTTGTTATTTGTTAATTTGTGTAGCTACACTTTTGATAAATGTTAAAAACTTCACCCCATTCTTATATGTCTGTACTAAAATTTCCAATACGATTCATTTTTTTTTTTCTTATTTGAAATTAAATTAACAGTGTGATACTCATACGTACATAACATCTATGGAAAGTCTGGAATAGTTCACACTCGTCGAGCCTCCAGGTCACGTATTCTTGAAATCAGTGGATCTGCGGATTATAATTTGCGGATTATAATTTGATATAATTGATTATAATTTGCTTCGAAATTCTTTATATTATTCGAATTTTTCGCCGGCTACTTTAATCGTTTTTTTTAAATTTGCTTGCAAGTCTTCTATTTTCTATAAAGAATTTTAAAGCAAATTATAAACCGCAGACGGAAATACCTACCGATTTCATGAATAGTTTCAGTTTCTGGCAACAGGCGGTGACATGGGATTGGAGCTGAAATAGGCGATTACAATGGAAGCTGTTATTCGAGTTAGGGAAGGAATACTTCTTATTAATAAAAATGTTTTTATGCTGATTTCCATGTTTTAATTCGTTTCTCACCACTAATTTTCATGATAACAAATTCACAAAAAACCTGTACATCAGATATTGATCCCAAAAATCACTTTCTGGGCACGGTATAAGCAAAAAAAGATACCACTGGATAGGTGTTGAAATAGACTTTGAATCTGTTTTCGGGAAAATTGTGGAAAATTGATATATCTGAAAATTTTTGCATCCAAGTTTATATTTTTAATTGTAATTAGTTAGTAAAAAATCGTTGGTCGGGTGAAAACTCCAAAATAAACATTATTAAATATAATTTAAAATTATTATTAAAGTTATAATTTTTGGGACAATATTAATTTTAATTAATTAAAAATTAAGATTAAATTGAAATGTTGAGTTTTCAATATTAATTTTTTCATTAATTGAACCCAACAGCACATTTTTGTATTTAGGAGCGGCAGCTGATGATTCTTCATGTCCTTTTTTCAATGCAATCTATTTTAAGGCTTAAGGCTCATCGTGCTCTTTCGTAGTTATGCTTTTTACGTCCTTCCTTTACGTCTACTCAGCCAACTTGAGGAGGTACGGCTATATGACCGATTTAAGACAATCTGCATATTGCTAGCTCCATACCAGCCTACGCTGGCATGAAAGATGGGTCGGCCCATGGGTTTTGCACAGCGACAGAACAAAAAGACTAAGCCATGATTTGAATAATGTTTTATAATTTCATTATTCAAATCCAATCCAATAACCCATTGAAATGAATCGTAAATATAAGAATACATTTTTAGACATCATAAAATTCAACTGATAACAAACCTTCGCTCATTTACTTATTTATTATGCAGATATGGTAAAACATATAAGAAAAGCATATCATTGAAGATCACATATTGAACGATTTATTTATAAACAACTTTAGGTAGGTAGTAGCAACATAATATCGGTACAAAATACATTACGGATTCAAGTGGATTAATTCAATATGGAACGAAAATGACAATGTGAAACGCATAACATTTTATTCAGATCACTGTAACAACAGCCAGCATACGAGTACGATAAAGCTACTCGTTGTACATGTATCATATATTCAAGAAATTATTGAATTTCTACTAAACACAGTAAAAATGTTACACAACAAAAAATATATATTCATATGTACATATCCCAAGTGTAGTATAAACAAGGAATAATGGAATAATAATGTAATCACATATCTCAAGATAGAACAATATATTCTTCAGAACCATTTTATTTCCATCTTCAACATGTATCTATCTATATGTGCAGAGATACCTCGGTACCGTCTATAAAAAGTGAGAATTTACATTGTTCTCGTTTATTTCGTTTAGCATGTTTCCAATTTTTGTGTGTTAGAAACAAAGAAAATAAAAATGAAAATTGTTATCATTCAAATATTGATTTTCAATTGTTTTTTTTTTTTTGGTTCAATTTGACAACCAAAAAATTATATAAAAGCCTTGGTGCGACAAGAAACCTTTTTTCATATCTTGTGTTATCTTACGACTTAATCTAATAACAATATCTAGATGGTGCCAAAATATTTATAAAGAAGTATACTTAACTTGTAGTTGCCGTAGGCTGTGTAAATATGTATAGCAAACTATACCTAAGCCCTCCGTAAATGTTCATGGTAAATAGTTTACTGAGAAGGATAAAATCGAAAATAACAAAACAAATTCGCCGAATTTTTTATTTAATTTTGATTTGATTGCATATACATCCTACCCCTACCATACCCCTTATAAAAATTACACGCCTATTATCCGCTCTTACTTCGCCGGTATACTCACTTCTTAATATGTTATTGTCGAATTTACGTTCCTTTATTATATTTCAGTTAATATATCTCGATTTATAAGGTAAATTGAACATATCGAAAAAAAAGTGAAAATCTAAAAATAATAAGATCTGAAATGATTTAGCAACTTGGATAAAATTGTGAAACCGATCTGGATGTGTGTGGGGTTTTTGGTGTTTTTAATCCGTTATAAATATGTATGGGTACACGAAAGTTGGTAATTCGCTATACATAAAAATATTATATCCAATTTGACAGCGTTCGTTTAGATTTAAGCAATATTGACGTACGTTGAATTTAGGTTATACGGGTATTGGTTACTAAGAATAGCATGAATTTTTGGATTTAATAATAATCGACTGGTGCTGATAAATAAAAGCAAAGGCGACCTGGAGCACCCCTCGTCCTACCGGCCTCTGTGTATACTCGATACAGGGGAAAAATGATGGGGACACTTATTAAGAAAATGCTTACTCGATCAATTGGGGATGCTGACAACCTCTCAGTAACGCATTTCGGTTTCAGAAACGGCCTATCGACTATCGACGCGATGAAAGAAGTTACAGAGACCGTCAGATCACAACTAATTTTCGAGACGTATCGTACTACTAGTCACGTTGAATGTGAAAAACGCATTTAAATTCGTAAGGTTGGGGAACATCCTGTTCGTACTCGAGTACGAGCTTAACGTACCAAGATACCTGTTGAGTACTTTTATAATTATTTTAAGGATCACATTCTTCGGTAAGAAACAGCAGTGGAGCAGCCGAATGTTCAATATTAGAACCTGTGGAATATATTTTATGAGAGCCTCCTACGAACTCAAATGCCCAATGAGAATCGGGTAGTTGGGATGCAGATGACGCGGCTGTGCAAATCGCTGCAAGCGATACTAAGCTAGGCCAGTTAAAACGGTGTTGCGCAGAATAAATAGTGGAATGGCAACACACGGACATAGTGAAATCCCTATGTGGGTCGGGCAAGAAGTAGTTAACACTAAATTGTTCGAGCAGATTCGGCAAATAGCAGACAAGGCAGCAAAGGGGTCACGGCTCTGAGCAGACTAATGGCGAATACAGTAAGATCAAAATCAGTAAGCGACGTCCATTTTTTTTTAACGCTGGCAACTATCCTAGGAGAGCGAACCCAAAGAGGAATGGACAGCGAGGCCCATCCCCGAAGTAATCTCTTGGATTGACAGAAGGTACAAGAGGTGGAGTAATATATACTAAATTTCTGAGCGACCATGGCTACTTCAGAATGGATCTATACATAAAATTGGCGGCGACGGATCTATGATTCTACTGCACAGGCCCTGTAGATGTTGCAGAACACACATGTTTGAGTGCGAGAATTTTGAGCTACAAGGTCAAACCTTGTTAAAAAAAAATATTGTTTTTTCAAAAGTTGCACCTGGGCCGAAAAGATGGTAAATTTTAATAAATTACAGTCTTTCTAATAAAACTCGTCATTTCCGGCAAAATTTAAAACATCTAGTTTGAAATTCTATTTAAAATCGTTTTTTCCGATTTCCGCCAAAAATCGCGGGGACTTTCCGATTTATGGAAAAAACCCTTAAGTGTTAAGTTTCACCCTGATCAATCAATCTATCTGAGCTGTAGAGAAGAGACATTTAGTTAAATACTCGCGGTCAAAACTTTCATGCTTATACTATTTTTGAACAGTTTTTTTTTTGTCAAAAATCAACCTTTCTGCATACGTTTTGGAAAATTTATCTGAAGCATTATAGTTGCAAAGTTAATTTAGAATCTTTTAGTGCATAGTCGATTGACTGCTTTTCAAAATATTTACAAAAACGAATAAGCTCATATGGAAGGTGCCACTTCCGGTGAACATAGTTTAAGTATGAAATTTTATTCTAATCAATCAATACGACTAGGTAAAAAAGATATCCCAGACTTCATCCGAATAAAAATCAAATATACGCTTGAGGCAATACTAACAAAACTATCATGATATTATGTTATATATATTATTCTATCATGACATAACAATAGAAATTTAAAATAAACCGAAATATTTCGATACAATAATTTCAGCAAAAGATTGTTGATTTAAGTAACGTAATTAAATACAAAGTTCCGAAAATCAATAAATTACTAAATCTTTTGATGCTCAATCGCTTCCACAGCCCATTCTATAAAAGTGTCGGATTACGGCGAATGTTTTTAAATGCGGGACATTAATATCTTCATACTGGATCAGTATCATGAACCTTCTATGCGTCCAATTGGTGCAATTGAATTTTGATTTTCGAAAATCATTAAATTATTCAATTGCTTGATGCTCAATCTCTTCCAGAGCCCATTCTTTTAAAGTGTCAGGTTAGGACGAATGTTTTTTAGATGTGGATTTTAAAATCTTAATACATGAAACTTCTATGCGTCCAAGCGGTGCAATTGATTTTCAAATTTCGCAAATCATTAAATTATTCAATTTTTTGATGCTCAATCACTCCCACCCACCGCCCATTCTATAAAAGTGTCGAATTAGGACGAATGCATTTTAGATGCGGAACTTTAATATCTACATACAGGATCAGTTTCATGAAGCTTCTATGCGTCCAAGTGGCGCAATTGAATTTTAAATTACGAAAATCATAAAATTAATCAATTTTTTGATGCTCAATCACTCCCACCACCCATTCTATAAAAGTGTCGGATTAGGACGAATGCATTTTAGATGCGGAACTTTAATAGCTTCATACAGGATCAGTTTCATGAAACTTCCATGCGTCCAAGCGGCGCAGTTGAATTTTAAATTCCGAAAATAATTAAGTTAATCAATTTTTTGATGCTCAATCACTCCCACCCACCGCCCATTCTATAAAAGTGTCGAATTAGGACGAATGCATTTTAGATGCGGAACTTTAATATCTTTTATAGAAATATATTTTATAGGCGCAATTGAATTTTAAATTACGAAAATCATAAAATTAATCAATTTTTTGATGCTCAATCACTCCCACCACCCATTCTATAAAAGTGTCGGATTAGGACGAATGCATTTTAGATGCGGGACTTTAATATCTTCATACAGGATCAGTTTCATGAAACTTCCATGCGTCCAAGCGGCGCAGTTGAATTTTAAATTCCGAAAATAATTAAATTAATCAATTTTTTGATGCTCAATCACTCTCACCCACCGCCCATTCTATAAAAGTGTCGAATTAGGACGAATGCATTTCAGATGCGGAACTTTAATATCTTTTATAGAAATATATTTTATAGGCGCAATTGAATTTTAAATTACGAAAATCATAAAATTAATCAATTTTTTGATGCTCAATCACTCCCACCACCCATTCTATAAAAGTGTCGGATTAGGACGAATGCATTTTAGATGCGGGACTTTAATATCTTCATACAGGATCAGTTTCATGAAACTTCCATGCGTCCAAGCGGCGCAGTTGAATTTTAAATTCCGAAAATAATTAAATTAATCAATTTTTTGATGCTCAATCACTCTCACCCACCGCCCATTCTATAAAAGTGTCGAATTAGGACGAATGCATTTCAGATGCGGAACTTTAATATCTTTTATAGAAATATATTTTATAGGCGCAATTGAATTTTAAATTACGAAAATCATAAAATTAATCAATTTTTTGATGCTCAATCACTCCCACCACCCATTCTATAAAAGTGTCGGATTAGGACGAATGCATTTTAGATGCGGGACTTTAATATCTTCATACAGGATCAGCTTCATGAAACTTCCATGCGTCCAAGTGGCGCAATTGAATTTTAAATTACGAAAATCATAAAATTAATCAATTTTTTGATGCTCAATCACTCCCACCACCCATTCTATAAAAGTGTCGGATTAGGACGAATGCATTTTAGATGCGGGACTTTAATATCTTCATACAGGATCAGTTTCATGAAACTTCCATGCGTCCAAGCGGCGCAGTTGAATTTTAAATTCCGAAAATAATTAAATTAATCAATTTTTTGATGCTCAATCATTCCCACCCACCGCCCATTCTATAAAAGTGTCGAATTAGGACGAATGCATTTTAGATGCGGAACTTTAATATCTACATACAGGATCAGTTTCATGAAGCTTCTATGCGTCCAAGTGGCGCAATTGATTTTTAAATTCCGAAAATCATTATATTATTAAATTTTTTGATGCTCAATCACTCCCACCGCCCATTCTATAAAAGTGTCGGATTAGGACGAATGTATTTTAGATGCGGGATATTAACATCTTAATAAAGGATCAGTCATAATACGACTGCCGAATTATTGTTTAAAAACAATCTTTTTTTGTCAAAAATCGTCATTTCCGGTTAATTTTTGCAAAATGCTTTGGGCCGATATTGTTGCAAATTTAATTTAAAATCTTTTAGTTATTAGTTGTTTTTTCACAAAACTGTTATAGTTTTCAAAATATTTGCAAAAAATTAAAAAGCACCACTTAAACATTAGGCAAATACACAAATCGTCTTGGACTGTAGAAAGCACTCATTTAGTCAGCAAACAAACACGCAAGCACACACAAGCGCACACGCACACAGATTTTTCTAAAAAAGTACCATTTTAACTCCTAGGAATAATTTCTTCTAAAATTTGGACTTAAAAGCGTCACCTGTATTCCAAATAAACGAAATTTGCTCTTTCTAAGTTTTGAATATTACGGCCTTACATTTACATCATAGATTGCTATGGTTGTATTGAAATTTTCCATTTTTTATGAGAAAAAAAACTGTTATATTTAAAATTTAATTTCTCCCCCTTGAGGGATATCTCCCCCTCGAGATTATTTAATCATGTTTGAATCATGATTGTAAAAGTTTGATCTAAAGCAAAATACCAGTAAAGGTTTCATATGAAAAATGGGTTAAATTAATAATTTATTCACGAGACTCCTAGGAATAACTTCATATGGACCATAAGATTAAGGTTATCTGTATTAAAAACAAATTTAATTTTCCGCTAAAGTGCAGATTTTAACATCGACTTCTGTTGGATGTAAGTGGCGTTTATTTTCCTTATTTTACAAAAAAAACTTAATCAAGAAAATTTTTAACCTCGAAATTTTCCCAATTTTAATATTTGAAATACCGCTCCAAAAAACTGGATTTCTGGGTGCGTATAACTCTCTTCCGATTTAATCCTTGTATATATTGGCGAAACAATTGGACTTGGCAAAACTTCAGACGAAACAATTCGAGAAATTTTGTGGTCCCAGTGATTTTTGGCCGAAATCGGTACACCGCAAGTAACAACTTACATAAAGGCTTTTCAATTGTTTGCAAATATGTGTAAAAGTGTAGGATTTAATAGAAAAACAACGTTGAACGAAATATTCTTAGATTCGAGAGTGCAGGGAAAATATTAATTTTTCTTCACCTCAGACTAATTGAAGAAAATGGCTGAAAATGCGTTTTCAAATAACAGGGGTGTCAAATCAACAACAAAAGGTTGGACTGAAAGAGAAGGTTCCTCCGAGTAGTGTCACTAAACAATAACGTGTGGAAAATCAATACACCAGATTCCGATACATATAGAGCTCTAGCCACAAAGCTCAACGAGGAAGGTAAAGAATGGTTAACATAAGGCCAGAGGGCTTCATTTAACGTGTAAGAAGGGGGATATAATGGAGGACCTGCAAATAGAAGATAGAGTAAATATCCTAAAACAAGAGAGAGGTGAGGACAATGAAGTAAAAAAAAAAGAAGGCTCCCGCTCTTTATGACTTTTAATAAAAAGAAGAAAGTTGAAAAAAATCTCAACATCAAAGCAATACTAAATATGAGGGTTAAAATAGAACCCCTAAAGAAAAATACGAGGTTAATATCTCGTAATGCGTAAAATGTGCTAGAAAACACAACGCGAAAGAGTGTAAAGAAAGTAGAAACAACCTTGCAAAATGCATAAACATTAAAAGGCATCATCTTGCGAATTACAGAAGATGTGAAGTAGCCAAAGAACTTCAAAGGCTAAGAAACAAAATGAACCAGTTTCCTCAAAGCACTAAGGTAACCAGAGAGAAAGTAAAAAACCAAGTGGAGCCAAAGCCACTAGTTATAGGTACAGGGCGGAAAATTTACTCGCAAGTTGTACAACAATTATCTAATGCTATTACTGATAACCCTCTCGAAAGGATATGCAGAAGCATAGAAGCCATAAATGCAAGACTAGCAAAGCAAGAACGTAGAAAATCAAGAAACCACTAACGGAGCAACAGCCCTCCTATTTTAAAATGAGCAGAACATTCAGAATTGTCACCTGGAACGCGAACGAACTAGCGCAACATGCTCCAGAGTTAGAATTTTTAAATTTAGAGAAAATAGATATATGCCTTATATCGGAAAGCCATTTGACAGAAACATCATTTATTAAAATTCGTGATTATGAATGTTATCATGCTGTTCACCCAGGAGCAGCATCCAATTTTATTATTGGTGGTCACTTTAATGCAAAAAACACCTATTGGGGATCAAGACTTACAACCCGTAAAGGAAAAGAGCTTTTTGAAGCAGGTCGGATCAGCAACTGCGAGTTCCACTGGATGTAAACCAGCATATTCGCCTGCTGATATAAATAAAATACCAAATCTCATTGATTTATAATATGTAACGAAAGAGATAACCGAGGACTACATGTGCCTCGAAAATAGCGAGGGGATATATTCTAATCATTCACCTGTTATCATGACACTCAGCACAATGATAATTAACAAGGATAACTTGCCTAAGCTAACAAATAATAAAACAAATATTAAAACCTATTCCAAGAACTCATTGAAGAGCAAATATTCCAATAAGTGCCAATTTAAACAACGGTATAATTGGTAAACGAACTAGAGGTCAACAAACAGCATGGCAAGGTTACCGAATCCCGAAGAATCAAAATTACCCTCTTAACGTCAGGGAATTAGTTAGAGAGAAACGGAAGGAACGAAAGGCCTGGCAAAGGACACGCGCCCCGGAAAACAAAAGAATCCTCATTATCTGTGCGATAAACTGAAACAACTTATAAAAAAAATTAAGAACGAAACTATTAATAAGCACTTAAGTGGTCTCACTTTGGAAAGCAACAAAGGGATTAAAAAGGACTAAAATGCATGTGCCGCCTATTGAAAATGAGGTAAGAACCTGGGCCAAAAGTGACAAGCAAAAACTACTTTATGTGCGGCTCACTTGGAAGAAACCTTTCAACCGTTACCTAGGCAAACTGCAGATGAAATCATAAAAACAATTAGCGAAATTGATGACCATAATGTACGATCTGTAACATTACAGGAATTGAAAGAGGAGATCAAGCACAATTTAAATGCGAAAAAAAACTCCAGGTTATGATCTAATTACTGACCAAGTTGTAAACGCCATTCCCGAGAACGGATTACGAAAATTGGTTCAAATAATCAATGCTTCTTAAAATATGTCACACAGCAATGAAAGGTTGCTCAAGTAATTATGATTCCTAAACCAGGCAAACCAGCAAACGACAAAAAGAGGCTCAAGCCTATAATAGAAGAACGAAATTTAATTCCATCCCACTAGTTTGGATTTAGGGAAAATCATTTTAGGATAGAACAAGTTAACAGAATAACGGACATAATAGAAGACGCACTTGAGAGTGCGAAAAGAAAATATGCTCCAGTATCTTCTTAGATGTAGCAGAAGCTTTCGACAAAGTTTGGCACAAAGAACTTGAATTTAAATTGCATCGAGACCTAAACAGTTATATCAAATGCTTAAATCACATCGCAGATCAGCATTTCCATGTAAAATATAACGGAGAGTACTCTGAACTAAAGGGAATAGCAGCAGGCATACCACAAGGTAGCGTACTGGGTCCAATACTGTATATCTTGTACACCAGAGATATGCCAAATACAGAAGGTGCTACCATAGCAACATTTGCAGACGATATCTCTATTCGGACAACTGGAAAGTGTATATCAGAAGCAATGAAAAACTGTAACAAGCAACCGACTCAGTGAGTTGCTGGACAAAGAAATGGTGCCTTAGCCTAAACGAAGCAAAATCGGTTCACGTAAACTTCACAAACCAGAGAGACTGGAATCCAGGGAACTCAATTCAAGGCAGGTTCCAAATGCAAATACATTCAAATACCTTGGCATGACTCTCGACTGCAAGCTTAGATGGAAAGAGCATGTTAAAAAGAAAAAAACAGAATTGAACATCAAATCTAGGAAAATGTATTGCCTAATAGGTAGAAATTCTGTGTAAGCTCATACACAATAAATTGCTATTATATCGGTAAATACTTAACCAGACCCATGGTATTCCTCTTTGGGGTTGTACAAATGCAGACATACGAAGTTCGTTGGACGCCACCAATGCAATAAGAAGACTTCAAGGGCAGAAACCTTTAGAACTGGGCAGTTGTATTTATTTAGGACAGAGAAATGTAATAAATTATGTAAATTCAAACGGGAGTAACCTTTGGGTTACTGCCCGTCAAATGTGAATATTTATTTAAGAGAGATAAATTACTAAATGATTTGTAAATCAGTTGTAATATAAATTATAAATTAAAAAAAAAAATTGTTAAAAAATACTACATATATGGTTTCGTTTTGCCATCTGTCCGTTTGTGTCCACAATAACTCAAGAACGGATGGAGACATAAACTTAATTTCTTCACTAAAAGTTCAAGCAATTCATGGGAATGAGCCCTATTGATTGGGTCATTTGTGTTTAGGGTGTTCGGAGATATGTAGGGTTTTGATAACCCCCTCCTTATAATTGATAGATTTTTTTTTATTTTCTTTTCTATTTTGGTTTCATAGAGCATGTGAATGTGGAATCCAAATATATCTCGTGTGGAGGTGGGTTTGTGTGGGTGGTGTGGTTATGGGGGTGGTAGGAGTGGTGGTATGGGAGGTGGATGAGGTGGAATGAGGTGCTTTGGGTTTGGTGTGGGAATCTGTGATTTGGTGCATGAGGGTTTGCGTGGCTGGTGTTTGTGTGTGTGTTTGTGGGAGTGGGTATGGAGGTGTTAAATGATGATGATATGGGTCTAATCAATTATTTATTTTCAAAGAAATCTATTCTGTGAGTACATGTATGATTTCAGATTAAAACCGAACTGTCAGTTTAAAACAAAAATTAAAGTTTTAAAAAGGTTAAACCAAAACAAACTAAACAAAAAAATAGAAATCAAATTTTAATTTAATTTAAATAATGCTTCAGGATTTTCAAATACGTTGGTCGTCAATGATGTTGAATGATTTAGACAACCTATTAATTGGGGTATTAATGGGGGTTGCTTTCTCCATAGTTTGTAGAATGGTGTTCAAGTGCCAAAAACTCAAGTCGCGCCAAAGGGCAGTCGTCTATTTCCAAGCGTGCATATTTTATAATTCGTGCATCTTGTTGAGTACCTCCGTACTAATACCGAGCTACATTATCATGGAATGGTAAATTTTGCTCATAATCTCAGTCACTTTCGTTTAACAAAAAAGTCAGGACTGTAGCGGTGAAAATACAAATATTATTCTAAAAATTTTAACAAGATATACAGTTCGTAAAAGACTGGCAGAAGATTTCAATATTAAATGAGATAAAGTACGAGTAGTTATAGTAACATTTTCAAAATAAAGTATTAAATATGTATTAAGATTATAAAAATCAATTTATATTAGTTTTGTAACTTGCTTGCACAAATGCTGTTAATTTATCTGCATGACGTCATACACATACCTGAAAATAGAAAAAAAACAATTAGTAAATTCATTTATTCACTATACATAAACAAAATTTTAATATTTAATACAGTAATGAAGAGGATTCAAATTATTCCCGACATCTAGAAACTGTAGCGCTTAGACTAAATTACGGCACAACGGTGGTTTGGCAACAATCAGTTTTCGATTTATTGGGTGATACAAATAAGTTTTGAGAGATTTATAAAAGATGGCGTAGCTAGTATTAAATCGCATCGGGCCATCTTGGAACTATATTCATGACAAAGCGTCATCATTTCCCTCTAAAAATCAGTATGGATCATTTCGCAGAAGTGAAAACAACAAATTGTTTGTGCTCTAACCATGTCAACCTTTAATTTGAAGAAAATTGCAGCTGATGGACATCGTTTGTTGTGTGAATCATATGGGGAACATTTTCCATCAATAAAAACATGTGAGTACAGCTGGCCCCCACGTTCTAAGAGTGTCGATTTTCACACCAGTGACAAGTATTGGATTTCTGAAAGAAATTCAATGTAACATTTGAGGTGATCGGTGAAGTAACTCCTCCTAAATAAGTAGAAGATAGTAACTGTTTCCCTTCTGTAAACAAGGACTAGAAGAAGAAAAAATCTTGTGGTGCGCAATATAGAAATGACAAATTCAGAGAATATAAATAAAGAGCATTACGGAATGTCCCCAATAAAACAAGATTTAATTTATCAGTTGGAGATCGATAGACAATTGCTCTCAACATCATCGAAGAAAATACCAGCCCATGGAGTTCGTCAGTGCTGTTCTGGTTTTTAAGGTAAGCGTAAAATCCCGGTTGTGTTTGGATTCGCGAATCAAATCTGTTACTAAAAGAGATGAATAAGAGAGGAGAGAGAACGAGAGAAAGAAAGAACGAGAGAGAGAGAGAGAACAAGAGAGAAAGAGAGACAGAGGCAGAGTTTGCCGAGAATTCATTTGGTTTGAAAAAAGAAATAGTAGAGAGCTGAAAATCAACCGTGAATCTGAATATATTCAAAGATAATCTAAAACTAAAGTCTTTCAAAAAACGTAAAGTTAAAGAGTTGAACCCTCAAAAAAAAAGAAGTGTCCGAAAGATCCAAAAATATTTTAGCTTGGTACGCTGGGGATAAAATATATTCTTTGGTGAGAAGTTATTTAGCCTGAAACAATCGCACAACTGCCACAATGACAACAAAGGTGGGGTTAGGTTGCACACAACATGGTTTTGGGTGCAATCAGTACAAGATGTAAATTATCCTTAACTTTTATCGAGTAAATTCGAACAATTTTCATCCAAATTTGTTTTTTAAAACAGGAATTTTCAATGAAAACTCGACAGTAATATAAAAACGTGTCATAGATATACTTTATGTAAGAGAAGGATGGTACTTTCTTCACTCGACCACTCCTATTTTAGTCCCTTAATCCACAATCCACTGTTACTGATTTCGTGTTTATAGATGAGCTATATTTGACTTAATTTTTCCTGATTACCGGGCGGTAATGAAGAAGGGGTAATGACAGGAGGTAAATGACCGGGATGGGTGGGGGTAATGTACAGGGGGTGATCGAGGAAAATCGGGGGATGAGGAGTTATGATACGGGGTAAATTTGCCGTGGAATAATCACAGAAGAATGTACCAGAACAGTAGCACCTCAATAACTTGAATGATAAATATCATTAAAAAATTACAAGAATCTGTATTCTAATTGCTGAGTATGGAAGCTGATATAGAAAACGGAATTCACAAATGATGAATTTGTAAAAAATATCGAAATTCCAATACGAATCGAGAAATGATATTTGACGAAGATTCACATTAACCATTTCAGAAAGTTGGTGCTGATATAATGAACTAGCAAAAAAAAAAAATTTAATATACAAAATTGATGATACTCGAAAGAAAACCCGCTTATTGAATTATATAGAGATATCTTCTAATCATGTTATCTTTACTGACGAATGGAACTTTAAAGCGGGAGCCAAGCCAATAGTCCTATGTGCGCACAAATGAATAGACAAATTGGGAAAGCAGTAGGCATCTGCAAAAATATTGCACCACGCCGGTTGCAAATTTAATATTGGTTCCGGCAAATACCGCAGCCGAGTGCAAATTCTTCTCCTGTGGCTGGATCTACTAAATACAGAGGACAGTTCTCGCTAAGTAGTTGGGTTGCTTTTGACCATGCCGGACATCGTGGCAACTTAATTTTTGGTATATTCGTTAAAGGCAGGTTCACGTGTGCGATCAAAAAATGATTCACGAATCAAGCCAACCAATGAGCGTCTCATAATTTGTTATTTTTCTTTTATTATGTTGGATGCTTGCGTACAAAATTTGCCACTGCATCCACCGCAAACTAATTCCTGTTGATTATAGGTATCGACCATTTCGGCATCACATCTCGCTGGGCCACCAAAATACGCTTTTGACATTTAAAACAAATGTTTAAAGCAAATCGATCCATTGCATACGACGCAAGATTTTTATGGTCGCTAACTTGGTCGTGTATATAATCAGTGTACGCAATAATATTTCGGTAAGCGCGGAATGAGCTATACCCTTTATATATCGGGCATTGGGAAAATCCAAAACTTATTCGAGGTTCACTCCATCGTCGTACGAGTACCGCCTTGCAACAATGGAAATGGAATACATGAAATAATTACCGATTTTAGCCTTTAGAGATTTTGGTTGGCCACAGCTTTCATGCAGCTCGACTCGAATTGCTTGCTCCTCATCCTTGCACACGGTGCGATGATGATTTCGAGAGTTACGGCTCAAATGCAAAAATCGATCACAATCTATGCTACGTGCTCCACACAGATTACACTGCTGGTGTTTTGCCATCATCATGATTCGTGCATAGTGGTCGCGTATCACACGATTTCGACCACTGGGTCGCGATCCAGTACAAATAAACTTGCCAAAGTTAACGTTGCGGATTTTATACAATTGTCGGGCATATGGAATCTTTTAACGAGCCGCCTTAAATTCACTATTGACTCAGCAATAGCCGCTTTGGTGATTTAAAGTTTCGTGGAGTTTTGGACAGCAGCACGTTCCTCATTCTCTTATTCAAGCTCAGTCATTTCGAAAGAATTTGTGGAATGCTGCTTAGACCCCCGTGCTAGTGAATTACTATCGACTATTTTTTTATTATGAATAGTGATATCGATATAATTCGCAAATTTAACGGTGATTTTGCAATCACCGCTAAAAATATATCCAATATTCCGAGATGGGTCATATCGAACTCGCCGATATTATGATGTACGCAAAGCAATTCGGACAAACTTTCTGGAGGCATTTCGGGCAGCATGCATCGTAAAAGAGCTGTGACCTGAAGCCTTTCACCAAACCATGCTGACGCGATAATTACAATCGGCCAACTACGCTGCCGGAGAGGGCCAATACCATATTCAACATTTCGAAGCAGTATACATCAGGGGCACGAGAATGTTCATTGCCCGAATCGCTTTTTTAATCGAGATTTATATTCTGTGTATTCGTTAGAAGATTCGTATTCGACATATCCCACTCTTCTTTTGGCTTAGTTTAATGTGGCTAAATAAAATGCCGACCATTTGTTCCCACATATCTAACGCGTCGGCAATCGATGATGTCGAACTCACAGTTCTGCGGTTCAATTTGATACGCATTCGTGAAATTCAGATTGTACTTCACTTCTACACATCGCATAGCACCATGTCCGCCTCTTCTACTCTCATGGAAGTTGGGTCGGCCCATGAGTTCTACACTCCAACAGGTGGTCATAGTTGTGTTCTTTGTTATCACAGATGGTAATCTGATGATGAAAATTCTCTTGTATACTGCCCTTATCGGGATTCAAACCCGGCAATTTCCGAACCACACGCCAAAGCTCTAACTACTGTGCCGTTTGGTCACTGATTTAACAAATTAAAATATTTGCATACGCACTGATCGCAATTCATGTTAATTATCTATCACTAAAACTATGTTTTAGAATGAGAGGATTTGTTTTTGATACAAATAACTACCGACAATTCCATGTATTGGTATTATTTTAACTAACAACTACATGCACGCCGAATATAAAACATTTCCCACTCTGCATATTTTGTAAAAACGTATACTTTTTTTTATCATAAATGCCTAGTAGACCATAAAGTTATGGAAAAAATAACTTTAAAGCTCAACTAATTTAATTGTTCAATTTAAAAGTACGAGAGAATGGCAAACCAGAACTTTTAAACTATATTGTTGTTGTTGTTGCTTTAAACTTAAACATACCCCACAATTTTAATGTTGTGCATCCTTTACACAAAAAAATTAAATGAAATGTTGTATCGCTAAAAATAACTAAAATTGAAAACTATTTTAATTTAAGTTTTATATTGCATTTGTGCATCTGATAAATTTAATTGTAATGAAAAACTATTTTCAATTTCAATTTCAATTAAATAATTTTTTTTTTATTTTGCGTTAGCACTCGTTCTACTAGTACACAGTTCTATATAAAAATAGTTACGTAGGCCTAGCTTATCATCTAGCTAGATATGAAACACACAGAGGATATGAAAATGGAGAATGAAATAAAAATGTAAATGCCGCCTGTTGTTATATGTATAAGAGATTTCAATTTGCATATGCTCTTATAAATATTTCAATTGGAAATTTTACTCATGATTTAAAACAATTGAAAATTGCGAACTAATTACTTCTGTTGTATTTTCAATTTTCAGGTATATAGATGAATAAAATAAAGCTAATTTCGATTTTAACAATTTTTCTACAAATCGATACATTTATACAAGCAATAGCAATGGCATATATCACATGCTGTATAAGATAGCGGAAATTTGAATGCGGGAAAAAAGAGATTACGCTACTTGCCGCAAGTATCAGCACTATCACAAAAGAGCATATTTTTGTTTACCAGCGGATTTTTTATTCATTTTGTATCTCTTTTATCCGCCATTTCTTAACGAATTACAATGAAATTTGGATAGTGGTATACTCATGTATTCTAAAGTTTTAGACAAAATTCTAGGATCTGATCATGTTGGACAAAACTTGGCCATTCCATAACCAACCATGATGAAAATTGTGTTCTAGATTGATTTTTTATTGAAATATAAATTTTAGATGAAAAAATTTGTGTCTCATTCTACGAGATTTAAATGGATCTTAATACTGGAGAAAACTTGGCATTTCTTACATTTCTTAATTAATAATTGTAAAATTTGCACCGCATACAAGGACAATTCAGACCAAATTTATTGATTAGAATTTTCTGCGGAATTTCGGTCGTTTTTTTATTAGCTTAAGTCCATCCATAAATCTATGAATCTGTGAATTTTAGCCAAATTTTCCATGTAGTCTCAGTATGACCAAAACTAAAAACAACCGAAATCATTGGTTACTAGTAGAAGTTTTTAAGATTTTGGGCAAAAACTGAAAATAACGTCTATTGCCGCAGAAAATAAAAAATTATAGTGCAAATTCAAATATGTATATAAGCAGCTTTCCTAAATTTTCCATGTAGCCTCAGTATGACCCAAGAAGCTATTTGAAAACCAACCGAAAGTATTGGTTATTAGAGGAAGCTTTTGAAATATGGGCCAAACACTGAAAATAACCTATATATGGCCGCAGAAAATCAAAAGATTATGGTGAAAATTATAATACATAAATTTTCCCCAAATTTTCCATGTAGTGTAGTCTTTTAGTCCGTGCTTACTGATAGAAAGGAAACAACACTCTCTTCTACTTATTACTCAGTAATCGTATAAAGAGGAGTTACTACAAATTTCTACCCATAGCGAAGGGACAAAGCGCGGAACATACAGCCATTTAAAAAAAATACAAACTACTTTAGCAAGCTTTTTGACGTTATAACAACATCTACTGAAACCTCAACCGAGTATGCGCCTCAATCAACTCTTATGTCTCTGTCTGCACCTAACTTCTCAATTGGTACGGCCGATCTTTGCCTAAACTGACACCCTGGTTTGTTTTGATATGATGTCATTTGTATCACAAAAAGCTGAAAAGCTCGCATAGTTTAGTAGAGTATTTCCCTCCGGACTACTATGTTTTCAGACGTGAGTTGTCTCAAAAGATATACGTGCGGATATTATTGACCTGTAGAGTAACGAGTTGGAGATTTTAACTGTTAAACCTGTTTTCAATGGAAAGCTGATGTTGATAGTTATTGTATACATTCCATACGGATCCCTCGCTGATATATCCGGAGAGCTATCTGATTGTTGTTCCCCTGCCATTTGTTGTTTATTTAACCTCAGACCTCGTGATATACTGAATCTGTTTACTCAAACGCAGACCGATCTGGTGTTCATACCAGTAGAATTACATGGTACAATCATTGTTTGTTGTGATCTTCATGAGTTTTTACTGTGTGTACTCACATGGAAAAATTGAAAGAAGAACATTTACTCAAAAACACGAACCATCCTTACTTGACATATTACGGTGTCCTAAAATCATCAAACAATACTACAAGTGGTATTCGATGGATCACTGGAAACGTCAACGGGCACATCTTTAAATGATACACAATTGGTCGCCCCTACCATTCAGTGATCTCTCAAGTTAATTTTTTTGCGCTTCCGTACTCATCCGCCAAATCGTGGTTCGAAACGAAGATACCGACTTGCAGCGAATAGTTTGGCGAGTCACCTGAACATCCGATTTCACATTTTCGCGTGTAAACGATGATATGTGGAACATTAGCAGCACCTTTTCTTGTAAAACCTTCCGAAGTGATTTTTTTGTTGACGATTTGTTAACAAATGACATAAATGAAGCTGTTGTTCTGAAACAAAAGTTTAACAGAATATTAATCTCATTGGATTCCCATTACACAAATGGGCTTCAAATCTTCCTGTATTATGTGGGGGGCAATTAAAATTAATCTGGAAATCAAATCAACGACAACGGCCAAGTAATAAGGGTCTCCGGTCTAACCTTAGTTCCAAAAATGGACATCTTTAAATTCAATGTAACGTTGGAACTAGTGTGGGTAACTGCAGCAGGGAAACTTTCGAATTTCAAAATGAAACATTGCATACCGATTAAGCCCAATTTGTGCTATAATTAGTGCTCACGGGAGAAAATTAGTGCTAGTCCAGGAGCCGAGAAAACGGGAAAATAATATTTAAAATCTCGCCTGCAAGACGAAACAAATAAAACCTGATTTCTAGAAAAAAAAAAACAGAAATAACTTAAGCCTAATTTAGGCTCAATCAAAAAATTATACCAGAAAACAGATCATTCAACGGTTTTTTTTTGTTGAATGGAGTTGGGCTAATTCTGGATTAGCACAAATTCAGCCACTATATTTTCGGATGGCAATGAACATGCAACAGGTATATGCTATCTGAATCGCTTATTCATGAATTTTAGAACATTTCACTTGTTTTGTTTAATTTGTTGTTCAACACAATTATTATTGAACGGTATACTCCTGTATTTTGTTCGTTTAATATAGTATCTTTCAGGGGCAAGTTTGTTTTTCTGAATTTATGAATGAAAATTTATGAAAATTATATTTCTATAATAAGCACAAATTTTGTCAGATTAGTCGTCTTTGGAAAAAGTTAAAATTAGGCTTAAATTATTTATGTTTTTTTTCTAGAAATCAGGTTTATTTGTTTCGTCTTTCAGGCGAAATTTGAAATTTTCTTTTCCCGATTTCTCGGTTCCTATGACATTTTGGACAATTTGTTCCGCGCGCATTTCTTCTATAAGAAAAAATGTTCGTGTAATTGCCTACTGCAAACTCCCATCAGGAAAAAACTATTAATGAATCAAACACTTACGGTCGAAGAACCACAAGGAGCTGAACGAGTCTGTATTCGTTAGTGTCAACGCCAAATATTGGGAAGTAAAAGCAAATCAAAACTGGCGTCACTTGCTCCACCATCAAAAATATATCCATTCCACCATCCCTATTATCATCTCTCCTTAAAAAAAAATATTGGATCGTGAATGCAAGGAGTATGATAAGAGCCATTGTACATAAATGTCAGGTTTGTGTGCAGTATCGAGCGACTTCGTCTTCGTAATTGATGGGCAGCTTACCGAAGTCTAGAGTGACTATATCAGGGGGTGTTGATATTTGGGCCAGTTTTCATTGTTTCAAAGAGAGGCAGAGGTGCAAAATCACATTAAGACTATACATCCATTGTGGATCAAAATCACATTAAGACTATACATCCATCCAAAGTGATCCATTTGGAGGTCGTATCCGATTTGAACACAGATGCATTTTAGGTGCTCTCAAGAGAGTATTTTAATAGTGTTGTGTTTGTGACTTTCTGTTGATGGGTATTTGGAAGTTTAGTCCGAGTGGAATAGTGGATTTCTAAAATTAAACTACCACCAGTAATTCGGTTGACAGAGGTAATTGGGGAATAAACACACGCTCTATAAGATAGCGGAAATTTAACAGCGGAGAATAAGAGATTGCGGTACTCGCCGCAAGTCACAGCACTATTACAAAAGAGAATTTTTTTGTTATAACAATATTTCGTCTTTCCGTCATTTCTTAATGAATTACGGTGAAATTTGGATAGTAGTATTGAGGTATTCTAAAGTAAGTTTTGGACAAAATTCTAGGATCTGATCATGTTGGACTAAACCTGACAGTTTCATAACCAATCATGAACCAATTATGAAAATTGTTGTCTAGATTAACTTTTTATTGAAATATAAATTTTAGATGAACAAATTTATGTCCCTACATTCTACGGCGATTTAAATGGATTTTAAACTGGAGAATTCTAAACGGATATTTCTTAATTAATAATTGTAAAATTACATCGCATACAAGGACAATTCGAATTTTCACCAAAATTAATTTTTCTGCTGCAATATAAGTTATTTTCAGTTTTTGGCCAATATCTCAAAAATTTCCACTAGTAACCAATACTTTCGGTTGTTTTTGAAATAGCCTAGTTCATACTGAGCGGATCCGCTCGAAACGCGATATTTCAAAATGCGACATTTCAAAACAACATATGACAAAACGAGATATGGTACAAAATGCAATATTTCATAATGCGATATTTCAAAACGCGATATGGTACAAAACGCGATATTTCAAAACGCGATATTTCAAAACGAGATATGGTACAGAATATGCGTTGCGAAGCGGCGGGTGCGCAGCGACCCACCTCATACCGATCCTATATACTATGGTTTTGTACCATATCGCGATTGGTCGATTTTTATGGTCGATTTTTAAATTCCTATGAACTGAAATTAAATTTCCCCTTCACCCGCTTGATATAACCCGATCCTAAACTCTCGTTTTGTACCATATCCCGTTTTGTACCATAGCGCGTTTTGACATATCGCGTTTTGAAATATCGCGTTTTGTACCATATCGCGTTTTGAAATATCGCATTTTGAAATGATCGCGTTTTAAAATATCGCGTTTCAATTGGGACCCATACTGAGACTCTGGAAAATTATCACATAGTCTCAGTATGGCGAAAATTCTAATCAATAAATCTTGTCTGAAGGTTCCCTGTATGCTATGCAAATTTTACAATTATTAATTAAGAAATGGCCGTTTAAAATTCTTCAGTTTAAAATCCATTTAAATCGCCGTAGAATGTAGGGACATAAATTTGTTCATTTAAAATTTACATTTCAATAAAAAGTTAATCTAGAAAACAATTTTCATATAAGGATTGGTTATGAAATGGCCAAGTTTAGTCGAACATGATCAGATCCTAGAATTGTAAAAACTTACTGTAACTTTCTCATTGTCGACGAGAAAAAAAACGCAATTTTAACTTCGACAATCCCGGTAAAGAAAATATTTTTTAAATGTGTCGTATATTTTCAAAGGGATTTTTTTTACTGAAAATAATTTTTCTGAGCTTTTGGTTATGTTTTAATATTAATTTCACAAGTGAATAATGTGGAGACTTTCTGGTGGATAGATGAGCAGGTAATTTAAAATTAAATAATTTGTAGAGTCGTTTATTGAAAATAAATTGTGAAAAAGAGTTTGTTGTGCATTACATATATTTTTTCCGTTATAGACTCTCGTACGATGAGAAGCAAAAATATATGAAAAGTGTTTTAGGTCATTTAGACTCCCATTCGGAAGATGATATGACTTTTGGCGACGATGATATTGATCCTGATTATGTGCCTATAAATGGTGAGGAACCAGACGTGGAAGTGGATAACGTTAACCCTGAAATAAGCGACAACATTGATTCAGAAACCGACGATGAAAACCATTGCGTTGGTGATATTGTTAATACAGGTAGCGGTGTAGAAAACAATCCGGATCTGCTGAATGAGTTCTACATTGGGAAAGTTGGAATAGAATGGAAAATCGGCCAAATTTGAATCATTTATTTGAATCGCAGTTGATGGGGCGCATCCAAATCCTAACACTAAAAATTTAAACAATGTGGATACATTTTACGACTTATTTAACAACATCGGCACACTATAATTTGTAGACAAACAAATAGAAAGGCCAACCACGAATACAACAAATATAACCTTGATAAAAAAACAATTGTCTAGGATTCTGACCAAGAAGAAGAACTACTAGCGTATGTTGTAATTCAAATTCTAATTAGAACTCACAAATCAGATTATGAACCAGTGATGCAGCTGTGGAAGATAAACGCTTATCTCTTATATTGAGTTACAATGTCTGTTTGACGTTTGTACAAAATAACTCGTTTTATTCGATTTGATTTTGATGCTCCTCGACAGATGCGGATGGAATCAGATAAAGCAGCACTCTCGAGCGAATATTTTTATATATTGAAGTCAAATTTACAAAATAATTTTAGACCGTATCAGTCAATTACTGTGGATGAACAGCAATTTCTGTTTAGAGGAAAAACCAAGTTCACCCAGTATATTCCGTTTAGGGAAAGAACCAAGTTCTCCAGGATAAAATTTTGTGGAAAAGGTGCAATGGACGCAATGGACAAAATGTTGTCACAATATACTACGAAAGGTAAAACTAACCGTTGGCTGCTTGCAATGTTTTTCAACATTGTAGATATTGCAGTTCTTGCAGCGTATATAATTTATACAACCAACCATCTTCCTAACAAAACAGTTAAAAATTACCGCCGAAGAGATTTTTTGGAAGAATTAGATGTGTTATCCTAATAAAAAAGAGAGCACTAAACCGAAGAGTGGTGTAATATTGAGCTATCAGAAGTGCAATAAATGTGTCCTAGGTTTTCAAATCGAAGAATTAGGAGAACCCAATGCTCCTTTCATTCCAGGTCAGCAAGACGATCGAGATTCATCGGGATGCCTAACCATAAAGGTCAGTGTTTTATGTGTCACAGAGAGAAGAAAAATGACAGTAAAGGTTCGGAGCCGAACTCTATAAGCATTTTTGTTGCCTATAAAGAACTTCTATGCAGTGTGATTTGCGTATTTCAAATATTACGACCACCCACTCCCACACCCACCTAACCCCATCTACACCCAGCCCAACCGATCCCAATCCACCATATCTCAACTGACCCCAATCACACTTAATAAACACATTTTTTTTCAGAGTAGATACTCCTGATGATGGCCTAACAAGTCGAAATCGATCGAGTGATTTTTTAAACTTTTTGAAAAATATTCTGCGAAACAAAAACAAGTGATTAATAAAAATGTGTTTATTAAGTATAAGTGTGTTTCGCCAAGTGCCTACGGCAAATAGCGTAAAAAAAGTGACCCCAATCAACCACAAACCACCACATCTAAACATTATTACCACCCCCACCCACAATCCAATTCAAACCCCAAAACCCTAATAACCCGCACCACTCTATACCGCACCACCCATATTATCACTCTTTAACATCTCCACACCCACTTCCACACACACAAACCCTCATCCACCAAATCCCAAATTCCCACACCAAACCCAAAACACCTCATCCCACCCCTCCACCTCCCATAACACCACCCCCATAACCACACCACCCACACAAACCCACATCCAGACGAGATATATTTGTATTCCACAGTCACATGCTCTATGAAACCAAAATAGAAAAGAAAATAAAAAAAAATCTATCAATTTTAAGGAGGGGGGTTAACAAAACCCCACCTATCTCCGAACACCCATATCACAGAGATGTCCAAATCAATAGGGATCATTCCCATGAGTTGCTTGAACTTTTAGTGTTGATATCTCTATCCGTTCTCAAGTTATCGTGCACACAGACGGACAGACGGCAAACCGAAACCATATAGCATTTTTTTAACAAAAATGTTTAAAAAAGAGATCTACGCTAAAAGCTTGTGTTCGCTGTTAAACCAAGTGCCAAGATTGCTATATGAACAATTTAATTGAGTTCGTTGTTAGTAATATATTATAATATTTTAGTTTACATTTATGAATTTTGATATGTTGAATAATAAAATGTGACAAATTTGTAAAAAGAAAAAATCTATAAATGTGTGCGTATTTTAATAACTAATATATGCGGAAAAATATCTTTACCCAGGAAAATATCGTCAAAATTGTTGGAAAAATGTGAAAATTGGTAAATTAAATTGAATAAGATTGTAACTTTCACAAAATTTTCAAATTTTCAGATAGAATAGAAAAAATTGGTGAGTCGAAACGGTTTCAAAATGACTTCATAAAATCTTTAGTAGATCAGTGTTTTCTTTAGATAAACGATAAATTTCCAAAGTTTTAATGCTATTTTGTATAAAGCAGAAAACTGGCTGAGAAATACTTATCTTAGGCCTGCCTTAAGCTTATTCCCTCATTCAAAATGTCGATCGAATCATGTCACACGGTTTAAACAGCTGGTTGAGTTTTATTTTGGGGGTTATTTACGCAGGCTCATTTCAGTTTATTGTTACATCGTTTTCTCATGCAGTTAGCACATTACATTTTTATCTTACAATGCTTTTCCCGAATTTTGAATATTTATGATACGTCTTAGCAGTCAAAATCCTATAAAATTAATTTCATTATGCAATCTCCTTTAGAACGCAAAAATATCCAAAAATAATTCAAACCACATTGAGATAGCAGTAAAATTTAATTTTCATTCTTTCACTTAGTCGCGTTCTCCCCGCCCAGCTAAAGCAGACACACATACATCTTTTAATCATTATTATTGTAAATAAATTTTCGGATCAACATCTCAATGTTTATATCGTTCGTTCCGCACACAAACTATACGATTTAGTTAAGGCCGTCGTAATATTTATTTCGATAAACATTAACCGTTTTAAGTATATACATCTATATAGCTAAAGTTGAGTGTCCCTGGCGAATATTTTTTCCATCTTAAAAGCCAACAACAAAAATTGTACGTTGCGTTGCTTTTGTATACGCCTGCATGTAATCTCATAAAAAATAATATCAAAAGCCGTGGGGGTATTTTCCAGATAAGTTTTCTGTTTTTTGTTTTTATTTCCTTATCAAAACAAATGATTATGATTTTCCTTTTTATAGTGCGATATTTCCAAGATGTATATAGAACGTCTTATAAATATATATTTTGCTTTATGTCGGTGTGTGCGTTTTGATCCATTTTTTTGTATAGGTTAATAGAAGAATAATTTGCTTAATTTGTTGAAATATCGTTAAAGTTTATTTCTTCAGTCATACTGTTTAGACTGAGAAATGAGATTACCATCGTGTTATGTATTATATACTCGTATATACTTACATACCACCACCCTTCATCGCTTTTTGTGTATTTTTGCTTAATTGTTTTACTGTAATGTGCGCGCGTGGTGAATAAGAGTTCATTAAGTTGTAATAAAATTACAATGTTTTCGAGCTTCATATTTTATACTCGTATATACACATGAAAAGCTACTGTGGTGTATATTAATCGTTAACAATGACAACCACCGTTAATGTCGTTAAAAATAGAAAATTAAAATAAACGGGAAAAGAAATGAAAGAAAATGAATATAAATTAAAATTAAAAGAAAATCTTTTCTTTTCTTTTGATCAAATTTCAAATGAATACTTTTTATGGTTTTGGTTTTTCTTGAACTTAATTTTTTTTTGTTCTTCCTTTTACGTCAGATTGCTGATAAAAACAAAAAAAAAATTCATTAACCTAAATGAATTTAAATGAGAGTAAATAGGAAAATTTATGGCTACAGTGTTACAGAGTTTATAAAACCGCATTATAAGTTCTATGAAAATGAAAATCAAATTTGCAAAGTTTTGGTTTTCGAAGTGGATTGAAAGGAATTTATTAATTGATTTGTTTCACGGAATTTGCGATACTAAAATTTGGAATACAAATTTCAGGGCGCATACCCCGCCTATTTATTAACTGAGAAGTTTCTGTTTTGACTGGCATATTTAATTTAAATGCTGTAAAAATGTTCATACTACTAATGGGCGATAGTAATACTGAATAATCAAACTATAGCTACGGGTGTTCATAAAAATCTTCGGTTTCGGATATCGGCATACCATTCTTCCAAGAAATAACAACCTAACATAACAACCTAAGTATAGGTGACAGCAATGGGCAAAACTCGTTTTGTTTGGGTCACATTTTGTTTCTAAAATAGTTCTATACAAAGGGTCTATTTTTTAATTCAACCCGAGCAAGCAGACTTCCCCTGGGTAGTGTACACCGAGCAAAGATTGTACTGGGTAAAATTATCCGGTGTGCATAGAGTAATAAATTGTTTTTTATTTTGCACACTCTTCGTACACTGACATTAATTTCAGAGTAAAATTTGAAGAACCGAGTATGCATCTGTGTAAGCACAGTTCACAAATAAAAACGCAGTGTGCCGGGTAAAATTACCCAGGTTGAATAAAAAAATACGAAGTTTTTTTTCACAGCGCACTGCCTGCTCGGGATGAATTAAAAAATAGGCCCAAATATAAATTACAAATTCAGACAATAATTATTTACAGTCAGGGCAAAAGTATTTGGAAATTTAGATTTTTTTTAATGCGAAAGGTCGGTTACCATAGGTAAAATAACAAAAATTTGAGTTTTGTAAAAATAAAAATATATAAAATATTGAAAGTTTGATTTTTTTTATTATTGCGCATAATATAATTTAGATTGTGAGTGACGTCTCCTTTTGCGTCTATTACAGCCTAAAAACGATTTGGCATTGAATCTATAATTTCTTTAATATATTTGAGAGGTAAATTGACTCAAATCTCACGGATTTCATTTTGTAGTAAAAATTGGTGCGTTGTCTCGTTGCAACAATCAGTCTCCCCCAACGAGATCGTCACCACAAACGGCGGCATGGTAATTTAAAAAGATCTAAGGTTAATATTTTTATTTTTTTTACATTATCAGGCAAAAAGACCAAATCTCCAGTAGCATTGTAAAAAATACAACCTCAAAAAACATAAGCTTCCCACCGTTATTTGCACGATGAACAATCGGTGATTTTTTATATTCTTTTTTTCAGGAATACGCAAACGACTTATTATATAATCTCCATGGATCGCAAACAAACTTTCCTCAGTTCATAAAATATTTTTCCAATACTCGAAGGGCTTGTTCACATGCTGCAAAGCAAAGTTTATCCGAAATTCAAAGTTCACCAACTTCCTACGTCTTCCGAAGATAGTACTGAAGCGGCGTACCAAAATAAATGAAATATTATCACAGGAGTGGTGAACATCAACCAAATCGCTGACTCGGAAATATATTGTTGCGTAGAATTAAAATACACAATACAGGTGTTTGACTGTTTTGGTCAAGAATACAAAATGTAGTGTTTTTATTATTTTAATTACAATATTTTTTCTGTCTTTCAAAACTAACAGTTACAATTGACAAAATGAAAGAGATAACTTAACTTCAAAAATATGAAAGAGATAACTTAAAATTAACCCTAAGAGCAGATCGATTGGAAAACAAAGTTTTGGTTTTACGTTATAAATTAACTTATAATCTACGTAATAAAACTTACTGGTTTGACATTAGGTAAGCAATTTTATCATAGGAGTAGAATGTAATTAATAAATGTTTTCTTTTCAGATTCACCGGAATTTATGACATCTAGGAACTAATTATGGCACTAAATAAATTAAATGTATAATATAAATTAAAATAATTGGTTTTGTGTAAATTTAATTTAACGAGAAAAGAAAGTAAGTATTAAGCGTTAGCATACTCCCGCCCGTTAATAAATGCTTTCTTAACCCATAAATGCCAGTGAACTCGATCTAATCTGCACTAATTCATATTAAATGAACCAAAAAAAAAAATACAAAATAAATAAGAATAACAATTATATGTTAATCACAGTTGTCTTATAAGTTGCTGTTTGGTATTCATCAATTGGAAGCGGCACAAGCTTAACAATGCTTCAAATGATTTCTCCTTTTGGGGTTTTTACGGTTGCAACCCGTACCTTGCCATCATTTCCTGGATACACATTGATAATTTTACCAATTAACCAAATTCCTTTCGGTAAATTATCTTCATTTATCAAAACTAATTGATTTGGTTTTAGGTTCGTTTGGATGAAAGATAGTCCTTTGACCACCTCTTTCAAAATATCTCGACTCGTTGTTGAATATTTTGGTACATAGATAACCGATTTATTGGAATTCCTTCAACAAACGGCTCTGTTAATGAGACCAGTGGGAACCCGATCAAAAAATGACCAGGCGTTAAGGCATCGTAGCAATCAGGCGACTCGGACATTGCACAAATAGGCCTCGAATTTAATATTGCTTCTATCTGGGAGCTTACTGTATATAGCTGCTCGAATGTTAATGGCGCTGTCCCAGTTGACCTTTGCAATAGATATTTGTAAGATTTGATGTTCGCCTCCCACAAACCTCCGAAGTGAGGTGATCTGGTCGGTATAAATCTGAAATTAATCTTAAGGGGCGTTAAGAAGTTACTTACAAGCGAGAAATGTTCTTCCGACAAAGTTGCTGCCAGATATTGTCAGATAAAATTTCAGCTGGTTTACCTCATAAACAAAGGCAATAAACCTTCGTAAAGCCATAACAAATGCTTCGGTGGTTATGCTTGATGCGACCTCAATATGAATGGCTTTGACTCTGGTACACACGAACAGTGCTATATATCCTTTCACTGGTTTATACGGGTCACGCCCAGAACGATCATGAATATAGATTGGACCTGCATAATCCACCCTTGTGTGCATGAAAACTCTACCACTGGTAACCCTATATTCCGGTAGATTACCCATTATTTGGGCGTTTTGATGTTTTCGAAGCTTGAAACATTTGACACATCTTAATATATGAAGTCGCACCATATTTCTACAGCCCACAATCCAATACTTTTGCCTAGTTGTTGTTAGCGCGGTGGCACGAACGTGTAAATGAAATTCGTGCAAATATTTAATCAAATGTTTTGTATAAATGTGATCCTTTGGCAAAATTATTGGATGTTTGGCATCAAATTCACAATCTGACATTGATAACTTTCCTCCAACCCTCATGATTCGATTTTTGTCGATGAATGGGTGGCCCATTATTAGTTTGCTGGCCTTGGATACGCTATTTTCTACCGTAATGATATGACAGCGGCTTTAAATGCATCATACTGCACCCATCTAACACATATGTTTTCAGCAATTGCAATTTCAAGCACGTTTGGTGGTAGTATTGAAGAGACATCAACGGCGTTAGATTTTAAGATTTGATCGTTTCGATGATTTCTTCTGAATAAAAGTTTGTTAATATGGAAACGACATACAAAACTTATAATTCGGTAAATCTTTTGTACCGATGAATAATAATTGATTAGCTCACACATATTGGAAGTTACTTTTACAGTACTTGATGCACAAACTAATGATGCATGGTTTGACATTACTTTCATCTTTCGTTGTTCCGGAGTATCGTTGTTTAAATCCTTTGAACTCATTGGCCAACACGATTTCTCTAACTGTAAATATTCTGGACCAGACCACCATAATGTGTTACTTAATAATTGGCTAAATAAAGCTAAATCCTGCTGATCACACGTCACGAGGGTTGACTCCACCTCGTGACGTGTGATCAGCAGTATTTAGCTTAGATTTTATGTGTATCCAATGAACTTCTGGTAATAGTTTTCTGATATAAGCTGTGCGGTTAGCCACGAAGTAAACGTAATAATTAATAAGGATAAACTTATTTTGTTTCTTTCTATAATAAAAAAAAAATCATCTTTATATTTATAAACAGTTGTATGTGTTTTTGTAGGAACGAGAAGATGGAGAATGTTCGAGATTGGTATTGTGGGAAAAATTAATAATATAATTTGTAGTTTTAGCAATACAAATTCAATTGAAAATGTTTGAGTTATAAATTTCTTTTTGTGATTATAAATATTATAAGTGTATGTGTTGAGTGTAGATAAATCAAGAACTGTTTTGTCATCGAATACCATTAATTTTTCGATAATCTAGATAGTTACCATATGAAGGAAATTTAGGAAAAACCAGATTAATGGCATAAATCTTTATCGCCGTAACTATTGTCAACGGGCGGCCAGTTGAGGCCATTCCAACTCTAGGCGTAAGGCGAGTCAACGCCCAACAAATTTTTTTCGGTTTTGGGCGGAAAGACGCAGACACAAAAAAATATACGTTTTTCGGTGGAAGGTCGCCCAATGTATTTCTACAGGTGGCCAGTGGAGGCCACTTCTTCTATTTACGGTTGGCGAGACAACGCCCAACATTTTATTTCGGTGGCCTATCGAGGCCAATACATTTATAGGCGGGTGGGCAACAACGTTTATACGGTTCACGGCGGGAAGACGCCCAACGGTCCGGGCGTGGCGCCTAGGGCATTATGGCTATTTAAAAGGCCGCAACCCATTTCCGCCGGACCTTTATGAAGGTTAAAAGGTACAGATTTTTATTTTATTTTTCATTAATCTTAATTTTTTTTTTTGGTATTTTCAAATTTTTTTTATCTCAATTTTTAATTTTATTTTATTTTACAATTTTTTCTTTAAATATTTTGTAATCGAGCATCATCAATTGCGGGGTTCGTGCTCGCGAACTGGGTCGGCCCCACATTGGTCTCGTTCCCAAAAATTTGTTGAGGCGGTTATTTTTATTTTAAATTTTTTTTATTTATTTTCCTACGAATTTTTGTTTTCCGCTTCTTCGTCTGTCAAATAATAAAAACTGCACTGCGATTCCATCGGTATTCGGATTTATTTATTTTATTTTCCTTTTCTTCTTTTTCGTTGTAATTTTTTTTAAAATGAATTACTAAAGTTTGTGTCGGATCGGTATGGTAGGAAAAGAGACTTCACTCTGTGTCGGTTCCATATGTACAGGCTGGGCTTGCCACTCCCTTTCACCTTTTGGCAGGACCTCCACGGGGTCGGAGTGATTAGTCCAGTGAATGTGTCATCTATTCGGGGGCAACCGTAAAATCCAGAGGTCTTCTCGTGCCACTTCGACGGTTTCAAGTTATCGAAGTGAGAATTGTGGGAGATTCGTTGAAGGTCTCTCCGGGGAAGAATGACTTGGTCTGTTGGGGAGACGTCCTCATCCTCTAATGCTGCTTCGTTGCGGCTGGGCATCGGTCTTTCGGGGTTGAATGGGTCATTCGGGAGGGTGGGGGTCTCGTCAGCAGACTGGGTACTTGTCATTCAGGGAGATCCGGTTGTCATAGGATGGGCACACCTGGTTATATATATTTTACTCCGTTCCTCAAGTTTCATCCGACAAATGTCGGCGAAACATCCGTTTATTTTATTTATTTTTAAATTGCGTTTTTTTTCTTTTTAAAAATATCTGTAAACACAGTGTAGGCCAGAGTCATGCAAGCCTCCAAATCTCCACGATTCAATACTCTCAGTATTAGCCGGCAAAATCACCATGTGTGAGGCCGCTGCATGACTAAGTTGAAAACTTCGGATTGGCTGCTAGCCGTCCGTAACCAACTATAGGACAACAATGAAGTACTCATTTTGGAACGCAGGAATGAGTTTTAGCCAGACCTAGACATTGAAAACTACGATCGTCTGTTCAACTGAGGTTGACTACGCTGAATCGTCTAGGTCCAGTGGCAAAAAAGTGAAAAATGTAAGCAGCATTATAATGCAGAATGAAGAATTCATGTGCACAGCTAATGAAAGACAAAAAGGACTCCTAATGCAAACCACAAGAAATTTTTTGCAAGGGATGCACACCGATTCGAGACTCTAGCAAATCACGGGACTTAATGTTCCGTTTCGTAAGGATGTGTTTCTGATCGGTGATTTGAGACAACTCTCTCCAGCCAACGCAACTCCGATTTACAAGCAAATAAGGCAGTCCATTGTTGGTCCTACACTGTAGCGAGGGCTCCAATTTTATGAACTAAATGAAGTCATGTAGCAATCAAATACTGCATGCTCTTGGGTGCTCACAAATATAGGCTATAATCAGAAGCTCGATCAGTCTGAACAGCATCTTTACTCGAGAATGTGCGAATGAGCTCTGTTCGCATGTCTTAAGACTACTTTGGATCGACAACGTAGTGAATACTTATAATCTAGCTGCACTCAATACTCAGGACAAAATCACATCTATTGCGACAGATGTCTTTATCGACTGCGATACTGCCGAGCAGTTAGCATTCATCCGTCAAAAGTTCCACAAAATAGTGGATACAAAGGTTTTGCAGCACGAACTTCCACTTGTCGTAGGTCGGTCATACTTGATCAAAACCAATATTGACGTGACAGATGGACTGGCGACTGGAACTATAGGCTGTATAAAAACGTCAACAGTCAAAATGACCAATGACTCTGGATGGATTTCGATACAAATTTTGAAGTTGGTAAGAAGGTCAGGCGGCTTAAAGCTGGATGGGCGCAGTAAAAGAATATCGACCGATGTTTGGTGTCCATTTCTACAAAAATATCAACTGTTTATCAAAACAACAATCGGACAATTAAGATTAAGCGTAATAATTTTCCAGTCATACCTGCGTGTGCCACAACAATTCACGAATCACAGGGTGGAACCTATAGCGAGATAGTATACTATTACGATCACGAGTAACGAGTCTCGAAGTGCTGTTCATCACGTCGTCTATCGATGATTATGTCTTCCACCATGAACGAAAAAATGCAATCTCAATGTGTCCTCTGCAAAATGAGCAATGCAGAATATTAATTAACCATAGTAATCTCTGACGTTTCGCAAGGTTACATTCACTCGCTGACGATGGACACAAGTAACCCAAGGCAAGCAATATTCTAAAGTACGACTTTTATGTTGACAACGTTTTGACTGGCGCAGGTACCATGCAAGAAGCGGTACAAGTGAAATCACAGCTTATCGAACTACTTCAGTAAGAGAGAATGGAATTGTGTATATGGTCAAGCAATCATCCTAACTTTGAGCGGTAATCTCACGCAAGCACGGATGAGCAGTCAATCAAAACCGTAGAGATAGGCTACAGTCCGTTTACCGAATGCTTCGTATTTTAAGTCGTGTACCACCCAATGACAAGAAAATAACGAATCGTCAATTTTTGTCAGAAATGTCGAAAATCTTTAATCTTTTGGCATGACTGGCAAAAACCGGGATAGCGCCGGTAAAATTGACGATCCCTTGACTCGAGTTATGCGGCGCGGTACTGTTGAAAACCGACTCAGCGCAAATTGTTCAACAAGCAAAAAGAGATTTGAGGTTAACTTAAGTTAACAACAACGTTATGGTGATTAGATTCCATGATTACGCTGGCCTGGATTCAAAAATCATCACTATTTGGAAGTTATTTGTCGCACATCAATTGGCAGAGATTCAACAAAATACCAACATCCAGTCATGGCACTAAATCCGTTCAGAAGATAATCCAGCTGATTGTGCTTCCCGCGCAGAATTTTCAAAGCAATTAGCGGCACTCTACGGAAAAGAAAAATATGGTTACCACATCTGCGTGTGGAAAATCTATAGTCTCCAATTCACACCTTAATCAATAAGCAATCATCAATCAGGTTGATCCATAATCAGGTTGATCCATAAATATCAAGTCCATAATGTCGGCAGTTTATTCTTCTAAGTGTTCGCAACCTCTATAACGTCATCTTGTAAGTCGGTATGCATTTTGTTGTCGCTATATTTGTCGTTGGACATAATGCCGTTCGTGCCACTTAAACTGCAGCTTGACTGTCGATGCCCTTGGTTAACGACCGGTTGAGCGGAATACCCACGAAATTTGGTCAGCTTTGTGCTTCAATTTGGGGGTCCGTTGAAACGTTAAATTTGCGTTGCACAATATAAAGAATAAAAATTGAAAATAGAAAAATATCTGCATTGTCAAAGCTGGTGGCCGTAGTAAACAACCACCACAAAAATCAAAGCAACCTTACGAAAAAGTTAGGAAAAACAATTGGGCGGGTCAAAATATTTGCGACTGCACACACGCGATTATTATTTTGAATTATTTTCCCTCGTTGGAATATGGGCGCGGTCCCTATGTCCGTAAATAATTTAACGTACTTTTACGGTTTACACGGTAAAAAAAAACAAAACGCGGTTTTAACTGTATTGCTTCGCCGATAAACACCGGCGTGGGTGGTCACCACTGTAAAATTATGTTTGTGTTTTAATTTATATTTACACACTTGTTTGTTTCGTTTTACAATTCATTTTTAATTTTAATAATATTTATTTATTTATGTATATATGTATATTACACTTATTTAAATATTACATACTTTCACCTCCATATTAATTTAATTATAATACGCAAAACAAAATTTTATTCTGACGCGCGCGCGTGTTCACAGAAAAACATAAGACAGAGTTTTCGATTTTTTATGTTGTCAACATTGTGGCGTGTGTATGTAGCCAGTTGAGTGTCGTGCGCTCGTGCGCGGTTGGTTATGGAAGTTGATTTATTTTATGTCGATTATTTAATTATCGAATTAATTGTGTCGCACGGTTGAATGTCGCGTATTATATGTCGTATTCGTCGAAGCTTGTATAATCAATTATTTTGCGAATTGCTACAAATGTCACCACTAACGATAATTTTGGCGCCAATTGTACTTCTGTATCGGGAAGAACATTTTGAATGGCCATGTCTAATGCCTCAGTGGACAGATTTACAAATGGCATTAGTTGTTGTCGCTCCAGGGCCGGGTCGACCTTTCCGTTTTTTCGGAATAACGTTGGAAGCCATTTTTATTGGATTCGTATACATATTGCTGTTATTTTTTTGTTACAAACAACACATTCATTTTTAAACAAATTTTCTTTTGACCCAACTTTCGTAGACCTGAATATTCTCGTAGTTATATAATTTGCACTTGCGTCTCATTGCAGAATAAACTCCTTTTTTAAATTAATGTAGACAACCATATATAAAATCTAAGGGTATCGGGTAGTTTTAGTTTAATTTGAATTAATGGAAGATTTTAAAAGTAAATTACCATAAATTTATTTCTTAACCTTAATAAAATTCACATTAAACTTATTTCGTATATCTAACAATAATTTAAAGTTCTACAGTGCTTTTCACTATAAATCATGACTTTTATATGGATACCCCATATATACATAGACTGACTATTCAAACACAGATTTTAATATTAATTTCCATAATGGTTTCTTAGGTGAAGACTTATAAAATATAATATGTTTAGATCTTTGCATCAACCCACCACACACAGAGCAGAAAGACAAACTTTATTCATCCCAAGTTGCGTACACAAGCAAAAACAACAAATTCGAATTTTATTAACTCTACTGCTGAGTAAAGAACAAAATATATTTTTTTTTAATTCTTATACTATTTCTACTTTGTATGTATGTCGTTAGATGATAAACTAAACAAATCTTATTGTTAAATTTTCCAGTAACCATTTTCCCAACAAAAACACAAAATAAAAAAATTGTGATGAATTTGTCCTTTCTTAACTTTTGTATAATATGTCTATCGTTTAGTGACTCCATCGTACAACCCAATCTCAATTCCTCCACCACCCCAATACACAAAACAGACTTCACATCACATAATTATATTCTAGAATCTGTAGATCAAGTTTATGGGAACCAAGAGAAAGGCAAATATAAAACCAATTATGTAAGTTATGTTATGTCTTATGTGTAGTAAGGGGTTTCTGGGGGTGGTACATTATTTTTTTTTTTTTGTTTTACAGATGGTATACATTTAAAATTTTGTCCTTGGTTACACAAAAATATTAGACTATATATATATGTGTAAGAAATACTGGACCAACGCACCAAAAAAAAAAGGAAATAGTTTTGTTTTATAGTCTTTAGGAAATAAATTAAAAAAAGATTTATTTGTATTTATTTAACATTTGTTGTTGTTCCTTTTTATATGTTACACATTATTTGATTGGTTAAGTGAATTTAGGGTCGAAAGTTCCAAATGAAATATAAGCACATTTTTCACATCTGATGACGATGGATATAAACTTACCATGTAAGAGGAGGGAAATAAACTCTAGAGTGGATATTTTTTTGCCTTCCAGTTATTTGTTAACATTTTTTGTTTGGCTTTTAAAAAAGTTTATTAAGGGCTTGATTTATTTATTTTTATTGTAGTCGAGTTATTAAAGTTTTATTTTAAATGATAAAATAACTATTTTGTGGTTTTAAACTAGGAGATATATTGGGTGACCGCAATAAAATTAATGAGAAAACGGTTTGCAAGAGGACGATTCTAAAATTCTAGAAATAATCTTTAAAATTTCCACATCTTGTAATAATTGTCTAAATTTAAAATAAGATTTTTTTACTATAATCTTAATTACTAAATTAAAAATATTAATTAAATAATAAATTTAAATTAATAAAAAGTTTTTAATAATAATAAATAAAAGAACTATGTTACAATTGGTGACCCCGAGTGATATTTTGTGTGCACCACACCCACGTGCCTAAATTAAATCGTATGAGCGCAGAGGCGGCGATCACACCAACGTTGGAATTGTTATTTTTTGCAATCGACCCCCACCACAATGGCGGTAGCGCCCTGCGCGGGATTATAAAAACTCGTAAACCATATGCCGTACATAGGAAACAACAGCGTTCGCAAATACAGCAACAACAACAATAACAGCTACAGAATAACATTGAAGCAGAACCGATTTTTTTGTTATTTACAACAAAAAATTTTTTTTTGGTTTTTTTTTATTTATTTACAATGCAATCTGTTTTGGGCCTCAAGGCTCATCCTGCTCTTTCATGGTTATGCTGTTTATGTCTATAAATTACGCCTAGTCAGCCAACTCAAGGAAGTACGGCTATAGGATCGATTTAAGGCCACCTGCACATTGCAAGTTCCATGCCAGCCTATAGTGACATGGATGATGGGTCGGCCCGTGGCTTTTACACCGACAGGGGTTATTATCGGGGTTCGAACCCGGTACCTCCCGATCCAAACGCCAAAGCTTTAACCACTGTGCCATTTGGTCGGTTTTTTTAGTCGTTTTAGTACATTGGCCATGGAACTTCCAGTCGCTTCTCTATACCGTCGGCAGCGATCATGCAATTCTCATGAACCACCGGAGCATATGGTGCAGTGAACAGCTTGTTTTCGTTTTCTTGCATGGATGATGCAACTACCGTGAGCCATATATAATTCAGGGGTACGCATCGTGCTATAAACACCACAAACATGCTAACTGTCGCTTTTCTCTTGCGTGGATCACGCAACTTCCGCAATCCATGAATTACCAAATACCAACCTTGGTTAGACGTCGCAAGCGACGAATATTCTTCTGTATTTCATCGATAAGCCACAATCGACACTTAAAAAAATAAACTAGGAAACAATTCGGTTCGGACCAGGCACACAGTTCGAGCCATTCACTGAGCTTATATGCATCTCTTAAGCTCACATCGAATACGAACTACTACCTAACACTAACAGACAAACTAATTACTACCGAAACGATAAATGTCTTAAAGAACGGATATTTTTTGATATCTAGCTTATTAAATCACACGATCAAGAAATCTATCATCAGTCAATTCGTAATGTATCGATCAGCTAATCCTACGATACTAAAAGATAAGATATGACATTAACAATGGACTGAAGCCTAATCTTTACCGTGTTGAATATATTGACAAATATCCTTCGGTATATCACGGTAATAGCCTTGATCGAAACCCATCTTTTTCACTGTGTGTCTCATTCGGGAGGAGGTGATGTAGTGGTTAGAATCATGCATATCGCAAATATAACATCTCGCAAACTCATCGCTAAGTCATCGTTCATTACTCTATACGTGCAAACAGAGCAAACGCGTCCAACGTACATATATGCGCAAAATGAAAACAACACGACAAACATTCCATCCATGAAAACAAAAAGTTACTTTTAGCCATTTTTCGGCCATTTAGCCAATGCACCTGGTGTACCAGGCAGTACTGCTTAATACACCATTAAATTTATGCAGATAGTTTGGTTTTTGAACTGTAGATGGCAGTAATATAATTTTAGGAAAAGAGGTTATACAAAAAAATGCTTCATTTATTTGATTATACTGTCATCTAAAGTCAAATATTGGAACCGTCGACATAAAATGACCTCACATAGCAAAATTTTTAAAAAATGAGGCAATTTACGTCGTGGAATTTAGAAGAGGAATCCAGACTTTTTTAGGTATCACCTTATTTTGCGAGAAAAATAATATCGATTTATAAAAACCTCGAATATAAAAGTTTAAAAAAAAAACGAAGTTTTTTTGGTCGAACATTATTATTTAATCGAATTTAAAGCAATTTATGAATTTTTCAGATCACGTTTCTGCTTTGTTCTTCGGCTTGGTCGGCTTTCATGTTTTAAGATTAGAAATTAAAAACAACAAAAAACTTAGAATTTTCAAACATTCATTCTTCAGAAACAGGAGGATGGAAGGAAACAATGATGGTTGGATAGGAATTATTTAATATTTACGCAAAAGATACCAATTTTAACTTTCTTTAACATAGTCAAATCAAGTATAGTACGTGTGTGTGCCTGCGTGTCTGCGTGCAGACTAAATATCTGTGTCCTCTCTGCAGCTCGGATGGTTTACATAAGTTTTTTTCATAAATTGAGAGATCCTAAAAATCGGCCGTAATCGATCCACCGGAAGTATCAGCTTCAATAGGATTTGTTCGTTTTTTGCAAATATTTTGAAAATTATATCATTTACAAGCAAAATGATTATGAACTAAAAGATTCTAAATTTATTTTGCCACAGTACCATTATAGATAAATTTTCCAAAATTTTTAGCAGAAATGAAGATTTTTGACAAAAAAAAAACGATTTTAAATAAAAATTTGGCCACTGCAGAGGGCCGCAGATGGATTGATTGGTAGGTATGAAACTTCATACTTATGCTTTCGCCACAATTTGGAAGACACCATAGATATTTGGCCGAGATTGGTGCACGCATATTTATGAAAAATCGATTAAAATAAAAAGATTTTAAATTAAATTTCAAAAAAAAAATAGTTCAGATCATATTTTAAATTTTACTGCAGATGACGAGTTTTCATTAAAAAAAATTATTTCATCAAAATTCGGCATTTCTACATACCAGGCGGATTGATTATTCGGAATAAAACTTCATACTAACGCTTCTTTCATACATTGGGAGCTTTTTAAATTTTCGCAATGAACATTAAAATGTTAACAATGTTTAATCTTTTTGGTTTTCTGAAATTTCAGCAGTTTGTGGAAAAAGTGGGAACCCTCATTACTTGATCACGTGATCAGCGAATTACACTAGTTTTATCAATCTAGTGGGGTCTGGATTTAATGGTCGATTCCGAAAATTCGAAATTAAAATGTCGAAATTTTAGTTTAAAAAAAATCGGAAAAATGAAACGAGAAGCTGCTTGAATCCACTTTCAAGGGCAAAGGCTTAAAAAACATAGACGAATTTTACAAAAGTGTGCTGGAAAAAAACGTTCTACCATTGGTGATACAAATTATACTTCACGAAAAATTCCGGGTAAAGTTCTCCGTATTTAATTTATTATCATTTATAATTAATAAACACATTTTTATTAATCACTTGTTTTTTGTGTCGCAGAATATTTTGAATATTTTTCAAAAAGTTTAAAAAATCACTCGATCGATTTCGACTTGTTAGGTCATCATCAGGAGTATCTACAAATCGATCGAGTGATTTTTTAAACTTTTTGAAAAATACTCAAAATATTCTTGCGAAACAAAAAACAAGTGATTAATAAAAATGTGTTTATTAAGTATAAGTGTGTTTCGCCAAGTGCCTACGGCAAATAGCGTAAAAAGTATATTATCATTTAATTTCAATTGGCTCGTCTAAAGAATACTTATTATCAATAAGAAATGGTAATAGAAAATCTTTAAGTTTTTCGACAAAAAATTATACCATGAGAATTGGCACACTTAGTGCTGAAGCTTTAACCATTGCACCATTTGATAAACCTTTAGTTAATCATGCAGAGTTTTCACAATTTTCCAAAAAATTTAAATACTGGTAATTTTCTTTAAAATTATTAAGTTGAATGAATAAACAATTTTGTATAGCATTTTCTCGAGATTGTTTTCGATAATTTTTATTTTTCGAAATGTCAAATAAAACATTTTATTAATTTATCGTCTAAAAAAATTTTGGACGTTTCTGTAAATTTGTATAATCTGTTCGGGTAAATGGAACGATCCTTCGCAATTACCATAAAACCAACTCTGCCAAAACCTAATTACAGACAAACACAAGGCCGATATTTATTATATGTTTACTCCTATGATATCTGCACTAACGGCATCAGTTTATATTGCTCAAATCTAGCTCACATTTTGCTGGCGTATATTGCCGTCATTGTGGTTATCGGCGATGTGTTTATGATTATCGGCGACCTATACCCGTCGGCGAAGTAGGTTTGTCGGTCAAAATTGTTTCGGATTAACATTACGAAACTTTTAGAATTTCATACAGCTTATCAGAGACGGCAGTGAAGTTTCCAACAAAAAATTAACAAGTATACGTATATGATTCCAATTGGATTATTAAACTTCTTTTGTGTATTAGTGTTACACTGTTAAAACATATTTTTAATGAGATATGTTAGATATATAAAATCAGAAAAAAAAGAAGTGATATCCCGTTCTAAATAATTATCCGTTTCCGATATTTTTCGAATTGGAGTTTTATATAAAAGTAATAATGAAAAGTAAATACAGTGAAACCTGCAGCCCTATTCCTGCCCCCCTATTCCTGAATACGATACGAAAACGAAAATGCAAAAATCATATTTGAATTAAATCAGATTCGTACGATTCTTATTTAAAATCGAATAGGAATCTTGTACTTTCGTTTTCGTATCGTATTCAGGAATAGGGGGGCTGAATACGATACGAAAACGAAAGTATAAGATTCCTATTCAATTTTAAATAAGAATCATACGTTTTCGTATCGTATTCAGGAATAGGGGTGCTGTTTTTGTGCGGTCTTTTTTTTATGCAGTATGAAAAAAATTTATTCAGTATCTACTTAAGTTTTTTCAAATTTTCAATCAAATTAGAAAATAATTGAATGTGATTAATCTTATTAGTTAATTGACGTTGGCCATTTTGTTTTTTCCATTTTTGATAGTTCATCAGTCATCACATTGCATACGTATTACGTCAGGTTGCGTAATGTTTCGAGTTATTTCGTACGTGAAACTATTTTCTGTACCTACTCGTGAAGTTTGGAAAGATTTTTTTTTTTTGCGTTTTTAAAAACAGGTTTAACTGTAATTTCGTTTTATGTGCATTTGAAAATACCTCCAAAAAATTGTTTTTTTTTAATCAATTCTGTGTTATAAAATACCTTTCGTTTTTAAGAATTTGTATTTTTTTTAAGTGCCGAAAGTTTAATTTTAATTTTGATAAAGAAACATTTGGAAACCAAAATTAGTTTGACTATGTAGTTAAAATAATTACAAAGTTGCTGGTCGAAAAATTGACCATCGGCCCAAAATGGGTTAAGTGGCTGCTCTACTCGTTGATTTAATATAATAATATTGTAATATATTATTTTCACAAGTTATTTCGAGCATATACATAATGGAACCGTACAATAATGTGACCGCCCGAGTTATCTCGGGTACGGTCTTTTTGGACCATATAGTATGTCCCCAGATATCTCGGGTCTGGTCCTTAAAGAGTTAACGAACTTTTAATTATTTATTTGGCACTAGATCATAATCGTTTAAAATTTGATTTTAATCCAATTTTCGATTCCGGTTCTGATATAGCTTTAAATGAAAAAACCGAATGCTTTGTAAATAAGGAGTGGAGTTGGGTTATTGTTAACGTCACATTTAGTAAGGCCAGAACAATCGTTTAGTTATTAAGAATTCCAACGTATTTGTCCCATTTTGCGACTGAACCTAAAATCTTGATTGGGGTGTTTAACTAGCCTATAAAGAGAATTTAATTTTCGTTCTTGGTGTTTTGTACTGCTAGCTTTAAATGAAAAATCCAATGATTTGTGTACAACGAGTAAAGATAATCCATAATTATTTATATCGTGCATTTATATAGCCTTAATAGTCCTAAAATTTTCATTTGGTTTAAAATATTTTCATAAAATTTCGCCAAATATGTTATTATTTCTTTACCATAAACAAACGTGGCCGGCTAGAGGTGAGACTTCTTTGAAATAAACAAAAAAAAGTCTCGAAAGCTTTAGCACACTACATAGGTTTTGTTTTAGAAATTTAAAGAATTTGAATTGTGTAATTTTGTTTCTAGTACATCTCGGTTTTGTGGTGAAGGTACATCCACACCCAAAATCCTTGGTTTCTGGGGTTGGTGAGAAAAAACTAACACCACCTTAAAAGCCTTGATTTTGAATAAATTTATGCATTATATTTGAAAAGGAAACCAAGGTCTACCACAACAGAGCTTCTCTCTCTCACCAATTTTAATTTATTTATTTTGACTCACGAGATTCACCTTAGATTGAAGATTTTTCGAGGTTGCATCTCTGAAGGGTCAGGTAGGCAGCTTGCTGCCATTAAAAGAGGGACGATTCTTAATTTAGATTAAATTTGAGCGCGAAATTCATTAAAAATTCTTTATACACCATTTGCCGTAGGCACTTCGTAAAACACATTTACACTTAATAAACATCATAAGAAATGATGGCACTTGGCGAAACACACTTACACTTAATGAACATCATAAGAAATGATGACACGGTGTAGCAGAAAGGAAATGAACGCACTTGAATTTTGGTCAAATTCCCATTTCCAGGAAAATTAAAAACCGATGTAACTAAGAAAGAAATACCTTAAATTTTTACCAGTAATTTCTATCGACATTTTATCTTTCGATATTTTCATTTCGAGTTTGTCGGAATTGGCTATTTAACATAGATCTGTAAGAATTAAATTATTTAGGGATTGTACTGAAAACGGAAACCCTAAATCTCGAAAACGTGAAAAACTAAAAATCCTGAAAAACATATTTTGCAAGGTATTGAAATATAATGGGAGGAATGGTAATTCTGGATTCCCGTCATGTTTATAGCTGCTATACGCCCACCGAAAATGAAATAAAAAGCCTCTTGGTGGGTTAAGTGAGAGTGAGAAGCGCAGCAACCTCCCGAGACCTACAAACCCGTTAGCCCTAAAATTTCACACTAACTTATTTTTAGTTTAGCGAATTGCATAATGCAAAGCTTTTTCTATCGAATTGTGTTTTTGATGTATTGAACGATATTTTTAGCATTACTCGAAAGATAAATTGTTTTTATGAGTTCAGTTCATATTAAATTATTTTCAATTGTAATATTTACTAGCACACCAAAGCTAAGGTGGTACTACATACGCCGATGGCTGCGTGGCTAAGAGGGTGCTTAGTATGTGAACTTCGAATTTGGCGTTATTCGGTTTAAATCCATGGCCTTCCTATGATAACGCAGAGCTCTGTCATAGGCGACCGTTAATTTCTCGTGCTACTCGTGGGAATAAAATAAAAATTTATGATGAAAAAAAATGATGAAAATAATAGCTTAATAATATTAGGAAACGAGACGGATGCATCTATAGAAGCATCGAATCAACCGGGCCGCTCCATATATTCCTCGGATGCTAGTATACCATAGATTCTGGGGGGAACCGACCCTTGGCAAATAAAGCGAACAACTTTCCTAAGAGCATGAAAATGTTGAGATCACCACCTCCAAATGTAAGTAAACGTACAAGACAACTATGCCAAAAGCGACTGCGTCCACAGTACCTGTAAAAGACGCAGTCTCCACTGAAAAAGGAACTTCATTACAAATGCCGAGTGCATCAACAAACATTATAAACAGCGAGGATCTGCTAATCAAGTTTCAGAAAATGGAAAAACTAAACGCGCCTGGAAAACCTAAAACAAGGTTAAAAATAGTAAAGCTGAGGATTAAGCACGAGCTAACAACCTGCCTGTAAACCATATTCAGCCATCAACCAGTCAACATCATTCAAATAATTCCAACTGGTTGTTTCCAGTCTCTCAACAGAATAATAGATTAGAAGCTCTGAGTATAGAGGATTATTTCACAGATGAGGAAGAACTGTAAGAAGACGTTTCCAGTGCTAAAAACAGAAATTTTAAGAAACGAAGGCGCACAAAAAAAATCCCCCAAAAAATAATACACAAAGTGTGAGCAGTAACACTGAACAGAAAAACCCAAAAAACTACTGCTTCCACCCATTAATGTGAGCAATATCAACAATTTCGAACTTTTCCTACAAAAAATAATAAAAACTACTAGTGAATCAACTAATTTTAAGGCGCTCTCAAATCGTGACATTAGAATTACCTTTCAAAATGAAAATGACTACAGAAATGTCAAAAAATTACTGGAATAATTAAAAAATGAATCCAGCAACAAACTAGTAAATATCCAATATCACACCTGCAGCTGAAGAGTGAAAATGCCTATAGAGTGGTTATCAGAGGCTTACCTTCTTCTATTAGTCACGATGAAATTAAAGCAGACTTAGAAAAACTGGGACATGAAGTCGCAGGTATTACCAACATATACCGAATGGTCACAATTGATGGTGTAAAAGTCAGGAAACACTTTCAATTGTTTTACATCGACTTAAAACAAAAAGACAACAATAAAGAAGTATACAATATCAAGAAACTTGCGTACTGTATGGTTAAAATTGAGCCACCTAACAAGACAAGGGGAATTTCACAATGTACGTTTGCTATCGACGTTGCTAAAACACCAGATATCGCGCCTTCTTGTGCTCTTTGTCAACAACAATGGCATACTGCAAATTATAAAGGATGCCGTGAATATCAGAACAAACTTAAAAGTCAACAGAATAATAGAACAAGCGCAGTGTAGCGATTACAAACCAAAGTGGCTAAACCACAAACAACAATCACGCCATCCACAGTTGGATTATCCTATGCGCAAATCACCAACGAGTCTAATAACATTGAAATTATTAAAATGCTTAGCCAAATTCAACAGTGACTTGGTCATTTAGCAGAGAGGGTGGCAAAACTGGTATCAATGTCTATCCACCAAACGAAAAAGTCAACATACTTACAAATGGTTAACTCGTTCCTACGCATTGCAGTTAGGGGCTCAATGGGCTCAACCAACGAGCCCAAGAACTGGAAATATTTCTCCATACAAACAACATTGAGATTGCGCTAATTTCAGAGACGCACTTCTCCAACAAAAGCTTTATCAGAATAAGGGGTTTTAATTCTTACGCAGATCTAAATATTGCAGCAGCGTACTATCCTCCACGGCATACACCAAAAAAGTTACAATTTAATAACGTCTTCAATAAGCTCGGTCCAAAATTTATTATTGGAGAGGACTACAATATAAAACATACAGCTTGGGGTTCCAGACTTATTTCTCCTGTGAAAGGAAACACCTTGTTCAATGCCATTCATGAAAACAAATGCGAATATCTGTCCTCCGAGGGGCCAACGTATTGGCCAACGGATGCATGAGAAATACCAGATCTACTGGATTTCTTCACTCTAAAAGATATTTCATTAAGCTACACTAGAATCGAAGGAATTCACGACCTAACACCTGATCACATTCCTGTACTGTTGTCAGTAAGCGCTATAGTAATAAAGAAACAGAAAAAGCAAAATCTTACTAATAGATTCACGGATTGGGACATCTTCAGAGATAAATTGGAAGAGCTAGTTGAATTAAAAGTTAGTATTAAAAGCAATGAAGAATTGGAACAACAAACAAACATTTTCATTGAATACACTCGAATGGTTGCCAGACTAGCTACTCCTGAATTAAAGGACAAAGCGGAGATTGAAGTCAAATACCCGGCTGAAATCAGGAAACAAATCAAGGCAAGAAAAAGGGCGAGGAGAATATGGCATCTCACCAGAAAACCCGCTGACAATACAACTTTTAATCGAATAAGTAACAAAGTCAATAGGCTAATCAAAAATTTCAAACAGAATTGCCTCGATAACTACTTAAGCGGGTCCAAGCTAGGTACAGAAATGGATAAGGACTACTCATTATGGAAAGCAACTAGAAGATTTAAACGACCTGTAGTTCGAGTACCACCTTTAATGAATGCTCAAGGTAGTTGGGTTCAACAAGGCAAAGTAAAAGCGGAACTCTTTGCTCAACACCTAGCAGCAGTGTTCTAACCCCATAACATTCAATCCAACATTGATGTAACACCTGTTTATCATCCAAATCACGACTTAAAAAGGGTCACGCCAATGGAAATTGCTGAAGAAATCGACAAAAATCTTAATCATAAAAAAGCACCAGGAATTGATGAAATATTCAAGGAACTTCCACGTAAAGCAATCATCTTGATCACATACTTATTTAATGCCTGTATGAGATTGAAATATGTACCCAAATGCTTCAAAATGGCCCAAATCATTATGCTAAAGAAACCAGGTAAACCAGATGAAGAAGTAACATCATAAAGACCAATCTCACTGCTTCCTACCTTATCAAAGCTGTTCGAGAAACTGCTACTAAAACGTCTAAAGCCAATGGTAAACGTTTCTGATTTTCAATTTGGATTCAGGCATAACCACTCCACAATAGATCAAGTCCATCGAATAACTGCGGTAATAAAGCAAGCGTTAGAAGAAAATAAATATTGCCCCGCCGTATTTCTGGATGTATCCCAGGCCTTTAATAGGGTTTGGCATGAGGGATTGATATTCAAGATGAGTAAAATGCTACCACAAAACTATTGCCAGCTGCTTGAATCATACCTCTCTGATCGCCAATTCAGAAGCATTCATGAAGAAACATGTTCTGAGTTTTATTTAGCGATTGCGGGAGTTCCGCAGGGAAGCGCATTGGGTCCCCTCCTCTGCTTTCTTTATACTGCAGACATATACCTACAACGAATAAAATATTCATCGGCACATTCGCTGGCGACACTGTAATTATGTCAGTAGACGAATCTCAGCCAAGAGCAGTGGAAAATCTTCAACGAGCAATGGACAACGGTACTAAATGGATAATTGACTGGAAAATCGCACGGAATGAGCTCAAATCAACCTATGTGACATTTACGATCCGACATAAAAATAACACTCTTCATATATACATCAAAGGGGTGCAAGTGCCGCAGGTTGAATCGGCAAAATACCTTGGTCTGCATTTAGATTCAAGGCTCAACTGGAAACATTACGTGAGACAAAAAGCTGAACAGATACGTTTGAAACAACGTCAAATGTACTGGCTAATTGGACAACATTCCAAAATGAACCTGTATTGCAAAAGATTGGTATACCAGACTATCTTCACAAAAATATGCATGAATGGTGCGCAGCTATGGGGTTGTACACATAAATCCAACAGATACATTATACAACGAAGCCAAAATAAATTTCTTCGAATCACCAACGCCTACCGATTTGTGACTAACAAGAAAATCCACAATGATTTAGAAATACAATTGATAGACGACGACATCCACGAATGTGCCATAAAACATGAAAAGGGACCTTACCCACACCAATCTTGAGGCCGTACAACTACTAGATAGTACAAACAAAATAAAGCGGCTCAAACGAATCAAACCACATGAACTAACCGTATGAAAATTATAAACCAAGGGAACTGGACACTGGTCCAGCAGACCCACACACGTTTATGCTTATCTCATAAGTACTAATGTCAACCTTACTAATGAATTAATAATGTTTAAGATTGTAGGCCCTATCAATAAAGTTGTTAAAAAAAAAAAAAATTGTAATATGTATTTAACTTGTTATCGTAAGATTTTGTTATTAAGTAAGAGTATTTTTAATTTTAGAAAACGGTCGCATTTCGTATATTTTGCGATTTTACGGATGCGATCCCCAGTATTTACTTTCGGTATTTTTCTTTCAGTATTTAAATTTTTAATCATTTAACACCAACCATTTTATTAAACACTTGTTTTTTTATTTCGCAAAAATTAGATTTTTGAATATCACTCGATCGTTTTCGACTTGTTAGGTCATCGTTAGATGATTGTGAAATACATACCAAAAATTTACACTACTAAATTTAAAAATATTCCAATTGGATTTGTTTTGTGGCGAAATTGAAACATTTTTATATAATCTTTAACATTTATATTAGATAAGTCCCTAAGTTCCTAATAGTGTCGCTGTAAAGATCAAATAATTTTCTAGCGATTTGAAATAAACACGAGAAAATCGTAAAACGATTTACTAAACTTTTTTTAATTCTAAAGAAGGCTATTTTAGACTATGTTTCTACTTTTATATATCCGATCTTACAGATGTTCACGGGGTCCCACCTATATGACCGAATAGCTAAATCAAAACCCCACGTGTGTATGTGAACAGGATTTAATTATGATGGTTTTTACAAAGTCCAGCGATTATATAAAAATGTTTCAATTTCGCCAGAAAACAAATCCAATTGGAATATTTTTAAATTTAACAGTGTAAATTTTTTGGTATCATTTTTGGTATGTATTTCACAATCATCATCATCAGGAGTATATACTGATTTGTAAAAGTAAATATTTAGTTATACATATATAGTAGAAAAATCGTCCCAGTCAAATTTTTTTCTTACCAAAAAATTAATAATAGAAAAGGGGGAGGAGTATAACAAATAAGCGAATAGTCTTCGGCTGAGTAACAAAATTCAAGGTATATTGAAGTACATTTAATTACCAGACGTATTAGTGAAATTATTACGAACGTGAGAATAGAACAGAGCAGGATCTGTAATTGGTGAAAACGGATTTCTTTCTGTTCATTAAGGATATTTTGGTAAAGAAAAAAGGATTTTCAAATTTCGTAAGATTCTATTCTTTCTGCCTTTCGATATATTTCAACAGAATTTTGCGCATTAGACTAATGTTAAGCGATTATAGGAATTCTTTATTTTAGTATAAGGATTAGAAAAGATTGTTGGATCAGAATAATTAGACATTTACACATAAGACCTCAATTTTTTATTAAAATATTAAAACAATTAAAATTATGTTCCTAAACATTATGAAAATTGAAAAGTGTGGGAACTCCAACTTTTAGGGTAAACAGCAAATTAAAGTAGCCTAATAATATATTGTCTGGGTTAAATGGTGAAAACTGATTAAATGTCGAAAAAATATGTATTTTTATCGTCGAATTTATGATCGAATTTCAACTTTGTACTCGTAAGTCGCTATATTTTTAATGCTATTTTTATTCGTTATTTACCATAGGTTTAGTTATTTATCAATTCGGCTATCCTGATCTAACCAACATTTTTAAACCTTATACTAAAAAAAAACTCTCTAAAGCCTCATCGATCTATTTTGCACAAGAATAACAGAAACAATTTGCTTTAAATTCGATTAAATATACTTCGATATTCTATTTTGCGATATTTTTTGTGCGACTAAAAAAGGTTTGATCTTTTTATTTTCAACATTATTTTTTCAATCTTTTGGAGGGGGTGATACCATATCTCTTTTTCTACAAGAAAAAACAAAATTTGTCTCAACTTAAGTCTAAATCACACAAATGTGTGAGTAAAAAAACATAATATGTAATGGCATTTTTGATAAAAAATTTCGCATGATTTGAAGTACAACCAACACAATTGTGTATATATTTATTATAGTGTTTTTTCGGACGAAAATAACTTTAAAAGAAATACACAAATGTGTAAGTTGGTTCTAAACGCATACAAAAATAAATTTTTGACATGACTCTTTTGCCTTGCCCCACAATTGTGTGAGCAGGCAGGGTAAGGGATATTGCGAATCGGGAAGGGTAATGAAACTCCGTCACCAAAAATAAAATAATAAATAATCACGTTTTGAAAATTTCGGAAAAAATTATCTCGAACAAACAACTTGGATTTCTTAAGTATTCAAGCTTAGAGATTTGTACAATTACCAGCATAAACTGAAATTGTATTATTCATTTTACACTCATTTTACAAATTATGTTCATAAATTTGCAAATAAAATTCACCTTTTTCCAAAATATTTTCATATTTTTCCAAATCAAATCCAACTTTATCCAAATCAAATTCACATTTATTCAAATCATATCCGTTGTTTGACAAATCAAATTCAACCATAGACGAAACAAAACTAAAATTAATTTAACATAATTAATTAATTTATAGGTTTTCCACTCCAAATTCAACCTTTTACAAATCATGTTCATCAATTTCCAAATAAAATTCATCATTTTCCAAAAGACTTTCATCCTTTTCCAAAGCAAATCAAACTTTATCCAAATCAAACTCACCTTTATTCAAAACATATTCATCCGTTTCCAAATCAAATTCAACCGGAGATGAAATAAAACCAACAGAACATATTTAATTTAATAAATTTATTGTATTTAAATTCTAGATTCAAAATAACAAGTTTCAAAGCACTCCCTATCTCTCGCGAATTACTTTTCGCGAATCGCTTGCCGCCAAAAAAACAAGTTAATAAAGTAAATTAACCTTTACTGTGTAACCAAAATGTTCGATGTTTCATTCAAACTAGCTGCGTCTTGGTAACCTCGCCTGGATGTGAAGCTGGTATCCGCCTATCGCCTAAAAACCCAACAATTTCATAGAAACTCTGCTTTTTGAGTGCAATTACTATAGTTTCTAATGAACTCAGCGATTTTTGATATTAGTAGAATTTTGACTGACCACTGCGTAAGGTAGGACGTGAATAACGAACCGCGAAAGATGTTTGAGCGCGTCGGCTCAAGAACAAATTGCAAAGATTAAAAAACAAAATATTTGTTATTTTGAATCTAGAATTTAAATACAATAAATTTATTAAATTAAATAGGTTCTGTTGGTTTTATTTCATCTCCGGTTGAATTTGATTTGGAAAAGAATGAATATGATTTGGATAAAGGTGAATTTGATTTGAACAAAGGTGAATTTGATTTGCAAATGGATGAATATGTTTTTAATAAAGGTGAATTTGATTTGGATAAAGTTTGATTTCATTTGGAAAAAGATGAAAGTCTTTTGGAAAATGGTAAATATTATTTGGAAATTGATGAACATGATTTGTACAATGGTGAAGTTGGAGTGCAAAAGAAAACACCAAAGTTGGATAACACCGAAAGTTAATTTATTTGTATTAATTTGTTATTTTGAATCTAGAACTTGGAAAAAATGAATATGATTTAAATAAAGATGAATTTGATTTGAAAACGGCGAATTTGATTTGGGAAAGTATAGAAATGTTTTGAATACGGGTGAATTTTATTTTGATAAAGTTGTATTTGATTTGGAAAAGAATGAACTATTTTTGGATTAAGGTTAATTTTATTTGCAAACTGAAGAACAAGATTTGTATAATGATGAATTTGGAGTGCAAAACCATAGATTAACCACAGGAATTTTTGATAAGAGCAAAAGTTAATTTATTTTATATTAATTTGTTATTTGGAATCTTGAATTTAAATACACAATAAATTGGTTAAAGTGTTTTGAATAAGGGTGAATTTGATTTGGATAAAGTTGTATTCGGTTTGAAAAAGGATGAAATGTTTTAGATAAAGGTGAAATTTATTTCCAAATTGATGAACATGATTTGTAAAATCAAGAATTTGGAGTGCAAAACCATATATAAACAGCGATTTTTGATAACAGCAAATCTAGAATTTACATACAATGAATTGGTTAAATTAAATTAATTAATTAAATTAATTTTGGTTTCATATCGTCTACGGTTGAATTTGAATTGGAAAGTAATGAATGTGATTAAGATAAAGGTGAATTTGATTTGATTGGAGGCGAATTTGATTGGAAAAGGATGAAATGTTTTGGATAAAGGTTAATTTTATTTGGAAATTGATGAACATGATTTGTAAATTGATGAATTTGGAGTGCAAAAGATAACAGGGATTTTTGATAAAAGCAAAAGTTAATTAAATTAATCAAATTAAATTAATTTTGACTTCATATCGTCTACGGTTGAATTTGTTTGAAAAGAATGATTATCATAAAGGAAAATTTGGTTTGAACAAAGGCGCATTTGATTTGTGCAAGTGCTTTGAATAAGGGTGAAATTGATTTGGATAAAGTTGTATTTGATTTTGAAAAGAGTAAAAATGTTTTGGATAAAGGTGGATTTTATTTGCAAACTGATGAAAATGATTTGTAAATTGATGATTTGTAAATGCAGTGGAATTGGTTAAATTAAATTAAATTTGGTTTTATATCGTCCACGGTTGAATTTGATTTGAAAAATGATGAATATGATTTAGATAAAGATGAATTTGGTTTGAACACAGGCGAATTTGTTTTGTGAAAGGATGAATATGCTTTGAATAAGGTTCAATTTGATTTGGACGAAGTTGTATTTGATTTGGAAAAGGGTGAAATTGTTTTAGATATTGATGAACATGATTTGTAACATGATGAATTTGGAGTGCAAAACCTATTACATCTCAATTTTTGTAAAAACAAACAAATTCGTACATTTTAATATTTATTAATATTTTTAATTCATGTTAAAAAGTATCAATGTTAATTAATAAATAGAGGAGAATAAAAAAATTTAAAAAAAATGATTTTTACCGTTATATTACATACACAGCGGTAAAATTTACTGTTGCTAATTGTTTTATATAATTTTATAAATTATCGATTTCGGATAAGATTTAATGTTTACAATCGACCGAAATTTAAAATACAAGAATTTGATTTTCAATGTTTCCGAGGTTAAGATATTTTTTCGTGAATATTATTTTCGGTCATCTTTGCCCAACCCTTGCAACAAAGTAGAAGGTCGATCATAAAAAGTCATAATTTTTTTTTCGAAATTTTATCTTTCGATATCATCGTTTCGAAATTATAACAGATGGTCATTTAAACCAGACCCAAAAATTGATCTCTTATACGAAAATATTTAATTATCCTGATTCATTTTTTATTTTTATCGAAGTTTTATTTTGAGATAATTAATTTTATGGTCAAATATTTTTCGACTATTTTTGACTTTTTCAGTTAAATGGCACGATCCCTCGCACGCGCCATGAATAACACCAACTCGGACAAAAGCTAGTTTACTATCAAGCCTATGGTGCCAATATGTTCATTTATAATACTTTTGTTGCTGACATACTCGAACGGCACGAATTTATATTGCTCAAGCACAGCTCACATTTTACTGGCTTGTGCTTATCGGCGATGTGGTGTGAGACACCAAAGCATAAGCAGCAGATGCGAGTTTGTCGGTTAAAAGTATTTCGACAATGGGGTTTTGTCGGCGATGTGAAGTAACTCCAAACAAATACCAAAAATATTGATATTGGAATGCCAGCACAAATTTTCTATGGCAGAAGACAGTAGAACAAGAGATTAGATTTTATTGAAATGTTTTATTAGTGATGAGCGATCAAAACGTAGTTAAATGGCATTAGAATAGGTCAATCGATTTTACAAAGTACATAGACCGATTTCAGAAGTATTGATTAACTCGTCGCTAATACAAATCGCTAATAATATGGGATAGGAGGTATAAATCAATCAATCATTGGCAAACAAAAAAAAAGTTGTTATCAGTGTGTAACACAGCATCACACAAAATACAAAAATAGCAAAGCAATGTACAATGTACATATACGATGTTTATTAAAATAGTTGAAATGTTCGATGTTACACCCCAAACCACTCTCTATACGTACTCGTCGTGTACATATGACATTTTTGATAACAATTTCGTATAATAAAAAAAAATTACTCGTATCATACCAAAAAAAAAAAAAAAAAAAAAAAAAAATACAACATCACCTTCCAACATAAAATGTTTTGCACACGCGACTGATTTTCCGCTAACATGTAAAATGTAAAGCGATTTTCCTCCTGACTCCGTTTTTTTTTTTTTGTTTTTGTGTTTCGTATTGGTTTTCTAGCGAAATATTGTTAAACCGTGCTCCCGCGTTGTTTGGCTGCGAAATGTGTTCTGTATTTTATTTGGTATTTGAATTCTGATGCTTGTTGAGTATTAATGTCGTATAAATATGTAAATTATGGATTTTTCTATGCGCCTACATACATATTCGATTGTTATTGGATAATTTTAACATAAAACTTAACATTTCGTATATATTGGAAAATTTTTTGTTTGGTGTGTTTTCGTCTTGGGATGTGATTTCTATGTTCATACTCATATTGTGTTTGGCTATATTGAACGTATAAATTAAGATGAAACATACGAGTATTGTGAATTGAGGAAATAAATGGTTAGATTTAGGGGGGTCGATATTAATATTTACTTTTGAAATTGATACAGTTTTTATTAGAATTTTCTTGGTGATAAATGATTTATTAAGATTTATTTTGAGCAAACAGAATTATTTATTGCTCAATTTTGAACACAAAAATCTTTTTAATGACGTTATACTAAAATAAAAATTTGGAGTATGTGGTAAGTAGTTGAACATGTTTGTTAATAAAGTTTGGAAAATGATAGCCTTTGAAAATGAACGTCGAATTCAATAGTTATGCCCCAGAATGTCTCACGTGGTTGTAAAATTTGATTATCAGACAAGAAACGTTATAGCCATGTTTAGAATGGCGGCAAAACAAATTTACTCCAAAAAATCTTAAACCGTGGCGCACGCAAGAGATTCTTAAAGTGATCTGGATTCAATGGTGATTATTCTTACTAGGGCTTGCAATATCTCTGTGAGGGAGGCCTGTCCATTAACAAAGATGATGGGGAAGTGAAAATCTGTTTGGTCGACCGCGGCACTTGCGGAGTGCCGAAAAATCTGTGGGTCTGCTTTCAAAGGCTGAAACAAGGAAGGCGCAAAGGTATTCGTGGAGGCTGTTCTGTGATACAATGGAAGGGGTTTCGGAAACATCGCGCTTAAGAAAGATTTTCTGTACTACTCCAGCTGTTCCAGGCTATCTGATTAAACCGGGTGGTGAATGGACGGCTTCTAGTGAGGAGACTCTTGATCTTTTGATGGAAACTCACTTCCCGGGAAGTGGGGATGCGTCGATTTCGGGGCCTTTGGATGACCGTGGGGCCCAACTGTTATGTATAGAGTATATTCTGAACATCCGGAGGATTATACCAGCAGAAATTCAGAAGAACCTGGAGATCTTGGAGGCTAGGGTGATTTTCAACCCGAAAGTGGGTAGAAGCCCGCACAGCAATCCTAAATATTTAATACCAACATCTGTGTCATCCTTTCTCCTGAAAATCAAGGAAAATTTGCTGAATGTCCATATTCGGTCGAGAATTGTACTCAGAAACTGGGCATAGTCTCAGGGGGGGAAAAATAGGTGTGATTTCTTATGCCGATGGCGTAGTGATGATTGTCTCGAGAACTCGCCTGGGTATAATAAGGGATGTGATGTAGAATGCGTTATCAATCACTGCGGGTTGGGCTAGCAGAAGTGGATTGTGGATCAACCCATCTAAAACAGAGCTGGTCCTTTTCACTAGAAGAAATAAAATTCCGGAGGTAGTTCCACCAAGTTTGAATGGAACCATGCTGGCTTTTACTGATAATGCGATATTCATAGGGATTCTTTTGGACAGTAAGCTCAGTTGGAAACCAAATGCGGTAGAAAGAATGAAGAAGGCCACTGTAGCACTCTACTTTTGCAAAAGTGGGGTTTGAAACCGGAGCTGGTGCACTGGCTTTACACGGCAGTAGTAAGGCCCGTACTGCTGTACAGTGTGAATGTGTGGTGGCCAACCCTGGAGAAATTAGCATACAGGAACATGATGAGGAAGGTGCAGAGCCTCGAGAAATTACCTGTATGCTTATTAGTAGGGCGCTGAAAATGACACCCACAAGTGCCCTAGAGGTTATGCTGTACCAACCTATGCGTTGTACCGTTGATGTACGCAAATGGCGGTTAATACGGCTACTAGCGGTTTCGTGGTGGAAATGCCTGCAAAAATGGCACTCAGCTATAGTCAATTCTGTTCGGCATGGCCTGGTGAGTTTGGATTATATAACACCTCTTTTGTGTTTTGGAAGGATTTTATGGTGATTCTTCCCTCTAGGGAGGTTTGGAAGAGCGGTCTCATCGTGGAGACCGGGACAATTATATTCTTTACCGACGGCTCCAAGCTCGATGGTAGAGTCGTAGCTGGTACGCTGTGTGGGATTAAATGTGAGTTTATCTTTTCGTCTCTCTGATTACTGCAGTGTGTACCAGACAGAAGTTATAGCAATTGTAGAGGTCATGAACTGGTTGAGGCATAGTGTAGTATCGTTGACTGATATTACTATCTATGTGGACAGTTAGGCGGCAATTCTTTCACAGGATTCAGTTTCCTTGGCGTCAACGGTGGGGCGTTGGATTGTCACACATCTCTTAACGAGATGAGTTTTAAACGGAGTTTAATGATGTCGAATCCGGTGGTATCAGAATGGGTCAAAATTGGCCTAAGTGTGCGATAGAAACCACTGAAACCGAACCTATAACATTCTACGGTGTGAGCAAATTTGAGAACTTCAATATGTAGTTCCAGTCCACGATACATCATACCAGATGGAGTATGTACTCCAAATTATTGACACAAAAACGAATTCCGAGTAAGTTTTGAAAAAAAACTGAAGGTAAGATGCGAACAGACGACAAATAGTCAACAAAATTATTAATACGGTTAGATAACATGAAGATCTTCTATTAAGAACCAACACGAGGAATAATTACATGACCTAGCGATAACAATACAGGCTTTAGCCTAAATATCCGGTTCACCAATGGGATACCCCGTAGTACGGAGAAATGCGGCCACTGCGACTGGTATAGATGATTGCGTATGTAACGCTTAAGGTTTGGGAAAATGCCCGTTCATATTATTTTTTTAATATCTGAACGGGTCAATTCGATTTGAATCAACTTAAAAATGTGGTCTTGATCTCATTCAATGTATTCGCATCAAAGTAGATAAAAAACCCAGTACAGAGCGAGACAACCTGTAATATCAACAGGTGTGGCAGTCAAAAGAGGGCGTGCTATTTCATAAACACTCGGGAGATTCATTTTAAAGGTTTGTTTATCATATCTAGCATAATTATATGGTTTGTGTTGTCTACGCGTATTTTCGAATTGTCTAGATGTTGGTGTCGAAAATAGCGTAAACAATAGATTTTTCAGTAGACAATGTCGAGAATTGATATAGTATCTAGACAATTAGTAGACAATGTAGTTTTTTGGTTTTCATCGTTTTTCGGTACGAAGTCGTCATCTTGCGTTTTCATATATTTTGGACGTTAAAAGCGTTCTTAAATAAATTAAATCTTTTGTTGAACATAACCTAAAAATTAAATTTTAATATGTCATACAGTTTCAGTTTTCCATTTGAACCTACCTAGTAGAGAAACTCTATACTTGCATAACAAACAATCCCTGGCCTTCTATAGGCAATTTTCTGAGTTACTTTCCACCATTTTTTATGGAAATTATGGGTAATCTGTTTTTTAATTTTTTTTTATATCATACAAAAAATTAAATAATTTAAAAACTAACAAAACTAGACACGAGATGTTTATTTTGTTGTTGTTTATTCTGACCGAGCTTGCACAACTTCCCAAAGTTTGAGAGACAACCAGGGCTGGACCCCGATATACATTTTTTCTAAAATTTATTTTTTTTCAATATTTTCCATTTATGTCATGGAACTTTTCCATATATAAGTTAAATGTCTAAAACCGCCCTTACGATATTTTTGAAGGGGTTGGACTCTGAGATCTAAAGGTTTCAGAATATTTTTTTTTAACTTTCATTTTTTGTAAATGTTTTTTGCGGGAAAAAGTTTTGAAAAGGGATTATATGAAATTATTGAAATTTTCAAATCCGAGGAGATCGTCCTCTGGACCAAAAGGTCCCCTCTTACAAGTTCCCCACGATTTATTCAATCATATTCAATTTTTGCATACGAATTGTATACCAAATTGAACATGTTTTTCTAATATTTTTGAAAGGGTCGGTGCAATAGGTATAGGTGCTCCCATATAAATTTTCCTAAAAACGTCTAATTATTCCGAATGGCAGATTCAGTTTCTCACCAAACGCCATGGAATTTTTACTATGTATAAGTTAAATGCCCAACATACAATATTTTCGAGCTGGTCGCTATGGTCTAGAGCCCAGTCACAATTTTTTTAAATTTCAATTTCAAATTTCAAGTTTCTACACCATTCATCCAATCGGGTTCAAATTTTTGAAGAGGTTGCCGATAGGGGAAATAAAAATAGTTCATTTCTGATTTTAACGTCCATTTCTTAAGAAACGTGGATTGCGTAAACATAAAATAAAAATGTGGCGTACGGCTGGTGGCCACACGACGAATTTAAGCACGACCAATTGTTTTATGTGGTGGTTTTTCCACACTAAAATTGTCTGATAACGGTAATTAATCTTTTTTTGAACAAAAATATATCTATCTTCGCGAAAAATACATTTTTCCGAAAGATTCACCCACTTATTATCAATCGACGTTTTTTCTTCCTGGTCCGTTTTCACTAGAGTTATATTGTTTGAACTATCCCGTGAGCTTTGGGGCACATTTTGGCATTTACTAGACTTATGAACCGAGGATCTTGTGTGATCGTTATTTGCCTACCGTTGTTTATGCTTTACCATTTTATTGCGTGATGATGATGTTATAACATTGTAGTAGTTACATTAATATTTTGACAGCTCTTGGTTTGGTTTAAAAATTTAACTTTTATATAAAATTCTACTTTTTAACGATATGCATAAATGTGCTTCGTTACCATAGAAAAACTTAGGTTAATGAAAGGAAAGAATTGGCTGAACCAATATATTACACAAAGACGATCTACGATGGCGTGATTGAGCAGTCCAGCATATTTTCTCAGGAATATTCTCAAAAGCCAGATGAGTCAATCAGATGAGTATACGAGAGAACAAATTGAACTGGAAATCAAGGATATAAATTCTGAACCCTTGCGCATCAATAACACACTTCAATCCGTCCAAATATTTATTTACGGAGGTGGTGTGGGGAACAAAAAAAAGTAGCTTGGGGCTAGATCTGATGAGTAAGGAGGATGGTCAAGCAGTTTAAACCGTAATTCGTGGAGTCCCGCCATGACAGCACTTGAGGTGTGAGACGGCGCATTGTCGTTCAACGAATGCGCAAACACACTCCTCCCACTTTTGTTGACGAGTGCGGCTCTCTTCATGTTGAGGTCAGAAACTTTTCAGACAATCTTGTACTTAGCATACTCGTAATAATAAGAATAATAAGGAAAAACAAACAAAATATTCCTTGCTGAGTAATTTTAGTTCCGTTGCACATTAAATCTTTATTTTAAAACAGTTACATACCAATTATAGCAATAATCAAATAACTTGTTGTTGTACGTACCTGAAAATAAAAAAAAATATGTCAATATTATACAATTTAAGAATAAATTATTTAAGATAAATTTCTAATCTTTAAGCATCTTCCAGTATCATTTCTAACCTTAACCTACATTCCATGTCTGGAGTGATGCAAAACATATATAAAAATGTACATACCCTAACTTAGGAAATGCTGTAATACGTTTAGATATAGAAATTTCGATGTTTTATTTATGTGAAGCACCATCTCGAGAAAATTATCAAAACAAAAACAAATTTAAAAAAAAACATCGTGCAAAACGAAAAACTTAAAATTAAATTTAAAAAATAAATATAAAAACATCTCACAATTTCCCCCAAAGTTGTTACAGAGTATTTCTTGATGCTGTTCTTTTCTTAAATGATTATTAGTTTTTTTTTTTTATAATATTGTGCTCGTTTATAAATATTTATTTTATTTTCTCAACCTTTTCGTAGAAGCGCGCGGCGGCGGCACAAGAACAGCAAGAAAATGTTAGAATAATTTTCTTTTATAGCGCGCGCAAAACAACAAAAAAATGTCACCTGCATTCGTCGCATAAATAAAATATAAATTATGAAGGAAAAAAGTTAAACAAAAACAACAAATCATACAAAGTTCCTTCGCCTTGTACATATAGCTTTCTTCTATTAGACTTTTCCCGTCTTTGGATTATTTTCAACTTGGAATTTACATTTTAAATGCATTTATTTAAACTTACAAGTTAAGTGATTTTTCTTTTCTTATATAAATAATACATTATACTTATTTGAATTCCAACGTATATTTTGCAGTATTTCTTACAAAACATCTTTCATCTTAGATTTAAAGTTCAATCAATCGGAGAGTAATTCCAACTGACTAAAATGATTTTACAAGCTTTATCAAGGTTTGATCTTCAGAGAAGTCAACTTCATCGTAATAATTTTCCAATACGAGCCGATATCCAGTAGATTTTGCTAGGGGGTCGGAAAAAATGCGAATTCCTCATTTTATTTATTTGCAATATGCCAATTCCTTGATCAAAAACGATTGATTGATAACCCTACTCCTCTTTACATCAGCTGACAGTAGCTAAAGCCTCAGCAAGCGAACACGTAAGAGATTAAATTGTAGGCTATTTAGATGCTGTATAAGATAGCGGAATTTTGACTGCGGAAAATAAGAGATTACGATACTCGCCGCAAGTGGCAGCACTATCACTAAAGAGAATTTATATTGTAATGTAATTACCAGCGGAAATTTTTGATTCATTATGTATATATTTTTTCACTAAATAAAACATCTCAGCGGAATAAAATATTAGAAGTGATCCTTAAAATGGCAAATTAATTGATCTCCGAAGTAAAGGAACTCGGTATATGAAATGTTGAAATTTAACAATATTCCGTCTTTCCGGTATTTCTTCAACTATTAACCAATAATTTCGGTTGTTTTTCTAATAGCTTAGATCATACTGAGACTATATGGGAAATTTGGGGAAAATTCATGGACTAGAATAATTTGATTTTCTGCGGCCATATATCGCTCATTTGCTGCAAGAGTGACATAATCCAAATTTTTAAATTTTTCAGTAGTGCGATATGAAAATATCACTCAAAATTGTTTGTAAAAACGGTGTTTTTCAAAAATAAATAAAAATACTTTCTGATTACTAAAATAATTTGTTTTCTGTTCCTACATCCTCAATCGTATCTTAATTTTTATAGTCCTCGAATAATAAGCAAATTTTCTTAGGATAGTTTCCAATATCTTAAAATATTAATTTCCTTCGCGAATTGAGTGATTTTTTATATGGAATTTTACCTAATTTGCTAGAAATAACTACATACGAGAGTATATTTTGATACAAAATAATAAAAATATGAATTATTGGTAATTATTTGATTCGAATATCTTAGAAATGAGTGATTTCTGAGTTGTGTCACTATTGCAGCAAATGAGCGATATGTTATTTTCAGTTTTTGACCAATATCTCAAAAACTTCCACTAGTACCAATAATTTCGATTGTTTTTCTAATAGGGTAGGTTGTACAGAGGCTATATGGAAAATTTAGGGAAAATTCATGGACTAGAATTTTCACTAGAATTTTTTGATTTTCTGCGGCCATATACGTTATTTTCAGTTTTTGCCCAATATTTCAAAAACTTCCACTAGTAACCAATAGTTTCGATTGTTTTTCTAATAGCTTAAATCATACTGAGACTATATGGAAAATTTAAAGAAAATTCATGGACTAGAATTTTTACAAAAAATTTTTGATTTTCTGCCGCCATATAAGTTATTTTCAGTTTCTAGTGAAAAAAATCTAGTGAAAATTCTTGTCCATGAATTTTCCCAAATTTTCCATAAAAACTCAGGACCTAAGCTATTAGAAAAATAACCGAAACTATTGGTTACTAGGGGAAGTTTTAGAGATATTGGCCAAGAATTGAAAATAACTTATATGGCCGCAGAAAATCAAAAAATTCTAGTGAAAATTCTAGTTCATGAATTTTCTCTAAATTTTTCATATAGTCTCAGTATGACCAAATATGTTAGAAAATTAACCGAAAGCATTGGTTACTAGTGAAAAGTTTTTGAGATATTGGCCAAAAACGGAAAATAACTTCTATGGCCGCAGAAAATCAAAAATTTTTTGTGAAAATTCTAGTACATGAATTTTCCCCAAATTTTCCATATAGTCTCAGTATGACCTAAGCTATTAGAAAAACAACCGAAATTATTGGTTAATAGTTGAAGAAATGCCGGAAAGACAGAATATTGGTAAATTTCAACATTCCATATACCGAGTTGCTTTACTTTGGAGATCAATTAATTTGCCATTTTAAGGATCACTTCTAATATTTTATTCCGCTGAGATGTTTTAATTAGTGAAAAAATATATACATAATGAATCAAAAATTTCCGCTGGTAATTACATTACAAAAAAATTCTCTTTAGTCATAGTGCTGTCACTTGCGGCGAGTAGCGTAATCTCTTATTTTCCGCTGTCAAAATTCCGCTATTTTATACAACATCTATTTAGACCATTTAGAAGAATGATACGACCACAGTAGTTATCTAAATGATCCAAATAGTTTACAACTTAAGGTCTGATGTGTTCGCTGGGGCATCACAATGCCGATTTTTGGATATAACAAACTTACTAGTAACGAATGATGGTTGCTTAATTTTTCAATATTTAATACGGGTCTACTACAAAATTCCGGTTTTCAAAATCCCCGTTTCAAAATCCCGGTTTTCAAAATCCTGGTTTTCAACATCGGGTTTTCTTTTCTTCTAGTTCTAAAATCTTGATTTTGAAAAAAATATTTTTTATTAATTCGGGCCGGCCGGACTAATAATATTATAACATAAAAATAAGATATCTTGCCTGATACGATAGGCATACGAGGAAAATTTATGAATTGAAACGTATTGATGATGTCTGACACGATATGCGTAGGAACTGAAAGGAACGGATAATTTAAATCATCCTTTAGGGTTTAATAAGCAGCAAATTAAGACTTTGATGATTTGCAAATTATTTGAAAAAAAAAAAATGCTTTGATATCGATTTTGACGATCAATTTGGACAGATTTTGGAAAAACAGATTGCCTTAAAATGCAGAAAACTTAGGCTGACTATTAGACTGTTCCTGCGAGCCCTACAGATCAAACTGGTATGACTATATTTGTCATTTATAAATGCGTAGTATATTTAAATAGAGAATAACGGGATTTTTGAAGTATTCTTTAACATTTAATAATGTTTTATTTCTTTTCGACTTTTGTAACTCCGCTATTTGTTTTCGAATATAATTGATTATAAGGGCGGAAGCCGAATGTCAAAATTCTACGTATCCAGTCAGTGATACATTTTGGGGAAGGAAAATTTTATTAAGCAAATTCATTAATATTTGATAAAAAAATTACGAAATATTCGTTAAAACTAATTAAAAAAATTATATTTTCCAAAACGAAAAGTAACCCTTTTGACCCATTTGGTCCTTCGACACATGCCGTACTTCGAGACATTCGGTCCTTCGTAATTTTGCCCTTCGGCATCCGGTCCTCGACATCGAGCCCCGGTCGATAGCTCTAGAATATGGCCATTAGCGACAGAACTTGGTTATTTATTGATAGATTATGATCAAATTCGACATGTGTGATGGAAATAAAATTCTAAATTGATTTTTTGACAAAGTTCTGAAATATATCGCCCTTTTTTGTCAAGATACGCAGAGCTTTATCAAAAAAATCATTTAATAATCTCATTTAGATCGTGTCAAATTTAAACGTAATCGGTAAACAAATTGCCAAATTCCATCTCTATTGACCTTATTCCACAACTTTATCAAAAAAACATTTAAGAACCCCCATTTCTATCGTACGTGATGAATTTCAACAAAATCTATTAAGAAATGGCCTAGCTCCCTCCCTATTGACAATATTCCAGAACTTTATCAAGCATCATTTTAAAATCTCATTTGGACCCCACATGTCCATCCCCCACATGTCTATTTTCGACATAATCGGTTAAGAAATGGCCAGGTTTCATCCCTATCCCATTTATGACCCACATGTCGAATTTCAACTAAATCGGTTAAAAAATGCCCTAGTTGCATAGCGTTGGCCAAATTTCAAAACTTTATCAAAAAATTATTTTAGAATCCCACTTCCATCGCACGCATCGAATTTCAACAAAATCTATTAAGAAATGGCCAAATTCCATCCCTATTAGCCATTTTGTAGAACTTTATCGCAAACTCATTTTTTAATTTTGTATTTTTTGACTGATTTTAGAGTCCAATTTTCCCACATGTAAAATTTAAAAAATTCAAACCGAGATTTCCTAATGATTTTATAATTTTTTAAACAAAAACGGGATTTTAAAAACCGGGTTTTTGAAAACCGGGATTTCGTTACACACCCATTTAATACATATTCGTTAGATATACATGAAACTCGTAAATTTGATCAAGGGAACAAGCCAAAATGAAATTCGTAAAGCTGGAAATATGATCATTTAATCACAAATTTAATTTTGGGTTGTTCTGTTGAACAATTTTACGAGTATCATGTAATTTTTTTCAATCTAAACACATACCTTAAGCAATTTCTCTAAAATTTGCTTTCTCGTCATCATACAGTAGGTGAGGTAGGACATAAGCTTTAACTATTTTTAGTAATAGTTTTGTAATAAAGTACCACTCTAGTATTGCGAAAAATTTTCTGTCGTGAAAATATTTACTGTCATGGCAGCTAAGATTATGATACCCCAATAATTTTCGGGGCTGAGAGTAAAATATGGCAGTTAGATGATACTTGAATGAGCGATATGAGCAAAAATTAATCTACATTACAACAAAACAATTTTCTCTAAACACTGTTTCGTTGTAATGATAAATAAAATAAATTAAACCAATTATTCTGTATCCGTCACGTTGACAATTGTGCATAATTGTCGAAACCTTATTATTGCTGCCCGAACCTGATAAATCCAGCCATATATATGACTTTTAAACCGGAATTTTATAATTCCGGCCGGAACCATACTACAGCCAAACCAACTATGTCAAAAGATGTCACAATGTATTGTGCATCATTGTACACTAATTGTTTTTTCAGCCAGTTGATTAATTGATTGATTGGAATGTGCGACCAAACCTAAGTAAGATTCCCGGTAGACGCCGGGCCCACCCGCACACTCTTTTACATATAACAAGATGGAGGGATAGGAAAGATTTGTTAATTATTGTGGAAATTGACCCGGTTTCATACACCTAAGTAGTCAATAGTTAGTAAATTGTTATAGTTGAAATGTAGTATAAGACGGTTAGCACAAGACAATACAATTATTTTTGATTTTTTTTGGATATATTCAGCAATCAGCATCCTAAAAAAAATTTAGAATTTTACAATAATTAAAATTTATAATTAATTAAGTTGCAGTAAATTTCCTGAAATAAAATGTCACTATTAAGAGTTAAATTATACTTGAATAAATAAAATAAAGGTAATGTTATGATTAGTATTAACTAAATTAATTTGATTCTCTGAAAACAAATTAAATTAAAATAAAATCAATCGAATCGAGAAATTACCAAATATTGTAGTACTCGTATCAAAGCAGGAAAGGAAGGCACGACCGTTTTATCTTCAACGGATAGAATTTTTGTGAATCTGTTGATTTAATGGATTTATTTGTCCTTGCTATCCCTAATCTAATACAAATAAGTTTATTTATAAACATAAAAAATGACCAAATGAAATCTGTGTTCAAAAACAGCTAATCTGAAATATGTAAGGTTATATATAAATAATGCATGTTTGGCATAGTTTTAGAAACCCAATACCTAAATAAATGAAACCAGAAATAAATAATTCTTTTACAGCAATCAGAAATCTGTAAGATAACAGCACAGTACCTAGCACAACTGTAGGATCCTTGATAACCAAATAACCCAATCGTATTAAATTAATCATAAATCATAAAAACAACAACCAGCGATAATTATTTATCCAACCTAGAACAAACTAATCAAAACCTTCACCAATGTACAGTCTCCCAAAACAACCTCTCCATGACAGTCTCTCGAAACAACCTAGAAAATAATTTAATTAAAGAAATCCCATGATCCCTGAAAACTACCAAAGTACAGCAATATTTAACTGCATTTCAAATTTACTCTGTAGCTTACAAGATATGTGCAATTTCAAAAAGTAAATATCCGCTGAAATATCAAATTTATTAGAAACCCGATAGCCATTATGATTTCAACCTTGTCTGTTCTTCTGACTTTTAAATTAAAATTTTATTTTTAATTAGAAGGTATTACGACTTCAAAGATATTCTGTAATCAAAAATCTTCATTAGATTGAACTAAATAAATTAGCTTAATTAGGATAATAAACACCTGGTAAACCTCGATAACTCTAAATTCCACACTAAATTTCACACAAATGAAACAATGAAAAGGCGAAAAAACAAGGAAAACAACAACTAAAACCTATGATTTGATAGTTTGTTTTTTGTGTCTTTTCATATAGAAAAACATTTACACACACAAGCACAAAAAGTAAATAGCTCTTTGCATATAACAAATATATAATAATTATGTAATGACAGAAATAAAATAAAATGAGAACAAAAACTCCCCTGATCTTGTAAATTGCTTCTTCATAACTAATCCATCCAGTGTATGCTAAATACAATTATTTAAATGATTGATTTTGTCATACTATGATTGATTTTATCATACTATGATATTCCTGATCATTCTTATTGATCTTCTTCATCATAACAATGATGATCACTGAAAAAATTTTTTTTGATTGATCATCATTGTTATGATGAAGAAGATCAAGAAGAATGATCAAGAATATCATAGTATGATAAAATTAATCATAGTATGATAAAATCAATCATAGTATGATAAAATCAATCATTTAGATAATTGTATTTAGCATACACTGATGATATTACGGTAAATGCAATCATGTATTTATCATATTTTTATTCTGAGTGTACAGAATGATGCACAATATATTGTGCTACTTATGTCATAGTTGGTTTGGTTGTAATAGGGTTCCGGCTGGCTTTTATTAGGTATCGGCGGGAATTATAAGGATCCTGCTGAAAAATCATATAGTTCACAATTCATTGTGATTCTTGTACCATAAAAAGTTTTGCTGTAGAGGGTATGGTTCCGGCCGGCATTAAAAGGTTCCGGCTGAAATTATAAGTTCACGGCTGAAAAACAGTTAGTACATAATGCTGTGGCACAACACAACAATATTGTGCTTCTTGTGCCATGGTTGGTTTGATTCCTGCTTATATGGTTCCGACTAGCGGGACAAACACATTGGGCGCTTTCAGATCCCCTATCATGATTGGTAAAATCATCGCCAATTTGATTTGTAAATTTCATAGTACTAAACATTTTCATAACGTTGGCCGTGATTTTACTCAACATGTTCCCAACTGTTGGTGGATGTCCTGAAAGCGACCATTATTCTTTGTTTTATTAAGAAAATTAAAACAAAAACCGAATTTCCCAATTTTTTTAATTTAACAGGCCTTAATTTTACGTTACAATTATCTCTGTAATTTCTAATTTTAAATCATGTATGTGTAGATAGCCCAATTCCCATCAGCCCCGAAAAACACCACTCGCGAGGACACTTATTTGAATAAGTGTGTCTCTAAAAATGTGTGTTGACTAAATTTTATACATGCAGTTTTTATTTTCAAATCTAGTGGCAACGACCAACATGGCAAGAAAATGTTTTCTTCCATATCTCTTTTTCAACCAAAAAAAATACAAAATGGCTAAATTAAAGTCCAAACCACAAAAATGTGTGAGTAAAAAATCATAGTATGTAATGGCGTTTTATAACCAACACAATTGTATGCATAGTTATAGTGTTTTTTTTCGCACGAAATAAGTTTGAAAGGATTGCGCAAATGTGTAAGTTGATTCAAAACACTTTTTACGCTATTTGCCGTAGGCACTTGGCGAAACACACTTATAACGGGTGATTTTTTAAGAGCTTGAGAACTTTTTTTTAAAAAAAAAACGCATAAAATTTGCAAAATCTCATCGGTTCTTTATTTGAAACGTTAGATTGGTCCATGACATTTACTTTTTGAAGATAATTTCATTTAAATGTTGACCGCGGCTGCGTCTTAGGTGGTCCATTCGGAAAGTCCAATTTTGGGCAACTTTTTCGAGCATTTCGGCCGGAATAGCCCGAATTTCTTCGGAAATGTTGTCTTCCAAAACTGGAATAGTTGCTGGCTTATTTCTGTAGACTTTAGACTTGACGTAGCCCCACAAAAAATAGTCTAAAGGCGTCAAATCGCATGATCTTGGTGGCCAACTTACCGGGCCATTTCTTGAGATGAATTGTTCTCCGAAGTTTTCCCTCAAAATGGCCATAGAATCGCGAGCTGTGTGGCATGTAGCGCCATCTTGTTGAAACCACATGTCAACTAAGTTCAGTTCTTCCATTTTTGGCAACAAAAAGTTTGTTAGCATCAAACGATAGCGATCGCCATTCACCGTAACGTTGCGTCCAACAGCATCTTTGAAAAAATACGGTCCAATGATTCCACCAGCGTACAAACCACACCAAACAGTGCATTTTTCGGGATGCATGGGCAGTTCTTGAACGGCTTCTGGTTGCTCTTCACTCCAAATGCGGCAATTTTGCTTATTTACGTAGCCATTCAACCAGAAATGAGCCTCATCGCTGAACAAAATTTGTCGATAAAAAAGCGGATTTTCTGCCAACTTTTCTAGGGCCCATTCACTGAAAATTCGACGTTGTGGCAGATCGTTCGGCTTCAGTTCTTGCAGGAGCTGTATTTTATACGGTTTTACATCAAGATCTTTGCGTAAAATCTTCCATGTCGTCGAATAACACAAACCCAATTGCTGCGAACGGCGACGAATCGACATTTCACGGTCTTCAGCAACACTCTCAGAAACAGACGCAATATTCTCTTCTGTACGCACTGTACGCATTCGTGTGGTTGGTTTAATGTCCAATAAAGTAAACTGAGTGCGAAACTTGGTCACAATCGCATTAATTGTTTGCTCACTTGGTCGATTATGTAGACCATAAATCGGACGTAAATCGCGAAACACTTTTCGAACCGAACACTGATTTTTGTAATATAATTCAATTATTTGCAAGCGTTGCTCGTTAGAAAGTCTATTCATTATGAAATGTCAAAGCATACTGAGCATCTTTCTCTTTGACACCTTGTCTGAAATCCCGCGTGATCTGTCAAATACTAATGCATGAAAATCCTAACCACAAAAAAATCACCCGTTACTTAATAAACACATTTTTATTAATCACTTGTTTTTGTTTCGCAGAATATTTTTCAAAAGGTTTAAAAAATCGATTTCGACTTTTTTTTTTTTTTTTTTTTTTTTTTTTTTTTTTTTTTTTTTTTAGTATATAATACATTTACATAAAGAATAGTTTTATTTCATGGAGAATTCTATGCCGAAACCGACAGAAGCGAATCCACCACACCCAATATAAATTTAATTTAAAAAAAATTTAACTTAAAGGAAAAACATATATATATATATATACATATATATATATATATATATATATATATATATATATACACACATATATATATATATATATATATATATATATATATATATATATATATATATATATATATATATATATATATATATATATACATATATATACATATATATATATATATATATACACATATATATACATATATACACACATATATATACACACATATATACACACATCTACTGGTAGATACTTCTGATGATGACCTAACAAGTCGAAATCGATCGAGTGATTTTTTAAACTTTTTGAAAAATATTCTGCGAAACAAAAACAAGTGATTAATAAAAATGTGTTTATTAAGTTTAAATGTGTTTATTAAGTGATTCAAAACACATACAAAAATAAATTTTTGACATGGTACTTTTGCCGTACTCGCACAATTGTGTTAGTAAATCACAAAAGGGATATAATAGAAAATGCGTTTTTTTTTGTTATTACGTCACAAATACGTCGGTACAATGAATTGGAACGAATAGACCGACTTATTCAAGATGGTGTCAAATAAGTCTGTAATAAGTCGGTGTTTGGGAAAGGGCCTCAGCCCCGAAAATGTTTACTGTAATGACAGATAAAACTATGATGGCACCATAAGTTTTCGAGGTTGAGAGTAAAAATATGGCAGATATTTTCATCTGTAATTACATTTTCTGGCACAGGTGTCGTTTTTTTTCAAACTTCCAAAAAATTTTTGAAGTAAATCAAACTGTTAAAAAGTTCACAGTTTTTGGTAGTCAAAGTGTCAACTTGCCAACTGCCATGCATGGTCCAGGTGATATAGAATTTTTTTGGAAACGATCAAATAAAACAATATTCGATGGATCAATTAATGATCGATAAACAAAAAATGGTTTAACTCCCTCCATGTGGCCAAATTGCGGTCAAAGTTTTCGATACTTGAACGAAATTAGAGAAAGACAATGACTGATTAAAGTTAGTAGGCTGTGATAGCAATAGCAAAAAGAAATAATAATTTATAAGTGAAACAGTTGTCCATTTTAGTTTAGGAAAACGAGAAATAAAGTATCGAAGATTGTGATGGTAGAACATGTCAGTGTGGATTTGCTAGACAGCTTATAGGCACCTAATAGGTCGCCACAAAATCAAGCTGCGATCGAGAAAGTGGTACATACTCGTAGGAGTATTTTACCATATTTGTTAGATGTTACAGTGGTAAATTCGTGGTTGCTTTCGAACCGAATTTCTAAAGTAAATGGGACACGACACCTTAGCTTGGCAGATTTCAGAACTGAGCTTGCTTAAAGCCCATGTAAAGCGAACGATAGTCACGATCATTTAAAACGTGGCCAACCATTCATAAATCTAAATCTTGCAGTAGAGACAAAGAAGAAACAACCAAACGCAAGTCACCTACCTCCTAAGGCAGTTCACGAGGGTAACATTGCACATTTTTGCAATTGGGCAGTCAGATAAAGATGTAAATTACCTGGGTGTTCGAAATTAACTATTGTTAAATGTGATAAATGCCCAACTCATCTTTCTTTCAACAAAGATACGAATTGCTCTAAAATTCTTCATGGTCGAAACGAATGATAACCTATCTAATCGACTTTATTATATTTTCAATTTTATGGTTTTTAAACGAATTATTAACTACGAGTTTTTAAAGAACATACGTAGGCTGCGAATGAAATGAAATTTTACCGCGGTCTCCAAAAATCTATTTATTTTCGCGTGAAATCGAAATGAAATTTTATTTGGATAATTTTTAATTTTAAATTTGAATTTGTTTATTTTACGTAAATAAATTAAATTAAATTGTCTTTAATTAAAATTTATGGATTTGTGATATTAAAAAATTTGTTTATTGCCAAACAGAAACAAATGTCAAAATTTCGCGTGAAAATAATGTGCAGAGACATTATTTTCACATGAAAATAATTTGGACAGTTTATGCGCACCATCTTTGATGTATTGAACACACTTGGATTTTCCGCTGGTGAACTGAATTTCACTTTGGTAAAATGGTATGCAAATTTCACGTGAAATCGAGCTGAGTACTAGACTTAGGCCCTTTTCCAATTACCGAATTATTTGTGGACACCGACTTATTCAAACAAGTCACCTCGCGAGGAGACTTATTTGAATAAGTATGTCTATACAGAAATGTCTCCAAAAATGTGTCTTGACTAAATGTAATACATAGAGTTTTTTTTTCAAATCTAGTAGCAACGACCAATATGTCAAGAAATTTTTTTCTTCCATATAATAGAAATTGCGTTTTGTTTTTTTGTAAATACGTCACAAATGAGCCGGTATGAATTGGGTAATGAATTGGAACAAACTGACTGACTTATTCAGGATGGCATCAAATGAGTCAATAAGTCTGAAATAAGTCGGTACTTGGAAAAGGATCTTAATCTATGAAATAAATCTGAATCTGTGAAATAAATATAAATTTTTCGTTAGTGATTTTTTTACTCATAAATTCATGATACAACCAGGAAAATTGGCTTTTCACGAAAACCGTTGGAAATATGGAAATTTTATTTTCAGATTGTAAATTAGTGCAATTTTATCTTAGAATAAATTTTTTTCGTTGGAAAAGAAAAAGTTATGTAGTATAGGATTAAACAACTTACGAATACATGCGGAACTTAAATAATGACGTTTAGGAGGATGTAAAGTTTATGGAGTTGAGTTAAAAAAGCATCAAAACTGCCAAAACTTTCGTGCTTTTTCAAGTCATAAACTATGAGGGTTCCAATTTAAATATGAATGGCCGGAAGAGAGGTTTATTACCTAAACGTAAACCCCTCAAACTTTTTCGTCTAAAGTTTCATGATACCGTCACATTACCTCTTCTGAATTATAGCAATCTTAGAGAGAGCACAAATTATCTGTTCATGGTTTGTTAAGGCAAATTGTTAAGGCAAATTACGTATGCATTGATGATTACATAAAAAGTAACGAAACCGACAGTATTTATTATATTGGTCATACAAATAAATGTTGAGGTTTTTTTATAATTTCGAATCTTTTTTCAAAGAAATTGGTACAATGTATTTTATTCAAAGTATTGTCCATCGTTAGCTACGACATTTTGCTATTTTTTAATTTATGGCTTTCTCGTGAACGTATAGTGCTGCTCGGCCAGGCCCTTCAGTTATCGACTGGAGCAAGTTGTAGTCTGAAAGAGCAATGTCTGGTAAATACGGTGGATGGGATGTTCATTGTAGCGCCTACAAAGTTTCCTTGATGACGCAACATGTGGCTGAGCGTAATCGTGCTGAAAGATCACTTTGTCATGCCTTTTGCCATTGTGGGCGCTTGAGGTTCAATGCTCGACTTAATTACATCAATTGTTGTTGATGACGTTCTCCGAACTAATCCCACTATATGCTCAGCATTAACTTCTTACATTGAATATTTGGTTTGAGAGATGAAGTTGATGCTTGACCTGGCTTACCCCATGATTCTCTCCGCTGTAGGTTGTCGTAGTGGGTCCATTTTACGTCCTCTGTCACGATTCGATGCAAACAACTGTTCCGATTTTATTGGAGCAGTTGCTGGCACGTGAAAAAACGGCGTTCGACGTGTCTTGACTTGAGTTCATAGGAAACCTAGTGTTGTTAACATTTCAGCGAAATGATGACGCTTTAACATTAATATAGTTACAAGATGACCTCAAAACTTATTTGTACCCAATACATACACATATATAGAAAGCGTAACGATTTCAGAAATTCTAACGATTCTTTTACACTTCCATTTTCCATGAAAATTAAATAAAATACCGCAGAAATCGTAGAAACGCGTTTATGCAGTTTCCTATATATGCAAATCGCCCAATCGCATTCAACTGAATAAAAATCTAGGTGTAGAGATTGAAAAAGTAGATAGTCTGGTATAAATTATAAATTTCCATCATTATCATCAGCCCATGCGATACACATAAATTTCCGAAATGATTTATTTTCGTATATATTTTAATAAAACAAAACTAGCATAATGTGTATAGTAATTAAAATAATCTACGATAAATTACATGTAACATACATTGTAATGTATCTGGCTGGCATACCTTCTTCCTGCTATGCTTTGCCAGAGCACAGTACTACAGAAAAACATACATATACGATCATCATCAGCTCATAAATATTTGTGGTTATTATATTTGAGTTTGACATTTTTATCAAAGGGTTCAAACACTTAAGGGTTAATTTATGTTGTCATAATATTACCCATAAAACGTATTAATACCAAGTATAAAAATGTTAGAAACACAAAAAAAAACAAAATATAAAATTATGATTTTTATTGTTGCTGCTTTTCTTTTAGGAGCTTCCTTTTCCTTCAAATGCTTTTTTATCGTATACACAATCAACTGTTGTGTTGTTAGCACTTCAATTTACTTTTTATATACGCTTGGTGTAATAGATATAATGAATAGGAAAGTGCTTTTTGTTTTCAGTATTTTTCATCGTGGTATATAGGGAGGTGTGGTTTATCCATTTTCAAAAGGAACGACCAGTTGTAATGTATATACACTTAAAATTTGCTAAACATCATTTAAAACCTCACGAGAAATCTAAACTTCTATAGAGTGTACACTCGAATATATTTGAGACGATGTCGTTACGATTAGCCATGAAAATTAAATTGCATACCATAATAGTGAAATATAAATTCTGCGAAACTTCTCGCAACAAATCGTTATGTCGGGATGACAAATGAAAGTAGTGCGCAATAATTAATGACAGATGGCCAGTTCATTTCGATAGTTGAACTTGTGAAAATATTGGGATTGGCCTTCAACTGCAGATGCAATCGTTCCAAAACCCATATACCCAATATAAAATGCAGAAGGAATTGCGTTTACATTCGTGTACAAAAACCTCAATGTTTCTACAGAATCATGTAAAGTCAAGCAATCGTAAATTTTTTAATTTAAAAATTTCGCTTTAATTTTAACCATTGAACCGTCACTATACTTTTTACTATAGCAAAATTTCAAAATTAAAAAAATGTATAACTGCCTCACCGCATAAACATGCTGGCTTCTAGAAAACATTAAAAATTGCACAAATAACATGATTTTAGGCACCGTTAAGCATAGAGCTCTCAACGATGTCTATCATTGAACATCGGACCGCCACTAAACGTTTAAATTTACTATAGCAAAATTTAAAAATTAAGAAAAATCTATGATTGCCCCACCGCATAAATATGTTGCCTTCTAGAAAAAATTAAAAAATGCGTAATTTCTACGATGCCTGTCATTAACCATTGAACCGCCACTAAACTTTTTACTATTGCAAAAGTTTAAAATTAAAAAAATGTATTACTGCCCCACCGCATAAATATGTTGGCTCCTAGAAAACTTTAAAAATTGCCAAAATAACATGATTTAATTTACCGTTAAGCGTAGACATCTCTACGATGCCCGTCATTGTCCATCGAATCTTCACTATACTTTTTACTATAGCAAAATTTTTAAACTTCGTGGCTACTTCATTTACCGTTAAGCGTTGACATCTTTATGATGCCTGTCATTGACTATCGAACCGTCATTACACTTTTTACTATAGCAAAATTTTAAAAATTAAAAAAAAAACCTATAACTTGTAAGCGGCGGAACAGAAAGAGTGAATTATAATATTATAGTAGGCGCAGATAAAAAATGACAAAAGAATAAATGTAAAAAATGTAATTCAGTCGTAGACGGAAAACACAGAAAGAAGGTTGAAATTTATAAGTAATTAATAAATACATTAATATAAAACAAATTCTGGTATTTTATTAAATAATAATCAAAAAGGAAGAAAGCTTATAGTTTCAGAAGTGGGATATGTTAAAATGATATTGAAGGATAATAAAGAGATTTAAAAAAAAAATCACGATGGCATCGAATTTTAATGTACGCGAGTTAAAGAAAGAATTAGCAGCACGGAGACTTAGCACGGCTGGAAAGAAAGAGGAATTATTGGAAAGATTATTACAGGATTTGATGAATAAACCAGGTAACGAATCGGAGGATAACGATTCCACAATTAGTGAGGCGCCGAAAAAACCAGATAAGACTGAATATGGAAACAAGCGGTTTTCGATTAGAGATGTGATTGAAATATTGCCTACATTCGATCCTACAGATGAAAATGGTTTATCATCGGAACAATGGACTCAACAAGTAGAAGCGCATGGTTATTTTGGCATCAAGCAGTAAATTGAAGGCGTACGCGGGAAAGTGGTACGAAACTATCAAGAAAGATGTTAAATGGAGTACGTTCGCAGACGAATTGAGGAAGAATTTTAAGTCGCGGAGAAGTCAGGCAGAGAAATACTTGAGATTCTAAGAAAAAAAACAGAAATCGAGAACAAGGATTAGTGGAATATTTTTATAAGATGTGTGCGGTGGCGAAGAAACATATTAGTGAATGTGACATAGTCTATTATATCATTCAAGGAGTAAACGAATATAAGTACCGCTTTGAAAACGGTGCAGATAGAAAGTTTAGAGCAGCTAAAACAACGCATCGAATGGTATATACGAATGAATAGAAATGATGAGCGCGAAGCGTAAACCAGTAAAATTTGATGGATATAAAAATGTGGAAAGAGGAATTAGGAGCACTTATACGGAAGATTCAATGGATGTAAGACGTCAACAGTGTTACAATTGTTACGGAAATGGGCATATTGCGAGTAAATGTCCAAAATCGTTAAGAAAGCCAGTTTGTGGTCAATGTAATAAGATTGGTCATAGCAAGGAACAGTGCAAAGTGAAAGCAAATTCAAAGGACGGAAAACAAAAGATACATTAAGATTACCATGCCGATAGAGATGCAGGAAGCCGTAAGGGAGAGTAGCAGTAAAGAAATCGAGGTGGATCAGCTGGGTCAAATACAGGCGAAGGTGGAAGTCGACGGTAAATTTGTGGCAACAATCATATATCGACGGTAAAGTTTATTCAGGCGAGTACCTTCAGTCTCAACCTGATGCACCAAGTATGTTCATGTGGGGATATGTTAACGTTGACGGAAAATAGTGTAGAGCTTAGCATAGCCCAAGTAACCACAAATCATAAAATTAGAATTTAATTCGATCACTTATTATTCTCAACGATTTTCTTGTATGACCCAGTCATTAAACAAAATCATTAAAACATCATCGTTTGCCAAATTATGTTGTTTATATGTACAAAATGGTCCATATTATGCGGCTTAAAATGATCATATAAGTACCAAGATAAATCTAGTAAGGCTTTATTAAATTATTTACAACCATAAAACAAACTTATATGACCAGTACAAGATAATTATATGACTACCATTTCGCCGAAAATATGACTACTGCTTTTGCTTCATTGTGACTTAAATAATGATCAATATATACAATTGTTTTATATGACTTTGGTTAGATATATGAGGTTGGTTAGATATATGATTTAAAAATATTAACCAACAGTTTTAAGTAATTTTGATTAATTCTGAACTTATCATTTTATTTTTTTTTTAATTGTGTTCGAGTTATTTCAATATTAAGTAACTATTTAATTTATTTTATTTGTTTTTCATACTTAACATTTTATTTGGTACCTTTCCCGCTGGGATTCGAACTCGATTCTACCGATCCATATAAATTTCGAATATTGTGCTGCGTTTTACCCATCTGGTCTATCTCTGCTCAGGATTAACCAAAGTTGATTGTAGGTATTAATAAAATTATAATACCAAAATATTATAGACAATTTAATAGCTGATCAAAAATATTTCGCTAACTTCGTTATACCAAATTGTTTTAAATCTTAATGAAAAAATATCTGAATTAAATATAACATACTAATACTTCAATACATACTCGTATATGTTTTATACATATAAAATACATAATTTTTCTATCAATACTAAAAGAAAATAGATTGATTTTATGTCATTATAAAGCTTTTATATTACCAAAATAGGACTGGACTAAATAATGAAACTGTTTTAAAGTACTTAACTGTTCATTCAATGGCTAATAATTGTACTGTAATTTTCCGATCTACAAAACTATTTTCGGTACCAATCGTGCAGTGTAGTGTAGGCAATTTACTACAAGGTTAGCGACTTATTGAACCAACTGGAAAGCACTCCGCAACCAACTTGGGAGACAATCTAAAGTATTTGAAATACTCTTGTAAAGAATTGAAACAATTTTCAATTTTAGATTTCATTATCGTGTAAAATTTAGAGTGGAACGTGGCAATCGAAACACAAGAGAAAATGTAGGCAATATCGGAAACGGAAGATGTGGGTTATGTCAGGATTAAATTGTTTGAATAAATAAAATACAAATGAAAGTTGAATTGAAGAAAAAATATGATTGTGTTTTTATTTAAATGCTTAAAAAGATAAATTCAAATAGTATTTACAAATAATAATTCTTGATTTTATTTTATCACATAAATTTCAGTTCAAAGCTTGTTGCAGCAGTATAAAGGCAACATGGCTATTCTTTCGATTTATCGCCACCAGCTTACAAAATATGTCTTTAATTGAGTACAAATAATTATAATTAAATTCATTTAAATTTGAAGTGTAAAATACATTTATATTCGATGACTCTATATAGGCTCTAAAAAAGGTCCTCACGATATTTTAACTTAATAAAATTTTCTCCGTTATTTTAATTCCATATTCCATTGCAATAAATTCTCTTTTTACATTTAAGAACCATCCATCTTCAAAATTATTTCCTAAAGTAGAATTATTTTTCAGTTCAATGGAATTTTAAATGTCACATATAAAGCACCTTATCCTCACCTTAAGCATGAAGTTATTAATTTCAATCCCTTTTTCAAGAATTGGCACTATTTCATCAATAAATGGCTCAAGAAACTTTTTTACTTTTATTGGATTGCTGAAATTCATCGATTTCAAAAATATTAAACAGCAATAGGTCAAAATTCCGCTTTAGAACTTCTAAAAATAGGCAAACCATCATTGTTGATATTTAAAGATATAGGAATTGTTTCCGTAAGATTTGCGAAGTATGTCCTTAAACAAAATTCAAGGTCCATAATTCATTCAAAATTCAATGCGAATATTCACCAACTTCTATTTTTATAAAGGGTGTGGTAGTTTGCCGTGGTGCCATCATGATTGATCTGGTGTCATTCTGTAGGTTGGCTGAAAAATATTTAGTCATGGATGTCCATGATTTAATAAATTTATTGAACGGTAAATCCATTCTGGCTCCGAAACTGCACTCTCTCTTTTATTAATATCACTAACAAGGTCGATAGCAGAAATAGCATCATCTGGACTAAAATTTTCATTACCATCGCTGCGAATAGCCTCTTCATTTACAGATTCTTCTAATAAACATGTTTTAGTATTGGTATAACTATTCATATATTCGACTTCTTGAATATTCATTTTTTGAAATAAATGACCATTTAAATGACTCAAGTCTATTGTAGAAGGTTTTGCGATATACTGATATTCGTTTTCCACTTGCTAACAAAATGTTGAACATGTTTGTGATGTTAGTTTCCGCAAACTTCTTCGATAATTTCTCTTTTTATTAATTTTCTTATTAGTCAAAAAATTTTTATTTATTTTGTTCGTAGCTTTATTTTTTTATTATTATCATTTATGTAATTCTGTATATTGGATATATTCTCGCAGTTTATACTCAAACTTACGTTCACGATTATAGAATATGGTATTGCGTTTCAATCCCGTATATACTTTAAACTATTGTCAAATTTGATGATAAATATTTAGTCGGTCACTATAGGATCTGCTTTGGACTCTTATATGATTCAATAGTTATGAGATTTATATGTGCTTTATATAAAAGTATACAAATCATTTTATGATCTTTGAATGACCAATGTATAAAAAGGAACATTTTTTGTATTAGAATGTTGCTATATTCAATATATGGTTCCATATGAATTTAGGTCATTTGAAACCCCGAAATATGATCCTTTATGGCTAAGTGATCAGAAGAATTATCGCTATGTGACCGATATGTGCGTCTGAGTCACGAAGTGACTTATATATAACCGATATATGATTTCATAAGAAAAATTTTATGACTTTAGGTTTACTGGGAGGTGGTTCGGAGGAAACGTTTTGATATAAGGACAATGTTTTAGACTTATACGAAAGGTATTATTTTGAGGAAAAAATTAAATCTGATAAAATTAGATACAAAGCCGAAATTAAATTAAAAGAAAACAAGGTAGTAAGAGCAAATCCGAAAAGGTTTAGTCACTATGAGCGGGTGAAGTTAAAACAGTTATCTGATGAGCTACTAAGAACGGAAGTTATTAGACCAAACGAGTCGCCATATACCAGACGGATGGTGTTGCTGAAGAAAAAAAAAATGGTACGTTAAGAATGTGTGTGGATTACAGACAACTAAATAAAATAGTAGAACGAATATATTATACTATGCCAGTCATAGCAGATGTATTGGTTCGATTAAGTAGAAAACAATATTATACATGTGTAGACCTGAGAAACGGTGTCATGTAGATTTAACAGAACCGTATATTCAGCTGGTATTGAAAGAACTGACTAGTAGTCAAAAAATATTAAATTTTATAGATGATATATTGAAAGCGACAGAAGGAATAGAAGAACATTTAGTGATTCTCAAGGAACTGTTTAGTGCGTTAGCAAGCAACAATATAAATTACAAATTGCTAAATATGAATTTTTGAAAACGGAGATAGAATATTTGGGGTATAGTGTGAAGGGATAGCAGATTTCATTAAGCGATAAGCATGTCGATACTACGTATAAAGGCATATCCAGTTCCATCGGATTATAGATCATTGCAACGGTTTATAGGCTTAACGAGTTATTTCAGGAAGTTTGTTCAGGGATATAGTAAACTAGTAGCACTGTTATACCATTTGTTGAAAGTTCAGGAGTTTGAGTTTAGAAAAATACATTGGGAAGCTTTTAATTTATTGAAAGAGTTGTTGATTAGTAAGCCAGTACTGGGTATTTATGATATAAAAAATGAGACACAGTTGCATACGGATGCATCATCTTCAAGATATGGTGATGTGCTAATGTAAAGGCAGAAGGAGGACGAAGAATTCCATCCTATAATGTATTTTAGTAGAAAGACTACTGATGCGGAAGCAAAGCTGCATAGTTTTGAGTTAGAAACTCTGGCGGTAGTATATACTATCAAAAGGTTCAGACCGTACTTGTTTGGTATGCATTTCACCATTGTAACAGATTGCAATGCTTTGCGATTAACATTAGCAAAACGAGAAATATGTATTTGCTTATAATAGTAGATGCTTTTACGAAATATATAAGAATGTATCCAACGAAAACAACGAATGGTGTGGAGGTGTGTAAACACTTAAAAAGTTATTTTGGGAACTATAGCATACCAGACAGAATTATAAGTGATAGAGAATCCGCGTTTACTTACGGATTATTTGAGAAGTTTTTGCACGAAGTTTGTGCAGCGATATAACAGGGCAAGTGGAGCGATAAAACAGGGTAGTAGTACCAATAATCGCCAAGATGGTAGATGAAAGGAAAAAGAATGGGATAGATTGATACCAGACGTGGAGTATTTGATGAACAACACAATAAATAAATCAGTTAATGAAATACCGGCGAAATTGTTGTTCGGCGTGGTTCAAAAAGGTGTAAATTATAAAACTATAGAGATTGATTGGAATAGACAAGAGGACGTTATACCCTCGACAGACTAGGATTAACTAAACGCGTTTAATCATTTTTTCGAGTTTATCTCTTAATGTGTCAACTTCGAGATTAACTAAACGAGTTTTATTTTAGGTTTAGTAACTAAACCGGTTTAGTGCACAAATCTCTCAATATTTTGAAGTTTATCGGGTTTAGCGAGAGCGCCATCTAACAATGAATGTTAAAATTTATAAATAGGACAATGCCATTTAGTACTGTGATACAATGATAGATGCCGCTTACTTTTTGAGTTATCTCTTTTGAGTTTTTTTTTGCTCCAATTTAAGTTTAAAATACACAAATGTGTATGTAAATAATGACAGGTTGTAATGTCTACCACATTTTACCGGATCTTAGTTAAATAGGAATTCTTGAAAAAAAACACATAGTAATTGAATAACACATAAATTAAATAACATCTTAATTATTTCTTTTTGATAACATCAATTATTTTATTATTATTATAGTTAGTGTTGTTTTCCTGACGAAAACCAAATTAAGAGATATGCACAAATGTGTATTGTGGTCTTCATCTTACACATAATTCTATGTTTTACACATTCGTTTATCGTAATCGAAATTTACATACACAATTGTGTATACGGGTGGGGAAAGGGTTATATCCCTTTCCCTGCCTGCCATCATAATTGTGTGGGTAACGAAAACGTATCATGTCAAAATTTATTTTTGTATCTTTTTTGGTCTAACATACACATTTGTGCATTCCTCTTACCGTAGAGTAGTGCCGAAAAATATACCATGGTATTGTATTTGGAATTCATATTTTTTTGTAATCTATATTCAATTCTCGCTGGAATCTGACAATTCTCGCGCAGAAAAAATATGGCGGATACACAGTGATGTATTAAATATAGATTGTATATATATATATATATATATATATATATATATATATATATTCATTTAATGAATGAATATAGATTGTATATATATATATATATATATATATATATATATATATACATATATATATATATATATATATATATATATATATATATATATATATATATATATATATATATATATATATATATATATATATATATATATATATATATATATATATATATATATATATATATATATATATATATATATATATATATATATATATATATATATATATATATATATATATATATATATATATATATATATATATATATATATATATATATATATATATATATATATATATATATATATATATATATATATATATATATATATATATATATATATATATATATATATATATATATATATATATATATATATATTTATATATATATATATATATATTGTATATATATATATTGTATATATATATATATATATATATATATATATATATATATATATATATATATATATATATATATATATATATATATATATATATATATATATATATATATATATATATATATATATATATATATATATATATATATATATATATATATATATATATATATATATATATCTATATATATATATATATATATATATATATATATATATATATATATATATATATATATATATATATATATATATGTATATATGTATATATATATATATATATATATATATATATATATATATATATATATATATATATATATATATATATATATATATATTGTTTACATTTTTATGTTGTATTTGTATTAAAATGGAATAGGAATTTTCGGATACAATTAAAACACAAAGTTTAGGTTTTATAAATTAAATTGCGTTTAATTCAATTCAATTCAATTCAATTCAATTCAATTTTATTTATTCAAGAATGTAAACTTAGATACATCTGCCTGAGAAATCAAATTCTCGTATGCAAGAATAAAATATATAACACTAAAATTAGTATAAAAATGTAAAGAACAAAATATGAAAATATAAAAAGTATAGAGAATATAAAAAATATAAAAAATATGGTGATATTTAGAACAGATCAAAATTTTGAATATCAGTTTCATTTAGCCACATGGTGACTCGAAGTTTAGTTGTAGCTCTATTTTTGCTCTCAAAAGTTAGAAGTTCTCTTCTCAATGATGTTGGCATTTTATTTATTATTCGGTGACCAATGTACGTGTAGCTCCTCTGGCCAACAGACTTCGACATTTTTGGTGTTCTCAATTGGAGTTCGATGTTTGCCCTCGTGACTCTTATATTCAGTCTGCTTTCTTATGAAGTGATCCTGATGCAGCCAAATGTAGAATAAGTATAGAGAGGAATAGTTTTCTGATGTCAAGCTTTCCGGTTTCTTCAAACAATTGTTTTGTTGGATATAGACGAGGCTTGTTATATATGTTTTTGATAGCGGCTTTCTGGAGTGTTTCTAGTGGAGTGATGTGGTTTTTACATGCTCCACTCCAAGTCAGTATTCCATATCGTAAGTTTGATAAGAATAAACCATGGTAAATGCCGCTGGCTAATATTTCTGTGCTGATTATGTTTCGTAATTTTTTTAACGTGAATGGTGTAGTGAGTATCTCAGTTTTTTTATTAAGTTTTTTGAGGTATTCGTCCCAGCGCAAATGACCATCAATTGTGACTCCGAGGTACTTTGTATGATTAGTCCTCTTTATGAGCATTGCTCCTCCAGTATACGTGAACGGGATTTCTTGTATTGATGGTATCGCATCTATGTGTGATCCAAACAAAATGAAGTTTGTTTTATCGATGTTGACTGTCAGCGAGTTATTGGAGAACCAGTTCTGGATTGTTGCCATTCCTACTAGCATTTTTTCAAACACTTCCTCCCAATTTTTCCCTTCAAAGATTATTGATGTATCGTCAGCATAGGATAGTATTTTTCCTGAAATTTTGACGTTGAACAGGTCGTTGATGTAGAGTATGAACAATAAGGGTTCGAGTACAGTTCCTTGAGGAACTCCGTAGGATGACATAAGGGCTCTGCTTTCGACATTGTTTATTTTCACTATTTGGTTCCTGTTTCTTAGATAGCTTACAATTAGGTCCTTTGCATGACCCCTTATGCCTATATAATCAAGTTTTCTTATCAAATATCCATGGTCTAAGGTATCGAAGGCTTTTGCTAAGTCAACGAATATTGACGAAACTGGTTTCGCTTTATCTACATTTTTATATATTATGTTTGTGAATTCGGCCTGTGCATCTTAGGTGGACAGTTTTTGTCTGAAACCAAACTGATTTTTATTGATGACGTTGTGTTCTGTAAGGAACTGCATTAGTCTCCTGTAAATACTTTTCTCCATGATCTGCCCAAATTTACATATCACGGATATAGGTCTGTGGTTCCCAACTTTATTTTTAATGCCAGCCTTGTAGATCGGTGTATTTTGGGCTCTTTTGTAGAGATCTGGGAATATTCCGGACTGGAAGCTTACGTTTATCGTATGGGCCAATGGCCCGGCGATCACGTCAGCTACATTTTTGATAAGTCGCGTTGTGAATCCATCAAATCCAGGTGCTTTGTTTTCTTTCAGCAGTATTATTTCTTTAAAAACTTCCTCAACACTCACGGGAAGTAGCAGGAACGAGTTCGATATTTTGATCATGGACGTATAATCAAAATGTTTGCTAGGTATTTGTTGTGCTAGCGTTTCTCCCACTTTTGAGAAATAATTGTTGAACTCATTTGCTGTTTCTTCATCTGATCTGGTAAGATTACCAGTTGGATCTAGTACGCGAATGTCTGGCATACTTCTGTTTTTATGTCTTCTATTTAACATGAAGTCATTTATCATATTCCATATATCCCTTTGATTTTTGATGCCTTGTATTTGGTCTTTGAAATAAGAATATCGTGTTTTTTTCAAGTCAGCATTTAGGGTATTTCGAAAAATCCTGAATTCATTTAAAAGTTGCTCATTATTGGACCTCAGTGCTGTTTTATGTAATTTGTCTCCTTTTCTTATTTGCTTAATCAAGGCAGGTGTAACCCATGGTTTTCTATTATCGCTCCGAATTTTACGAGTCACTGAGCTCTGTAATTTCGCATCCATCAAAGTGGAGTGGAGAATCATGGCACATTCATTTCCATCGTTTTCGTTATACAATTTAGACCAATCCATACGCAAAAGGATTGAGCGAAATTTCCTGTAGTTCGTGGTTTTTGTACAACTGGTTCCAGATTTTTTGTTTTCTGAATTGTTTTCTTGTGTTTGGATTACTATTGGAAAGTGATCAGTGATTCCACTGAACAAAACTCCAGCTGTGATTGTTTCAACAGGTCTTGTAGTTTTAATGAAGCAGTGGACAATACATGTGGATGATGTTGAAGTAACTCTCGTTGGCTTGATTATGAGCGGTATAAAACCATTGATTGCCAGCATATCTAAGTAGCTAGTAGATATGTGGTTGTTTGAATTTAGGATGTCAATGTTTATATCTCCTACTAGTATTTTTTCGTTTCTTGAGTTCACTTGGTTGAGATAATTGTCCATTTCTTGAATAAAAAGGATTTCATTTATTGATGGTTACATTGATCGAACATGTTCCAACAATACCAACTTTCTGTTCTTGTTTTAAAACGGATTTTATATAGGTTATTACTCCGTCATTTTTGTTAACATGGCCATCGTTATAGTAAGCATTGTATCCCATTATGCCATAAAGATCAGGGTTTACATTTCTAGTTTCAGTGCATACAATAACATCAGGAAGGTTTTCCAGATCATTTAGTAGCACAAGCAATTCCTCAAAATGCTTATCTATACTGCGGATGTTCGTTAGTCCGCTTATATTTTCAGTTATTGCATTTTTACACTCAAGAGTATTTTTATATTCGGCAGCTTCCAACGAGAAACAATTACTGGACATTGTAATTTGTAGAAACCCTGATCCTCTCAACTTGAGCTTTATAGTACTGACAATTCTGTGTGTCATTAGCTGCATGATTTGTTTGATATTTTGTGTTGTATTTATTATTTGCCCAGGAGCATTTCGAACATTTAAGTTCCTTACTGCGACATTCATTTGCTTTGTGGGTTTCGTCTCCACATTTTATGCATGACATACTCTTGTTACATTTATTTTTGCTATGGTAGTAACTATTACAATTGAAACGCCTATTTATGTTGAGGTCCTCAAATACTCTAGACCTTTCCCACCCTATGCTCAGTCTCGATTTTTCTATTATTGTTCTAAAAGATGTTGGATCTGTTTCAATATAGGCATTAAAACTATTTTGTCCATTTCTCTGTTTGGCTATGTGTTTCACTGTGATGTTTGGGTTTTCATGGTGAAAGTTGTTTTGTTCCATTATGGCTTTAGTTAGGGATTCATTTGTATACTCTGTTTAAATGTTCACTATTTTTATTCTAGGATAGTTTAGGACCTCTTGTTCAACACGGATCTGTGCTGGCATGGCAGCTCTTAGTAACTCTTCAAGTTTTGTATTTTCTGCCTCGTTTCGGCAGGCCATATTAATCGCTTTTTTCTCTTTAATAATTTTAAATTGTTTTATGCCAATTTTGGACTCCACTGGATTGACTTTTTCCTTAATAATTTCAGCAATTTTGTCTTCTGTGTAATGATCGCTGGATATTATAAGACTCGGTGATTTCTTTGTATTGTAACTAGTGTATATTGTATGAGGCTGTTCAATAGATCTTGCGGATTTTAATGTGTCACTGTAACTTTTTTGTGTTGTTCTTTCTTTTAATAGATGTATATTTTCCTGTAATGCATCATTTAGTTTGGTTAGAGTATCGTTTTGCTGTTTAAGATACTCGTAATCATGTACTTCATTTCTCATTTGGATCAGCTGTTCTTTTATCACCTGAGTTGATGTCTGCTCACTCACCGTGTGGGGCGCCGGTTCGCTTGGTAGTTCATCAGCTTGTGTGTGTTTGTTGCATATAACCAAAGCACCTTTAACATAAACGACTTGGCTAAGTTTCTCAAGACAGCTCAAATGGTACCCCTCTCCACACACTAGACAGACATAGGTTTTCAATTCATGATTCTTGTGACATTTGTACATCATAATATCTGGCGGTTTATTTTCAGTCACGTTCGGCATTTTTGTACGTAATACTTTAGGTTTTAATTAAAAATAAATAGCAATTTTAATACATATAAATTAGATTTATTTTTCGCGATAAAATAAATCTAATTTATATTAAAATATTTTTGTTATTTGTACCACAATAACATTTTTTTAATACCGATTCCGGACAAACATAGCGCTACCGTATTTTATTATTGAAACAGGATTTGCTAAACTTCATAGTGTGTCAACCTAATTGGATTTGTAGTAGATTAACTAAACTAGTTTAACTAAACGCGTTTAGCTAAATCCTAGTTTGTCAAGTGTATTACTGATTTAGGAAAGCTTAGGGAACAGGCTAAATCGGCTATAAAAAAACAACAAGATTACAATAAGAGATATTACGATAAAGGAGTTAAGAAAGGAGTTCAATAAAAGAAGGGTGAATTGGTAGTAGTTAGGAACCATCCTCAAATTGGGGTGCGAAGTTTAAAGATCCGTATAGAATTGATAAAGTTTTGGATAGGGACAGATATGTAGTCAAAGACATAGAAGGATATCTGGTTACTAATAAACCTTTTGACGGAATAGTTGATGCGCAAACAATGGGTTATATGAAAGCAAGGAAGGAGACTCAAAGATTTCATCAGAGGAGGAAACGGATGATTCTCATATGGAAGATATTGAATACTCGGATGCGGAATACGAAATTTAATATGTGAATTCTGACTCAGGGCTATATATCTTTAGTTACAAAATGATTCATTCGTACATTTTTTGAATGTAATTTTAAGTATTAGTTATAAGAGTTTTATTTTATAGTGTTATATTCAATAAATGGAATTTAGTAATATAATGTAATTAGGAGATTTGCGAGGGCGCTACAGATTGTCATTATGGACGAGCTGTAAGCGGCGGAACGGAAAGAGTGAATTATAATAGTATAGTAGGCGCAGATAAAAAAATGGCAAAAGACTAAATGTAAAAATCTAATTCAGTCGTAGAAAGAGAACACAGAAGGATAAGTACATAATTAATAAATACATTAATATAAAACTAATTCTGGTATTTTATTAAATAATAATCAAAAAAGAAGAAAGCTTCTAAACTGGCCCATCACATAAATATATGGGATACTTCATATACCGTTAAGCGTTGAAATCTCTACGATCCGCCATTGACCAACAAGCCGTCACTACACTTTTTACTACAGCAAAATTTTAAAATTAAAAAAACTTATGACCGACCCACCGCATCAAAATGTTGGCTGCTAGAAAACATCATAAATTGCCTAAAAAACAAGATTTTATTTACTGTTAGGCATAGACATCCCTACGATGTCCGTCATTCACCATCGAACCATCACTACCCTTTTAACTATTGCAAAATTTAAATTTAAAATAATATATGACTGCCCTACCGCATAAATATGTTCCCAAGTAACAATTTGGAGTTGTCAAAACGATGTACCATCTAAAATTTACAGCACTTTAGTTATAATAACTTCTTAAAATAATAACAAAAAACATGAATTTGGTGATTTCCCAACGTAATGCCAGCAAAAATGGTAATTGTCATTTGCCTGCCGATATGTTATAGCAACGTCAAACAGTAAACTCGTTATAAATGGTAAATTACTTTCAAGGCATCATTTTGGTTAATTTAATGACATTGGTTCCCAAATAGCAAAACCGTTATATTTGCAATTTTGCTGTACTTAACACAAAATGGTTACATAAGAAAAAGTAATGCCATAACAGCAAACATGTTTTAGATGCAATTTCTCTGGTTAGAAAGCAATATAGTTGGCTAAGGGAATTAGTTTCAAATCAGCAAAAAAAGTCAGAAATAACTAACGAGCTATTATTTTGAACATTATTGTAACAATAATAATTTGTGTGAAAATTATAGCAAAAATCATTTTTTTTAATTGTCATTTTATTTATGTTTTCTTTATTCATACTTCAATAATAAATGTCACTAATATTTTATGAAATATTGACAGGGAGAAATATGATTTTTCTTACGATTTGCTATCATAAAAATATGTGGGAAACAAATTTTATCGACCAGTTTGTAAAAATAGCTCAGAAAAGAAAAACGCGACCTAAAAATATTTGATATTAAAAATAAAATCAATATCAAAAATTATTTTGAAAAATTTATTTTTGCTGAAAATAAGTTTGAATCTGTTAAAAAGCATCTGGTAACTACCCAAAAGCATGAAATTGGTGTTTTTTCCAATAATTTCATGTGATAAACTGGGTTTTGTGGAAGTTTTTGAACTAGATAAATGATGCAGCCATTTTTATGCACAGAAATACAAAATTAAAAAATGGCTTTACCATATATTACATCTAAATATCTTTTCACATAACGATTTTAGTTATTTATGGTAAATTTAATATTATTACAGCTAAAGTGTATTAAGGATTTACAAAAAAGTGGCCCAAAAGTAGTAAACGTATTAAATAACTAATCAGCTTCTAGACGAAGAAATCGGTAATCATACCGCATTTGCTTTGTGCTAAGCGTTTTATAGCTGTCGGACCTCGCGTAGAATATTAATTTACCTTAACCCTATATCAGCCATTTGTTATGACTGTAAAGAGAAATTTCAATGTAGGAAAATAGAAAATTAGGTCTAAAATTGTCGTACACAGTTGAAAAAAATATGGCCTATGTAAAGCAAATTGCTTTTCAAATAGGTCCAGCACAAGCTTGCATTACAAACTAATGTACAAGTTGCATTTTATTAGATATTAATGCTAATTGTATTATTTTTTATTGCATAGTTTACATTAAACTTTAACGGAATATTTTGTTAAAACTGATACAAGTTATATTGAAATTTTACAGCAAATTGCATAAAAAATAAATTAAAATATCCATTTGGAAGGAACATTTTTTGTCGTAAGTGAAAGTGGCATTAAAATTGTATAGTTCAGCCCAGCCAGTGCTTTAAACAGTATAAAGCACACTACATTAGAAATTTAGAAATTCCCAATTAATTGTATTACACTTATATTTTTTGTATTAAAACTAAAACTATAAGGCAAATTCCACAGATTCCAATTTTTTACTTTTCCAACTGGATCGTAAATCAATTGACCTCCTTACACAGCAAATATATGAAAAATATTTTAAGCTTTTATATTAAAAATATACACAATGACTTAGCGAATTATAATAAATTTGCTAAAAAATAGTCAACCCCCCGATTATATAGAAATTTTCTTTTATTACACTACTCCAGTAATTTTAGACGCAACTGCATCATAACTATTTTTAATGCATGCTTTGCATCAGAATGTGATACACGATTACATCGTATAAGCCTTGATGCAAGGGTTGCATTAAAAATTGCAGCAAGATTTTTAAGTGTGTAGGATTACTAATACTATGGGTACGAAAATATCACAAATTGTGTGATTTAATAATAATTATGAACTTAACTAATAACAATAATAAAAAATCATGATCACATTTTCAATTAATTTAATTAAACTTATATACTATTTATTAATTTAATTAAATTTACAATTCATGACTTTAATTAAACAACAACTAAACAACACGGTATTTTGCAGCTAAGTTTAAATTTTATTTGTACATAATTTACAATTTAAACATTATGAATAATGTAAAATTTTACATTCAGAGGATTATTTGAGTCAATATTAAAAGTGAAACAACAAAAGCGACCTGATCCTCCGAAAAAGGATTAAATATTGCAATCTAGTTCCATTAAAATGCTTATTTATAAATTATACATATAATATATAAATATGTAACCTCAAAAATTCAAATTTCGTTTCTATTTTCCGCCAAATTTATTTATATTTTATTTATGCGCGTGAGCTGTCAAGTTTTCATTAACATTTTGAAACAACTGTACCTCCTGGAGGGTTAACAACATTGTTGTAGTTATAGAATTTGCTGTTTATTAAATAGTTTAGTTGTTTGTTAAACCATTTTGCTTTGAGTTAAGCAGTTTTCCTTTATTAACCGTAGTTTTGCTGTTTGGTAAGAAATTTTGCTTTAAGTTAAACAATTTTGCTTGAAGCTAAGCAGTTTCTCTCTTACCACATCTAGCTTACTCCTATATATTTCGCGGTGTGTTAAGCAATTTCGCTGTTTGGTAAGTAATTTTACTTTGAGCTAAGCAATTTCGTTTTTTTATCCATATTTAGTTAACTAATGCAAATTTCATTGCGTGTTAGCAGTTTCGCTATTTGGCAAGTAATTTTGATTTGAGATAAGCAGTTTTACTTTTATAAATTTGGCATACCACTGTACAATACAACTGCATTTCTGAAAGTTTTTACTCGAAATTATTTTCAGATTGACGCAATAATTACAAACTCAGTACATTTTATCTTTAATAATGATAAATATTTACTATGAAATCATATTTTATACATTATAGGAATACTATTTAATAGTTTTGTTATGATTTTTAGATTTTCTATGTTCTCGAAACAATAGGCAAAAAGGAATTGTTTGTGTGAGAGCAAGATAATGGTATTGTTTATTATCCACCGGACACACCCACAGAATTCCTACCCTTGAGGGTTGTAGGACAAATAACCTGATAGTTCATGGTGCTCAGAACCAGCACGCTTGCTCACCAAATATTCCGAGTATCAGCTGTACAGGGAGGAGGAGGAGCTACTGGAGCTACCGTTTGGAGCTACTTTCAAAGAGGGCCGCTTCCGAAATAATTCCTTTTCCAAAAGTGGTTGTAATCCCTCTACAAAACGTTTCAAATAATTTTAAACCATTAGTACTAAATTATCAATTTTTCCATCAATATTTATATTTAAACTGATTGAAATTGGGCGGTCTAAGGATTTAAAATATAATTCTAAACAAATTTTTCTCTCCTGGACGCTAATAAGATCCGCCATCCAAAGAAAAGATATTGTCAATTTTCTGTGGCGTGCTTAAGTTAAGCAGCTTAACTAGTTAAGCACATCGAACCACCCCTACATTTTTTACTACAGCAAAATTTTAAAATTAAAAAACCTAAGATTGGCTCATCGCATAAATATGTTGGCTGCTAGAAAACATTAAAAATTGCTGAAATAACATGATTTAATTTACCGTTAAGCGTAGACATCTTTACGATGCGTGTCATTGTCCATCGAATCGCCACTACACTGTTTACTATAGCAAAATTTTAAAATTAAAAAAACCTATGACTGGCCCATCGCATAAATATGTTGACTCCCAGAAAACATTTAAAATTGCCTTAGTACCATGATATAATTTACCGTTAAGCGTAGACATCTCTAGGATGCTACTCATTGACCATCGAACCATCACTATGCCTTGTCATTGAACATCAAACCGCCACTATACATTTTACTATTGCAAAATTTTTAAATTAAAAAAAATCTATAACTGCCCACCGCATAAATATGTCGGCTTCTACGAAACATTAAAAATTGCCTAAATAACATAATTGTATGTACCGTTAAGCATAAACATCCGTACGATGATTGTCATTGATAAGCCTTGAAAGGTCATTACACTTTTTACTATAGCACCATTTTAAAATTAAAAACAATCTGCGACTGCCACACCGCAAAAATATGTTGGCTGCTAGAAAACTTTTAAAATTGCATAAATAACATGATTTTATTTACAGTTAAGCGTAGACATCTCTACGATGCCTTGTAATTGACTATCAAACCTTCGCTACATTTTTTACCATAACAAACTTTTAAAATTAAAAGAAATCTATGATTGCCCCACCGCATAAATATGTTGGTGTATAGAAAACATTAAAAATTGTCTAAATAACATGATTTTATGTACCGTTAAGCGTAGACATCTCTACGATGCCTGTCATTGAACATTGAACCTTCACTACGTTGTTTACCGTGGCCAACATTTAAAATTAAAAAAAAAATCTGTAACTGCCCTACCGCATAAATATGTTGACTTTTAAAAAAAACAATTAAATTGCCTAAATAACACGATTTTATTTAACGTTAAACGTATACATTTCTACGATGCCTGCCATTGACCATCGAACCGCCACTACACTTTTTACTATAGCAAAATTTTAAAATTAAAAAATATATGATTGCCCCACAACATAAATATGTTAAATTCTACAAAACATTTAAAATTGTCTAAGTAACGTGGTTTTAGATACCGTTAAGCATAGAAATCTCCACGATGCTCGTCATTGACCATCGAAAAGTCACTACACTTTTTACTCTAGCAAAATTTTAAAATTTAAAAAATCTATGACTGCCACACCGCATAAATATGTTTGCTCATAAAAAACATTAAAAACTGTGAAACTAATCGGATTTCGTTTACCGTTGAGCGTAGACATCTCTACGATGCCCGTCGTTGAACATCGAACTGGCACTACATTTTTTACCATAGCAAACTTTAATAATTTAGAAGAAAAAAATTGGTCTGCGTCGGACCAGACGGTGGAAGTTATACTTCTTTATAAATCTATGATCGAACATCCAAATATTGCCCAAAACCTTAGCGTAGTCTCAAATCTCAATCAGAAAGTTCAGTACGCTGAGCAAAATTTGAAAGTCAAATCTGTGATCAAACATCCAAATATTGCCCAAAACCTTAGCGTAGTCTCATTTCTCAATCAGAAAGTTCAGTACGCTGAGTAAAATTTGAAAGTCAAATCTGTGATCGAACATCCAAATATTGCCCAAAACCTTAGCGAAATCTCATTGCTCAATCAGAAAGTTCAGTGCGGTGAGCAAAATGTGAAAGTCAAATCTGTGATCGAACATCAAAATAGTGCCCAAAACCTTAGCGAAATCTCATTTCTCAATCAGAAATTTCAGTACGCTGAGCAAAATGTGAAACTGAAATCTGTGATCGAAGAAAATATTGTTCAGAACTTTACCGAAGTCTCAAATCCCATTCAGAAAGTTTAGTGCCCTGAGTAAAATTTAAAATCTGTGATTGAACGTTCAAATATTGTTCAAAAACTTGAATATTATAACCGCACAATTATACATTTCTGATTGTTGATTAATTTCTATTTTCACTTTCATTTCATAAGAGAAGGAGTACTCACTGTTTTGCTTGATGAACACTGTGGATGGAATTGTTTTTTTTTGTTTACGTTACACCACGTGCGGAGCAAGAATCCCCTGATTGTAGCACAGATTCGTTGATGAAAATACGATTATCAAATCAATATAGAAAACAAATCATTCAAAGACGATCAATAAATAATAAATGAGGTCAACGACAGCACGATTTTGTTTATTTTCTTCTTGTTGTTGTTATATTTTATTTTAAAGTAGCACATTAACGAACAAGCCTACCACCTATACAAAAACGTACAATCATCGAATTGTCTTACTTTTTAGCGTGACGCGGTTTCTCGACCAGCACCCCATCCCAAAAGTCTCCAACGGGCGCAAAGAAGTATAACTTCAAAAATCTATGACTGCCCCACCGCATAAATATGTTGGCGTAGCGAAATCAATAAAAATTACCTAAATAACATGATTTTATTCACCGTTAAGCTTAGACATCTCTACGATGCCTTGCATTGACCATCAAACGAATTTCAAACGAAGATGTTCTAAATATTCCGAATACGTGTCCCCTTTTAACCGAAAATAATTAATAAAAAACACTAATTTTGGGATTGCAAAATGTAAATGAGGTCTATGTTTGATTTTGGAGATACAATTTTGTAAATTTTTGCTTTGTGAATTTTATAGGGTTAGGTCACTGGTCTATATACTTACGATCAGTGGGTTAGGTAAATCAACACACACTATTTTGACTTAAATCTAGCACTCATAAAAAAAGTAGTTGGCAACACTGAGTGTAGGTATATACGTCTTTATACAACGCATATAATCGGAACAAATCAATAATGAAATCACCTAAAATAAGAAAGTTATTCCATCATTGACAATCAAAGTGCAGTAATCAAAATAATATTACACACGAATCATAATTTTATCGGAACTGAAAAAATATATAAATAATTATGACATAAACAGATAATAAATAATTGGTTAATTTTGGATAATGAAAAACCTTGTTTTCCATATACATAACATTTATACATAAATGCCAAATATAAACTATAATTTTATCATGTATAAGTACATGTGTTTTAATTTGAGTCCGATATTTTATAGCATATGCATATACATATTAAATTAATTGGCTCAATATAAATTTTGATACCTTGTGTCTGTCATTGCAGGTCTTGCATAAGTACAAGACAATTACATGTAAGTGATACCGATTTTACCACGATTTGTGCAAATGCATTAATTATTGTTATATGCACACACAAATTATGTATATTAATTATTTTATACCAGAATATTACGAAAGACTAAAATATAATCTAAGGTCAAAAATTGTATGGACATGGACCGACACCATACCAGTATAACCGTGATACATAAATCAAGTGAGATTAGATTAATTATTATAATTTTTTTTCAGCTAATTATAAAAAAACAAAGCAATAAATTGTGAGTGTGATTATTTCAATGTATCATTATCAAACTACTAAAATACATTTTTTTTGCAGTTTGGACCTATCGATTTTTATTATTTCAATAACATGTAGCTATTTCTATGCGTGCCCAAGCGCAAAAAATTAAGTTGTTAACTCGGGGCCGCCCACTACTACCGGATACTAAACTAGTTAAATAGTTTAAAAGAAGTATTTTTTTCTATTTGAAGATATGATTACGACTGGGGTTTCTAAGTTAATTTGATAAAAACTGTAAATAATTACTATATACACTCAGCGAAATTAAATTAAAGCCACTAATTTTAAAATAAAATAATATCACTAAAACTAAAAATATTTGCAATTCCATTTACGGCTACTCAACTAAGTTGTGGTACTGCTTCCCAGTGTCATTCACCTTTCGTGCTACATTGAACCATAAATTCTCCAATCGATCGTTTCCTTCGAATTTGTGAATAGGAGCATTATCCTGCTGGAAAATTCAATTCTAGGTTGCTTGATTTTCACCAAAATTTCACCAAACATCTGGGGTTTTCCCAAAATAGGAAAATGACACCCAAATCATTAAGAAGCCTCCAAAGTTTCGGATCATTAATAAATTCTTATCCGATTTTAAATCATGCCAGTAATACTTGAATCTATCAGGTCCGTCTATATTAAACTTCTTCTCGTCCGAGAACATAACATTTTTCCAAAATGGTGTCATTTGGCACTATTCTGGCCATTCCCCGGGAATAGGGAACTGTGGAAAAACTTTATATGAAATTTCTGCTTGTATAAATATTTTTTTTCCGGCCAACAGAGGTGAAAAGTTTGATGTAAATATTTATAAATTGGGAATAATTTTTCCATACCTAAATTGACAGGGAAAATTAATTTTGTTTTCAAAGAAATTAACACTAAATTTTACCTAAGTATGCTAGAATTTTTGTTTTAAAATAAAAATTACATATAAATTGTTTCCTCCAATTCCCTATTCCCGGGAATTACCAGAATAGTGCCACTGGCAGATCAAATCCCGAAACAGTTTTTGGGCCGTTGATTCCCCTTTACTCGCAATTCTTTATTTTTATTTTCATCGAAGTTTTCTTTAATCTCATCTTCATTCATAGAATTGTTGGTAACCGTTCGAGATCTGCTCAATTTTATAGCGATTTACCGGTTGGAAAGCTTGAAATCATTGTAGGAATTTTTACTATTTCTTCGGTTGTTAGTATTTTAGTAGTTATTTTAATAATATCACTAATTAAAAAACTCGTTAAACATACACTAATAGTAAACTAATTAAATCAAACGTCTAAGTTATACTAACAGGCTTTAATGGAATTTCGCATTTATTGATGTTCCATCGGAACTTCTTTTATTTCTCATTCAAACATGATGCATTTCGATTACTAAGCCTAAAATTTTATTTATTTGTGCTTCGTGATCCGTTTGCAAAACACTCAAATAAAACAATTCGTTATTTAATAATTTACATTCAAAATTATGTGTGGCTTTAATTGAATTTCGCGGAGTGTATGTCTGTTTTGCAATCGCAAGAAGACGGATGAGAACAATTTTTTAAAATGATTTCGATTTCATTGATGGTGATGAGACCCTAGTCAAATTATTGTAAAATGAGTATTTATCCTATAGGGTCCAGCATCAACGAGTTTATATAATCAGATTATAATCAAATGGACGATATTTGTGGGTAATCGGGAAATTCAACACCGTCTCTTTTGTCTGTGAACGAATAGTGAAACCAATCAATTTGCGCGATCAACGATAATCGACTCTTAGTCGTGTCGTGTCGATTTCAATTTTGTATTGCGTAAGTACGTCGACTCAACACAATAGTATTGCCACATAGCACTTAGAATATTTTGTAATATTGTGATTTTTTTTAACTTTTCAATTGTGAATTTTATTGTAATTCTAGCTGGCCTAAAATAAAATTTTTGTGTTTTGATGTAATATTTTTGTAAATTAATATTCATTTATGCACAAAAATAAAAGTGTATTTCTAAAATAACATGAATTCAATTGAATTATTCTTGCGAGACCGCGTTTCACCAAAGATTTCTGTTATTATAGAGCCTTGCAAGACCATGATTGTTGGTTAAAGTTCCATCGCCTAATTTAAGTAACCAATTACTGTATTGTGGGTCCTGTACTGTGGGATATTCTGAAGCCTGAGAACATTAAATATTTCCCAAAGACCATGAAATTTGATTGGCTGACTACCATGTACAATTACAGGTGAAGTTTGTCTAAAATCTGCACCAAGTAGTATTGTTCTACCGCCAAATGGTTTCTGGTTTTTCATTATTTCTTTACAAAGCATTCATAGCAACATCAGCAACATCAGATGTCATTCGCATAGAGGACGTTGAGAGTTCTACGATTGGCACAGGTAATTTAAACTGGGAGTGATATGTTCTGCCTCCATCAAGAAGATTGGCAGCTATTCCTGTAGAAGCAACGGCAAGCGCAATGTTTGATTCTTCCCGAACCGTGTTAAGTAGTATTTTGTACAGATACGTTTTACCGCAACCTCCTGGACCATCTATGAAAAATAATCAGTGTGGAAGATTATTATGATTTACAGCTGTCATTATGGTTTGGAAAGTTAGTTCTTGATTTAATGTGCATTGTATAGCATCTCCGATTTCTTTCTGGATATGTGCATTGTAATATTGTATCGGCCCACCTAAATTAGTAGGGGGAGTTGGTAGTCCGAAGTCAGTACATTGTTTGCCATATAATTTTCGAGTTCCCTGAATATCTCTTAAAGCAAACATCTCACAAATTGTGCATTCATAAGTATGATCTCTATGGTGGTGAACGTCATCATCACATAGTTCCTTTCTAAACTTTGTAAACAAATCTAAAGCATTTGATGGGGATGCAAAAACACAAATACATGCATATAGATTTCGCAACTGACGTGGCATGCTTGTTGAAATAGCATCTGACAATGTATTTTCCCACGTAGTCACATCGTTAAATAAACCACGTTTTTGCACTGTTTCTTTAAATGTTCTATTTGTGTAGCCATTGAATGTCCTCAAATCTTCAAAAGATAAGATTCCAGGAAAAGAAGAAGTAAGCGTAGACAAAATCTTTCAATATTTCCACATATTTGTCGGGGTTTCTATACACCATGGATGTCGGGATATAAATATCGACGAGCTTTATAAGCACTTCTCTTGCATTTTGGACATCCGTTACAGTTAACTAACGATACATCTTGAAAACTTTTAGGGACATTTTTGCTGCATATTCCAATGACCATGCAATGTGAATTGGGGTTTTGCTCTCCACAGGGACCATGTATCATGTGCTTTGTAATGATAGCATGTAGGTTTGGTTAAACGTCAATATCTAGAATTTCCGCAGAAATGAATTTATCAATGGTTTCTGAATCTTTTGGTTTATCTTCGTTTCCGACAATCAAGAGAATATGGGCATGAGGGAGTCCTCGTTTTTGACAATGCATTGCAACTTCGCAACTGAAACTCCGAAAACATGCTTTCTCGAAATGTCATCGAGCAATTGTTGGGGCTTTAATTTGAAGACCCTTGCCACTAAATCGGGACGAAATTCCGGAGTCTGAACTTCCAATAAATTGTTACTTATTTCACTCCATTTCGGATTACATGTCATTGTAATGAAATAGTCCGGCTTGCCATATTAACGGACAATCGCCATAGCAGCTTGTTAGTTTTGGGCCATATTTCTCGGGCTTCCTTGGAATGAGGATGGAAGGATTATAGCTGTTCCACGGACTTAGCCTTGATCAATAGCTTCACTTTACAAGTAATCCATAAGGCCACTGTATTTTACCACTCTGAGTTTTTTTTATTTTGCCGAACATGCGATTTACAGACGATTTGCTTCTGTTTTAATATACGCATAAACAAAATATTGTTGTGTTAGTTTTCCGCCGTATAAAAAGGGATTAAATTCATCCCGAACAGAAGATCGATAACCATAATACTGCATTTGAGTAACTCGAGTTCGTGGATTTACAGATTGTCGGTGTCTTATATTTGAAAGTGTTGGCGGTTGAAAAAGAGGCAAACCAACACCAGGCAATTTGATCACCAAATGGGAAAAATAATCGATATATAATTGGTTCTAAATTCGGATCAAGTACACTGATTCTCCCAGTCTTACGTGGGTTTGCATCATTAAAATTAGCGCGGCAATGAATTAACAAATCTCGTTCAAGTGGAGGCTCTCCATTATTATTTTGAAAAATTTTGGACTATCGCTATTGAAATCGAAGGCAGATCTGTATCGTTTCCTTGAGCATCGTGAATGGACTCTTGTTCTACCTCATAAAGCATTTTAAATGCTTGTGCAAGTGGATTTATGGTGGCCATTAACGAACTCAACTCTTGCATTAGTTGCGGGTTACACTTGGCATTTTTACTGATTCCCATGCGCTGCTCGCATGCTTCGTGTGCTTCAAAAAGGTATAATTGAGCCAATTTGCCTTGATCTCCATTTTCAGGTCGTATAATGTGCCAACTCTATGGTAAATTTGTCCATTAATTCGTAGGCAATACGGACCATATCCTGGAGGTGGCACTATGTTCGCACCCATAGATGCAAATAAAAAACTAACTGTTTATTGATCGAACATTCTCGAAGAAGTTTTTTGAATGTTCGTGTTTCTTAGTCATAAGATCCTGAATTTTTTGTTGAAATTAAAATAGCGTCTAGCACAACTTTTTCTTTTTGACAGCAGTGGGTAAAGAGTTTGTCCTGTGGTAATTCATGTGGAAAATGTGGTGCGTTACAGAAACGGCAATGTACATTTAATTCTCCACATGGACGATTTTTCAAAAATCTCAGATCCACATTGAATATACGGAAAATTACGAACCACCAAAATTTCTTCAGTTTGTCGACGTCTCGCGTTATTCAATTAACTTTCACCGTTATTGTTTGATTTTGCCGCCGTAGTCTTTGTTTTTCTATTTTTCGTTTCTTTGCATCAACGTGATCTTTTTCTGATAGACTTGGTCTTCCTGTCATTGTGAACTGATCGATTGGAAACACATACAATTAACATATCCCTTTTGTGTTTTACTAACACAATTGTGCGAGTACGGCAAAAGTACCATGTCAAAAATTTATTTTTGTATGTGTTTTGAACCAACTTACACATTTGCGCAATCCTTTCAAACTTATTTCGTGTGAAAAAAAACACTATAACTATACATACAATTGTGTTGGTTGTACTTCAAATCAAGCGAAATTTTTTATCAAAAACGCCATTACATACTATGATTTTTTACTCACACATTTGTGTGGTTTGGACTTTAATTAAGCCATTTTTTGATTTGTTTTGGTTGAAAAAGGGATATCTCCGGATGAGAAATTATATCAAATCTTACGTCAAAATGTTTTTCTTTCAGAAAAAAAAAATACAATCTAAAGAAAATAGTACAAATTTTTAGTTCATGCTGTCCTATTTTATTGCTTCACGCTAGCATTTTATATATGTGTTTTTTGGTAAATTTGCATGGTGGTAAACAAAATGTTAATTTATTGTGTTTTATTAGATTATTAAATTTTTTGAAAATCAAATAGCTTAGTATACGATGAAAAAAATTAATTTGGGATGAGAATTTAAGATAATGCAGATTTTATAAATGTTTTGGGCTACTTTTCGGGCTAATTTCACATATATAGTTTTCCATTATTTTCAATTAGAAATAAAAATTTGTATTCCCAATATTTTAAGCTAAGTGGAAAAAGCTCGAATACGAAGGCTCTTATAAATATAGATGGCTCTGCTTGAACGCATACAAATCGCCTGCAATTTTGGATATATGCAGCTTAGTCATTGCTGTTTTTATTATGACATAAGTTTCAGTCATTTACAAGCTGTCGTTCCGTGAGCATCAATTTTAAGAGATGGATATCGAGGATGATGGTCTCTTTATCGTAAACAATTTATCGTGTTTCAATTTAACGGCTGTGTACCAATAAATTTTTTGGTAAATTCATATATTTTTAAAAACTATATGGCAAATTCGAGAAATCTGTTCTAAATCCGATATTTACCATAGTAAACGATTTACCGGACTATTGGTCTGCACTCTACGTGAACATTTAACCGTAGAACCGTAGATTATCTTGGACACAATTTACCGTGGACACAATTTATTGTAGTTTGTAAAAAAAATTATGTGTAGATAAAAAAAAATGAAGTGTCTTCGCGAAGCGATCGGTTTATAAAATTTTATTGCATCGGCCATTTATTAATCGGTTAAAATGGGATTGGGTATGTTGGATGGAAATTGGAATCTTAAATGATGTTTGGTATAAGTTCTGGAATATGGCTACCTGGAACTGAACTCGGCCATTTCTTAACCGATATTGATGGGATTTTGTATATTGGATGGAAAGGGGATTTTCAATAATCTTTCAAAGAAGTTCTGGAATAGGGTCTCAAGCGACGGAACTCGGTAATTTCTTAGCCGATTATGTTGGTGTTGGGTATGGTGGATGGGAATTGGATTATTAAGTTCTTTTTAGAAGAAGTTCCGGAATATGGCCAACTGGGACCGAACTCGGCAATTTCTTAATTGGAAATGGGATTCTTTAATGATTTTTGAAAAGTTCTAGATTATTACGACTTAGGGCGGAACTTGGTAATTTATTAACCGATTATGCTGAAATTGAGTATGTTTAATGGAAATTTCATTCTTGAATAATTTTTGGCCGAAATTCTGGACTACCTGGGACGGAACTCTTTAATTTAAATTTGAACGGGACCCGGTATTAAGCAGACGACTCTGTTGAAGCAACCGGCTCGTGATGTAAACATGTTTTTGGTAAGGAGGGATGCCTTAACATCTATCACAAGTACGAGACCCACACACGCAATTAGTGGGTTCAGCGGCAAGCCAACTACTTATTTTTACAAACAATCACGTTATGAACCCTACACAAAGGGCTCGGATAAATTTATAGTACTCTTATCAACAACGACCTCGAATACTGTTTACGGGAATATGGAATAAGCTAAGTTTTTTTAAAATCTTGAGATCTCCAGAATCGTTTGTGCCAAGCGGAAATTTACACTTTTGAGGTACTTGCAATACATGTCGTATTCTCCTCCTCTGGCGAGTACAGCAGTTTATCATTTTTTAATCCCCTGTTTATTCAACGTGCTGGATCATATCATCATCGGTTAAGTAATAGCCGTATTCCGTTACAGGTGGCCATATTAAAAACCTTCTTCTAAAAATAGTTGATGGATCTCATTTCCAATAAACAAATCCAATCGCATGGTAATCGATTAAAAACTGTCTGAGTTCCGTCCCAGGTGGCCATATTCATCAAACAAACCCAATAACATTATAATCGGTTGGGCGAGTTCGAGGTGGCCTTTTCCAAAATTTCTTTCAAAAATAATTTTAGAATCCTATTTTCAATCCGACATATCCAATCGCATCATGCTCGGTTAAAAACTAACCGAGTTCCGTCGCAGATGGCCATATTCCTGAATTTTTTCTTGAAATTATTTAAGAATCACATTGCCATCTACATTGTCCAATCCCATCATAATTGGTTAAGAAATGGCCCAGTTCTTCCCCAGGTGGCTATATTCCAGAACTTGTTCCAAACATCGTTTAAGAATCATCTTTTATCAATTCCATCCAACATACCCAATCTCATCATAGGTGGCTATATTTGGAAGAGTGTGTATGTTTTTATGTGATATACGATAAACTGTTCTACGATAAACTTTTCTACGATAAATTGTTCTATGGTAAATTGTTCACGATAGGTAAACTGACACGTCCTGAAAAGTTTTGCTGCGGATGAAAATCCATGTTACACTCGAAAAAACTTGCAGCAATTAGGAGTTCCTCATTAGCAATATCACTTCGATTACATGCAATGGGAAAAATACAGAAGGAAAGAAAATGGGTTCCTCATAAACTGACCAGAGAAAACAAAAAAGGAAGAATAAACATCTATGTATGCATGAATTTGCTTTCTCGGTACAAAAAAAAGAATTGTTTGCACAAAAGCATTACGAGATAAACCGTGAAGTGGATTTTGTACGATAATCCTAAACGCAGGAAACCATGGGTTGATCCAGGCCAGCCATCAATATCAGTTGTAATAATGAATATTCATGCCTAGAAAGTGATACTGTGTATCACACAGTAATCTGGTGGGATTTGTAAAGATTCGTTTAGCTTCTGGAACCTGATCAAACCATTACTTCCGAACGTTACCAGGACCAATTGATCAAATTAAGTGATGCTCTAGAGAAGAAAATACCATTACCGGGACAACAAAGGCGGAAGGTGATATTACTGCAATAACAAAGCTCGTCCACATACAGAAAAATCAACCCAGGAACTCATCTTCCCCTAAAGTTGGGAAGTTTTACAGCATGCGGCGTATCCCCCAGAGTTGGCTCTATCTGATTACCACTTATTCAGATTGATGTCATCATATTTGGAAGACCAGCTGTTCACGAAATTTGAAGATGTGCAAAAATGGCTCGATGACTATTTTGCTTCGAAACCGCCAAGTTTCTATCGCAAAGGCATTCATCATGATAAATGGCACCTGATAAAAGGCAAAACACCGTTAATTTTAATGGCGAATATTTCGATAATTAATCTTTGTAACAATTATATTTTCAATAAAGTTAGATTTAGCCTGTTAAAAATCCATATAAAAACTAGGAATATAATTTTTCAAATGAAGGGTAGGAGCAAACTCTATACGGATTGGTTAAATATCGGTTAAGTCTACATTGTCGACGTCAAATTTTTAATTGTCTACATATATATTCTGTACACATGTAGTATATTATTTATCTAAGCGGTGTAGAGAATACGGCACAACACTGGTTAAAAATAAAAAATTTAATATTTATGGAAATTAATTCGTGGCTTAAAATTAACTAAATAGTGGAGTTCAAAAGCTCCAAAAACTTTTAGTTTGCGACAAGTAAAAGTAAGCGCATACAATACCGGGACGAAACAACACTAAAATTTAATTTTATATTTATGTGCACGTTTACACCGTAATCGAATAAAAATTGTAACACTTTATTGCATTTTATAATCGTAGTAAGTTTTAAAAAATAAAACAAATTGAACAAGTAAATGAAAACAAGTTATCAACGTAAATCTTTGAAACGAATTTACAATCAAGTTTCAATCGATAACTTAATACGCATTAGAGACGATTTAAAAGGAGCAAAACAACTACTGACTGATTAAATCAAATTATAAATTATTATAGGTTTTTTTTTTAATGGTTCGGCATTATTATGATCAACATGATGCTGATGATAATGTTTATAAAAACAAAAAAAAAAAACTTTTCTCGTCTAAGAGATTTTCTTCGTATACAAAAAATATATTT